>BLKM01000627.1:2209998-2387234 GCA_013340265.1 Coptotermes formosanus
GTGTGTGTGTGTGTCGCCTGGTGTAGCGGTATCAAACCCTGCAGTTCGTCACACAGTGTATTAATGGGCTTAATACTGTTCTCACAACGAACGACGATCATTTCGCGAAACAGCATTCATTGATTGGTTTATCTAATGGAAGCACACTGTGTTCTCTATGAGGTGCCAATTGAATTTTATGTGCGTAATTCTGATGAATGTCAGTCCTGACAGGATGATAATATTGGGCTCATTTGTCTTATAAATATATATATATAAACACACACATATATATACACACCCACATATATACATATATATATTCACTTGATGAATAATGAACCGACCTTTTTAGGTGTTCTATACGAAGTGAACGAAGAACACCTTATGTGGAGACCACGTTCGTCCGTCTGTCTGGGACCCAGTATCAGCCACTAAACCGTTTCTTATATTTTCATGACATTCGTCGGAGAAGTCTTTTAAAAGAATTTGTCGAGCGAGCATGAGTTCCCTGAAAACAGTCTAATTGGCAACAGTACTTCCCGTAACTGGATTTCTGTCCGTACTTTCCACATCAGCTGTCCGATTTGGGTGAAATTCTTATGGCTATAAATGACGTTCTGCCCTTATTTCCTACGTTGTTCCTCCCACTTGGATAAAATGCGGTATAGAAGATGTACATGCCATGCGGTTCAGCAGGCATGAATTTCGTGAAAATAGGTAAGCAGAAGGCGTACTTTATTTTTATGAAGATGAAAATTTTCGCGTGTTTCCTACGCAGTTCCTTCGATTTCGATAAAGTGCGGCATACAGTAGTTACGTTGCCTGTAGTTCAGTAGATGTGAGTTTCGTGGAAGTCTCTACATTCAAAGGCGTGTTTTACTTATGGGCGTGTCTGGTATTTTGCCTGTAATTCCTGTGCTCTTCGATTTGGATAAAAATCGGTACACCTGATATCCGTGCAAAGCCGTTACCCAGTTATGGGTTTCATGAAAATAAATAAACTATCGAACACGTCAGTAAATGTGTCTATTGAAACAATTAACACATCCACGGCATCTCGGCCTTTATATCTTAGAACCGGGTTTCGTATCCGTTCAGGACACTAACTGTATTGTTTAGGCGCGTTGGTAAAATTTTGAGATTCGACTACTGTCTTCGTCCTGTCTGTCTGTCTGTCTGTCCGCATGGAGCACTTCCTCTCCGACTGGACGAATTATCATGACATTTTATGTCTGAGGATTTGTTGAAAATCTGTGGCGAAGGCTCTAGTTTCGTAAAAATTTGACGAGAATAGCGGGTACTTTACGTGAAGACGTATGAATATGTACTTTTATGATAAGATATCGCAGAATTCTTCTTAGAAAGATAAATCTTTCAGACAAAAATTGAAGAGAAAATTAAAACCTACATTCTATTTTCAATAAATGTTTTCTGAGCATCGTACCGTGAAAATATTGTAGAGCCAGACAGGCCACAGATGGCATTATGTAATACAGCGCATGCGCTTTGCCTGCTGGATCATTAAGGCCACAGACACACACACACACACACACACACACACACACACACACAGAATGTGTAATATTTATTGCTCTTCCACAGCAACAATAGTTACGCCAACGCGCCTCACTGTTACATTATATGTAAATTGCGTGTCATGCTCGATTTTGGGTAGCCGGTGTTATGAATGCAGAGCAAATATATGTCCTATCTACTCTTGGTTTTGATATAACGAACAGACTTTCAACAACATACCAAACTTACATTTTAAGTTTTGTGATCGCGCCAGTTGATTAAGGGTTTCCCCCAAGGGTGGCCACTTCATAGTTGAAATATGTCAGGACTTTTTTAAGTTGTCATAATGGACATGTACACTAATATTGTGTTTGATGATTCATTTGTTTTACTATTTGCATTTCCACCACAGAGCTCCAAGGACAAATCCATTAAAAAATATTGTGGTTTGTCTGTGTCTCAGAACTAATATCAAGCAATACTGTATTCGTGTTTCTACTGCAGTGAATTCAGATCATCAAAACCACAGATATGCTGCAGTCTGAGAATAAATACCAACAGATATGATTTGTAACATGTTGCCAGAGATGCATCACACAATCACATCCTTGGAGACTTGATATATGATGCTTTTATCAAGTGTACTTGTGTCACTACAGTAATACCGTAACTACCATTATGTTTTCAGATGCTCAGCATGTGACAGTCTTTTCCCTTCACTAATGGCCCTTGAACATCACAAAGAAGAATTCGAGCACTGGTCTGGCGATGAGAGTATTGGCAACTCAGAATCTGGTGATGAGACAAGTGATGATACAGTAACCAGTGAAGAGTTGGAAAGACTTTTATAACTTATCAATGTCTGTTAGCCATTCCAATCATATGGACATTTCCTTTAACATTTTGATTTACCCTTCCATATGGCCTTTTCAGTTCGAGTGGTCATGAATGTAATTTCTTATGCAGAGGTGGGCATATTGTGGGGTAACAAAACCTAACTCCTCGGACACATGGTATACTCACAGTAGAGACCAGGTGTGTTAAATATGCAGCCCACCTGCTAATCAGTCCATACATGGCCTCTGATGTTGAGACAACGTGGGTTCTTGCCCCATATTTATCTCAGATACGATTAACAAAATGCTATGCTGAAGGGCATGTTTTAAAATGAATCCTTTATGCTGTAAATAAGTTTAATATGTTTAGTGAGAACAGCAGATGTTAAACCTGCAGTCACAAAAAAGAAAGGGGCAGGTTATGGATTTCAGTAGAAAGTTCAAAATTTCAAGTCTACTGAGCAGCAATTTTGAAGTTTTCCTCTTGAGTTAAAGATGCAATAACTGAAATTATTTACAGGCATACATTCAGTAGGAGTCAAATTTCTAACTTACTTTCATTGCTGTAGAAATGCTTTCCAGCACTTGAGGTCTAATCTTTCTTTCAACTTTCGAAACATCACACGATGATGTATAACACAGTGACTCTTACCCCACCCAGTAATGTTAGGGAATAACATAATCAGCCAACTATAATTGTATTTGTTTCTTGTCTCAGCAACCAAAATCTGATCTCTAGTCGATGTAAGTAACTTAGAACTATATGCAGAATATTGACATATTGAGAATTAAATATATTTTTATATTTCTACCAGGAGCATGTTTGCTTTTAAAACAAGTATGCCTTCCACGTTAACATACCCTAAAAATTAAAGTTGTGAGAGCTCAAGGATCAAGCCGTAAATTTAACTGAGGAAAGAACTACTGAGTAATTTTAGTTATCTTTGATTTTGATCTTTTGTATCTCAGTGTCAATAGAATTCTTTTAACCAGAACTTTTCTAAAAACTGTGACATTGTAGGCTGTACCTAGATATTTTTATCTTATTTCACTATATCTGTTGTAACAGTGTGACATATATATGAGATATGCATGCAAGTGCCCCTCACCAATAACCAACAATGCTCCCCATTCTTATACAATTCAGCATGCCTATTACAAGTCAAGGGAAGTGCATAAACTGCTGTACATGTCTGTGTACTCATTACAGTAAAGAATATGAACTACTGTGTAACAAGAATATGCATGGTGAACAATGAAAAACATTCTTATCCTTGCCCCCACCTAAGTGTCCTGCTCCATATTAACCTAACCGCTCATGACAGATTATTTAAAAATATATATAGAGTACTCTCTGTATTTAAAAATGACACATTTTCCAAGTATAAAAGATTTAAGGTTGCTGGTTTAGGCAGGAGTGCACAACTCAATTCAAATACTTACTAGGGTCAAAAATCAAAAGTGAGTGAAAATTCGAAGCCACACACAGGTGAGGAAACAATGTATATAAAGCACAATGCATATTTCATGCAGTGAAGTATTTTAATTTTAATCTGTGCTTAAATTCCTTATAGGCATTTTTATAAAAACCAGAGGTCATGTGTGCATATGCTACTGTACATACTCAGTTGTGAGATTACATGTCTTCCATTTAGCATAATACTGATGTGTGAGTGAATCTGGACTGCTGCCATTTTGAGAATATTCTCTCCATCTCTCTCTTTTTGTGTGAGAATGAGAGATTAAATCTGTGTTAGCATCACAGGCTATATGCACCTAAGTAATATTTGCATGTCAGTTAACTAAGGCAAGAATACAGATACGCACCCATAATATTTAATGTTTACTGGTTTTCCATGGCAACAATGGTAACACAAATGCACCTCAATGTTGTGTTATACATACATCACCTGGCTTGTTCGATGTCAGGTTTTGGTGCATAAAACTTTGATGCTTACTAATCAACCACAACAGCACATGCACCACAGAGAGCTTCCTCATGACTTGCAGTGCCAATATCCTGCAAATAGGTGGTCAAAATGGCCATGAATTACACATCAAGTGACATTTTACCTAATTCAGTTCGAGGACTTAAGTTACTGCCTCTTTTAAGTTTCTTTTATTTTGTCAAAGAGAACTCATGTCATTTAAAGTTGTCTTCACTCAAGCAGTTGGTTGCTGAACTCTCACTGCAGGGTTTTATCCCATGCCAGTCCGTGTGCGATTTGTGATGCACAAAGTGGCGCTGGGACAGGTTTTCATTCATCTACTGCCAAAGCAACAAACACCTAGCAGTTGACACCATCATTAAATAAAATACTTCTCATTCTCCCCTAAGATAATCTATGCTGTGAACTAAGAAAGGGCCACACGATCAGAGTTGGTGTTGTATGTTATGCACTTCTGCCTTAGTATAAACCATTCAATGAACAGGACCGACGTTTCTTCAGCACTAACACTAGAACTCGGATTTAACTCTCTATCCTTCATGTTTCTCAAAATACTGTTGCCACAAAACATATTTCCAAATTTCTTCAGAACCCTACTGAACGGGGAAGTACAAACCAACATGTTAATCCAACATAAGTGTTTCACTTCTTAGCAGTATTATAATGCTGAAGCTGCTTCTAAATTTTGTTTTATTTTAGGTTTGCTTTTTGACATTTAGTAGCTTAGACTACTTTCACTTTTACTTCACTTAGTAGAATCCTCTTCCACCTTGCAATGTAGAGGTTAGCTTAGGTTATATAGTGTCAAATGGTAAGATGGCGAATAATGAGGCACCGTGTCATTGGGTCATTCTTCATTGAACATTTCGACCGTTGCAATTGAGACCACCACACTCTCTTAAAATGGCAGGTGCCACACCGGCCACTCAGTGACATGGTGCTACATCCCAGAAGAACAGAGTCCTCCACTGTGCCACTTTGAAGGCCTAAAAACTCTTGAGTAATGAATTTGGAACAATATGGACACAGTATTGCCTAATTTGAGGTAATATCCCAGAATTTTTCTGGATTGACTAAAGAAAACCACAAAAAGAACTCACTCGGGATAGCACATATCAGCATAATATCTGAACTGGGAACTTCTCAGATATAAAGTAGTCATGCTACTTACTGGAACAGAACTCTTCGTTATGTCACAAAGAACGTTCATATTATTATTTAATACAATTCATAAAGTTTGTGACTACTCTAACACTGTTCTATACACCACGCAGATGCTACTAATTTCACTGCAAAGAATCATACATAGGACTATAAGCTTTAATGCATTTATTTAACAGTTTTCATAATGTTGGTGGGTTGTGTAGTGTGTTCTCTTCAGTGAGTGTAATAATGAACATGTAAATAAGAAAATGATTACCTTAATTTCAGGCTTCTGCCATGATGTTGATAATATATGTGGTCTTGTAGGATATTACACGGCATTCTTAAACAATTACCACACAACACCACGTAATATTTCAGAATAGCGCAGATCTCGACACAGTTATAGTATATCCATTATGACATAAAACACAGCAACATTTTGTCGCTGACAAATTGTACTGGCACATCCTTCTGCAGAAATTAGCTCATTCTCTATTCAATTCATCTTTAATTGATTTATTTACTAGAAATGGGGTATAATTGAAGTTCTCCTTATGCATGACATGAAAGCACATAGGAGTCGAGGTATAGCTGCACTTATTCTTAACCTCAGCACTCAATGAAGGTGAGTGGTCTCATGCCCCAGCTGTTTAACCCACAGGAGAAGGGCCCATGTTGACAATTCAGTTGAAGGCTGAGTGGCCTCCGAGCCAGCCTGCATCTTTTGAGAAGATGAAAATCTCTTGCCCTTGTTGGGATCCAAATCCAAGTTCATCCAGCCCATAGTGTAGTCATTACACTATGTTGTCCCTCCTTCTACAAATATTTAGGTTTCATGGATGAAGTTTGAATACTACTTTCATAACAAGTGTTAATAAACTTCTGGTTTATTGAATGTACTTGGATTTACAGTTCCAAAATGGATTATTTGATCCCAATTCTGTTTTTGTGTTGTATGTATTACCTCAGATAGTTACAGGACACAAGACTCAGTGATCACCCTCAATATGGGACTATCATGAGTTTCAGTATGACAATGGACTTTTGGTGGACAAAGTAGTGCTGGGACAGGTTTTTCTCCCAGAACTTCGGTTTTTCTTTGTCCATTGTCATTCTACCAATGCGCTATCCTTTATATCCATTTATCTGCCATCAGCATTATATAGTCTGCATACTCATGGTATTGCTAAATTATCTACACCCCATCGCCACCCAAAAGAAAATAAAAATAGATTTTTGTGTCTATTACCTCACACTGTAACTTCCCTTAGCTCGTGAGAACAGGTGAAACACAAATTAAACCTTGCGTGCTGGGGAAAAGTAGAAAGACATAATGAGTTCAAAAAGAAATTAAAATCAGTATAGAGAAACAGGACTTTGAACCGTATGAAATAAAGCTTTGGTTCAGTTTAAGAGATGTAAAATGTCAGGTAACTATTTTGAACTATTTCCAAACCAGTTCGTACTTGTCAAGAACATTGAAACCTTTCTGCCAAAATACTTCCTGTGACATGCCCAGGACAGCAAACTTCAACAAGAGGTTCTGAGCAGAACTCATAAGGCCTATACTTCTACTGCATACATTTGTCGTGAGATTTGAATTTCTCACACCAGCACTGATGAAGACTGCTGTCTTATGGGATACGACACTGTGCAGATTCATGCATAGATACCAACATTTCAGAGAAGATTACCATGAAGATAGAAGTAGCAAGCTTGTCCAACAATGTGAAGCCCCAGAGGGGAAGTAGAAGTGTAGCTATACTCTTTCCTTAACCTTGGCACTAGGTAGAGGTGGGTGGTTAATGCCACACCCCATCCTCTTCTCTCATGGGAGAAAGACCAGGTACCCACTGTCATTAAGGTATGACTGAAACACCATCCAGCTTTGCTTTGAATTCCATAAAGCCTCAGTTTTGCTAGTACTATATAATGATTCACTTAGTGTGAGTTTTAACAAGGTTACAAAAAGCCCAGTGATGTGATTTTGTTGTTAAGGGCACATATGATGTCTTCTATGAAACTGTACAGGGATTGCAGTAACAAAATTGACCTGTTGCCAGATATTCAAGATTTTTCACCCTTTTTATGTAGGGATGTAAGATTTGAATACTGAAGACATTCTGGAAACACTGAAAGGAAACATTTTCAGTTTTTACCTGCATTTAGTTCTAGAATCTTAACCAGTGTTCTCACAAATGTATGTTTTGCACAATAAATGAATCTCATCAGCATGAGGTGATGTGGTCCATTCAACCACACTCACTTTCTCCAGATTTTCTTGGGCATTGTCATTTGTGTATTCTAAAGCCAAACTGAAAATCAAGAAAAATAAAGCATCTTGTTTCAAACCATTTTGATTAGAAAACCCATGAAACAGATGTGTACCTATACAACACTGTGATTACGGCCCCAGGAGTCAATAAATCTAGCTGCGACACTGCCCCCCAACTAGTCCTGAATTTGTTAGAGAGCTTCTTACGAATTTATTCTGCCCGCGTTGTATGCTCCGCATAAAAAAAGATATGATAAATCGCAACTATCGAGTGACGCATCATTCGCGACATCGATATATTGTAATTTTCATTCGACTGTGCTGCGGCTGAAGCATAGTGACACTCAACCAAAACTCTAATCCGTGGAAGTTCTGACGCGTGCGTGGAAGAGTGTATTTAGCACTATGTTGATGTTGGCAATCCTTGGCTACATACCACAGGACGTTGAATGCCCGTAGAAGCAGAAAGAAAGGAAAATGGCTGCAGTTTGCGCGCTTAGTCATCATCTGCCCGTACAAATTAAGGCTCTGTTTAGAGTTGACTGTGTATAGCATACACGTAAATAATCAGACAAACGTGTTTGCATCACTTGAAAGCAGGTACGTATGGGAAGTAATTTCTAGCTAGAGATGAGGTTGTTTATCATCTTCGCGGGTTATTAATGTGGGCGCGCGTGGGTATGAGCGTGTTTGAAGTTTTTTTTTTGTTGAGCATCGACGATCACATATTCGAAAATTAGTGAGGTTACGTAAAACTTACAGGATTTTGTAATTGTAAGTCTCAAACTGATCAAATAATCACAACAGCAACGTGCTGACTGTAGTTCTGTTGAACTGCGCAGATCGACAGTGGCTTGAAATATTAACACAACAAATACGATGCTTGGAAGAAGCGCAGAGTTGTTTGACAGAACGTGAACATCACATACAGTACCGTAACGTGAATATGCTTACACGCGGAAGATAACACTGATGTGCTCTTAACTGACATTTATTATACTATCAAAACTTTTATTGTGTTCTTTGATGGCGTAAAATACATGTTCACGTAATATGCTAGGGGTTAACCAACTGCACGCAACAAAATACGAAGGTCCAGGGAAATACTTCTGAGAAAGTAGGTAAATGGTTGTTATTGTACCTTAAAATTCGAAAGAAAACTTTTGTCAACAGCGTATGATCTGTAATGTTTGTATTGCATTTCTGCTGTTGCTTACAGTTTCAGCAATTTATGGTGTTAATGATGTGTAAACGGTAATAGTATTTCATTTCTGAACATCTGATAATTGATTTGGTGGTGGTACATGCAGAGTACCAGTCCTATTCCCTGTTGTAAAAGAAGCAAAATATTGTTTGCAGTTATGTTAATATTGGTGTTGTCTGTGTATATATGAGTTATTGTATGATGTGGTTGGTATGTGAGTGTGTGGCATTGAATATTAGGATGATTGGTGAATGATAAACTGGAAAAGATTAAGAAAGAATTGTGTGTCTCTTAATTGAGCTGCTGTCCCAGCATTTGCTTGATGGCATTGAGGAAAGCCATAAACCTGTGAGGTTAACCATTGTCTAACATTTGAACCAGGCATTTTCTGATATGCATTATAAACATTACTGTTTGTAAGGCACAAGCAGAGCGGACAGAATCTATTTGCCTATTTTTCATACATATAGTTCTGCTGGTTATAAAAGAGTCGTATTAACCTTTCAAAGCCTAGCGGTAACTTTCCGTACCACCAGGTTTAACATTAAAAAATTCTACATGGTGCCCACATTGCATTTAGGTGTTTTGTACGGATCTCAGAACAAACAGCAACTTTTGCCTTATAAAATATTAAGAGACTGGTTTTTGTAAACGAAGTGGAGAGTGTTTACAGCATGGTACGCACTGAGTCCTTATATAAAACAGATACACTTCGTCTTTAAACGGTTAATTGTCCTGCTGTAAGGTGTCGTGTATCTGGTACAGATTCATGTCACATATAAAGTGTTGATCACATCGGTGGAAGCTTTGTTGTCGTGTTCGGTAAAAATTTGCTTGTGATTTTTGGGTGTCCAAATAATGGAATTATGGTTTTGTAAGAGGTTATTGCTGGAGTTTTGAATGTGCGATGTCCAACCTTCTTTTTTCACTGCTATGCAGAAATGAGGTGTGATTTCAGATTGCCAGAATATGCTTTTGAATTTAAGCATTTCACTGTTCGTATGAAACTTAATACTCCATCTCATGTGGGCAGAATGTTACAAATAGCTGCACAAAATTATTAAATTTCAGACATTGTCGTAGAGTGGTGAGTTGGATTGCATCAGCATCATGTGTCCTGTTTCGGAACTTGAAACGATCTTGTCCATCATGTCAACATTGAAATGCATTGTTAAATCAGGTGATATATATCTTGACAACTGACAAAGTTTTCTTGAATTATTGTGTTTTATTTTATTTTTTCAGACACTACGTATCTTGAGATGGCAGAAGATAACTCCCTTCCAGCTAGTCTTGAGAAACTGGAGATCGATCCACAAAGGTAAGGTAGCAGTTGAAGTGAAATTTGTTGTGCCTGTGTAAAAATACTCCACAGGTCTGAAGTTCTGGGGATATGATTGTTCTTCGTTCCAGTAAACTGCACTTAATTCTCAGAATAAGGGCTTACACAGAGGCCACTTTTTTTTTGTATGCAAAAAATGACTCATGTTGCAGTTCTTGCATGGTTCTGTTCATATATGACATGGACAAGCTTGCAATATGAGGTTCTCATGGAAGTACAGTCGAATCCAGTTATAACAACATCAGTGTATTTAACACCTTGCCTATAGTGTCAGATATTGTGTGGTATGAATTAATTTGTCACTGTTAACCATAACATTGTACTCTGCGGACATAATGACACTGATTTATAACAACGAAGTATTCAGTCCCTTTCATGACATTATAACCGAGTTTGTCTGTATCAAGATTATGATCTTGTGGCATAAAGTACTTCGGTAGATAAGTACCAGTGTTTTGGAGGAATCTAGTGCCTCCAATCTCAAGGTATTTTGTAAAGTTGGCAGTTCTAATACATCTCACTGATTGCTGAAGCATACTGTAAATTACAGTGAATGTCCAGTTGCGTTACACTACATTATAAGGAAGTCAGACTTGTCAAGGAGCAACACTTTATGACTTCACAAAATTTAAGCCCAAACAGTTTACATCAAACTACACTAAAAGCAACTGTACAAGAATATTATTCAAGTAATGAGATTAGGAAATTGGGCCATGCAATATGACTGTCTTGGTAAAAGTTGCTGTGGTGGAATTAGTGATCAAATGGGATTATTATTGTGTCACTGAAAACCTGTTAGCACTGAGCATAGATGTGTGATGCACAAAACATTGAACATCATTGTGTGCATGCACGCTCGCTCTCATGCAGCTCATATTTAATTTCCAGTCTTCTGCAGATCACTAGAGGTATTCAGTCCTAGCATCGGAGGGTTAAAAGAGGTGCATTAACAATTTAAATACACATATTGATATAAACACGGATTTTTCAGGTTTCCTTCTTTTGCACCTAAAATGCTGCATTTTGGTTGGGTGTATGTACATATTCATTAGAATGTTAAATTGATATCAGAAGGCTATAAGTTACTGGCTGAGGATAGGGACAAGTGGCAGATACTTGTAGATATAGTAGTGAACCTTTGGGTTCCATCAAATATGGGGAGTTTCTTGACTAGCTGAGGAACTGTTAGCTTCTCAGGAAGGACTGAGTCATGGAGTTATTTAGGTAGGTAGGTAGGTAGGTAGGTAGGTAGGTAGGTAGGTGGTTGGTTTGTTGGTTGGTTGTTGGTAGTTAGTTAATTAGTCAGTTTATTTACTTAGACAGTTTAGTTAGGCTAGAAGTTACCTGATTTAACACTTCATTTTTAGTCATTTTGCTGCGTACAAGCACTTTCTGCCTTGAGTGATACACAGTCCTCAGCTGAGTTGCTTTTCTGATTGTTTTGAATGCCCTGGTCCTTATGATTTGAAGACCATGTTGGAACATTTGTTTCAAAGTAATTCTATTGAAAAGTGACTTTTAGGCAGTGGATGTTAATATCCTAAACATGTAGGCTGTAGTTTCATCCAAAAAACTGGTAAATGCCTATGAGAATATGTGGTGTCTCATCCCAGGAGACAGTCCATAGTCACTGCTGTGAAAATCTGTCTTGCACAGTATTTATGGCTGTCTGATCTAACATGATTCCTGGAGAAAGTAGCCATTTCTTGACAAGACTTGCAGTTTCAAGAATTTAGTGTTGTTAGAGTACCAGGAAACTTTGTACATTGTAGATCCAAAATTAGCAGGCACATGCAAGGATATCTTTCAGGTAGCACATACGTGTGAAAAGTTCTAGATTAAAAAATGTAAAGATTTTCTTAGTTGTACCTGAACTGCCATATGAGAAAATAGATGAAAATGAGTAGTTGAAATCAACACAGAGTTTCTCAAATGTTTTTGCTTACATTTGATTGTTACTTGAAGCATGATATGTTGACACTTATTTTTCCCCCGTATAATTTACAAAGGGACATTTAATTTAAATGAAAGTGTTTTTGTATTAGCTTACTGGCTTGGTTATTTTCACACTTAACCAAATTCAAGTAAACACTAAACGCATAGCTGCAAGATTTTAGAGTAATTTCCATGGCAGTTTCAGTTAAAATCAGGCTATATAATGGAGTATTTTAGTGTGTACAAAACATACTTAAGATCTGAAGGACTGCAGTGGATGTCACATGAGATTCATTATGGCAACAGAAGGTGCATATTACTTCAAGACTATAAAGAGGTGAGATCATATATGTGAAGACAGTTGTAGAGAAATGACTGTACATGAATTGTCTGATATTTGATTGCAGGGATACAGTTTATAGGAATACTTTTCAGCATGTGAACCCCTTCAATCTGGATCCTGATGGTGCCTGCAAAAAGTTAAACAAGCTAAATCCTATAAGTGAAACATTTGGAAAACTCAGTTTTTCTGGAGAGGAATGTGCAAGTATGTCCTGTCATTGTAACGTTCAGCAGTTGGTCACTCCCTGTGCACTGCGACATAATCGTTCTTGTGATGGCTGGTCCAACTGTCAGATTCTTCATGTTCGCCCGACAGTTACCTTCAAAAGGAACCTTGTACGAAAGAGCAAATTGGGTATTGTTTGTGCTGCTATGAGAAAGGAAGATCAGAGCAGTAAAATTTTGAAAGAACCAGTCTTGAAACTTGCTAATAGACCAATGCAGAATATGTTACCACATAGCAGAATTGGTGTTAGAATGTTCCCTGTGCCAAAATCAGCTGATAAGAAGGTTGTGCACAGAAATGTCACTATTTTTTCAAGTAATTTAGCATGCAGTTCTAAATCCCAGCAGTTATTTGGTCACAGCATTATTTCACACCAGGATTTTAGATCACTTCTTTCATTGTCGCATAAAGATTCTTCCAAGGACAAAAATCAGAGTTTCAGTGCAGCTAGCTTTCATCATGTGCGTGCAAATTGTAGGCCTAAATGTACTGTAGGGAGGGAGTTGTCAGAAGAAGAGAAGAAAATGTCTTCAGAGGAGAAAACATGTGTTGGGTGTGTGGTGAAGAAACTGGCAGCAACTGGGCTGGCACACAGCAACAGTAACGGCTCGGGTGGCCAGTCATGCTCGCAGCAAGCCAGGATGACTGCTTCAGGTTCTTGTGATGATGTTACAATTGATGAATTGGCCAGTTACTTTGATGTTTTCGTTCATATACCCAAAAAGATGTCCCACATGGCTGAGATGATGTACATTTAGAAGTAGGTTTGGTAATTCCTACATTCTGATATAAATTGAATAGTTGGTCAATTTTCATCATGTTGATTTAATGTTTGTAAAGAATAATTATGTACCACTCTGTATGGCAGTTTTTATAAATAGTTCTTTTATTTATGTATATACCCTGTTAAACATAATAAAATTGTAGCATGCGGTAGTTTGTTTCCATAACCTAATGATACACCATGGCCAATGAAGCCGCTGTAATGATGGAGGTGATAAAAAATTCAAAGGACACTGTATTTAGCAGGCTAATTTTGTACAAAAAGTGCAGTACACTTAACCAGTTGAATCTAGGCCCATTGAATTTGAGAATACCAAGTACTCGAACTGGCATATTTCCATATTCACAAAGGAAACGAGCACAAATAGGGAATAAGTTTATGGACTCAAATTAATTATGTACATGCTGTATTTATTGCTTGCTACAGGAATGCTTAAACTACTGAACTGATCTCATGTAATTATAACTGAAAAGGGAAAGAAGTTACTGCATACGTAACAATAATAAAGAATGTGTGTGTAGAGGAACCACATGGCAGACTGGAAACATTATTGGGAGCTCCTTTGTTTTCTTTCATAATGGGTGTGATTTAATCACTGATAGGAATGTATTTTATCACTCCTGTAGTTGATCTGGTTTTTTTTCACTTTGGTACTTCTGAGTGAATTACGTAACAATCAGCAGTTGCTTTTTATTATTACCAACCAGTGCACAATAATTCTTTTTACTCCTACATGTTTTTTCTAATCATTGTAGCCATTGTCAGGGAGTCACTTGTCACAGGTGTGCGCAACGTACAGTGTGTCAATGGTAATAAGTACATTAATTATAGCAGTAGTTACTCTATAATAACAATAATTTTATATTTAAATTATGTGTGATATTAAAATATGGTATGTTAATACATGAAATATAAAATATATATAAAAGTCTGTTTCCAAACACCTGTCTTGCAAACCACTTATAGTTTTGTAGCATGGAGACCCCCACCTACGATAGATGATGTTTGTGCATGGAATTAACAATAGGTACCATAGGCTGGGGTAAATGGAACAGAAATGCATATGATAAATGCAACAGGAAGAAAAAAAAGTGAAAACTGTGCAAATAATATAGCTGTGTGTTAGGATGCCACTGAGGATAATGCAGTAATTATCATCGAAACGTGTGTGTCAATAAATAGGAAATGAGTGTAGGTTGTTGATAATTACAAGAGAATACTGAAGGTTGGATACTATTGGAATTTGTTACCGATTGGCGTAGGTGCTTACGTTGTGTTAGTGTCGACCTCGGCGATAGGTGTCGTGATCATCATTAAGTTGGACGTCGTACTACACAGGTAGCAGGAGTCACTCTGCCAACTTTCATCGTTGACTTACCTAGCTGCATACTCGATAATCTGTGGCTCTTCGTGTGCATGCAAGGGTTAGCCATTTTGAGTATGGCGGCGGAGAGGTTGGATGTTAAGTAAAGGAGAATTTTGCAAATTGGTCTATCGTGTGATTTTGAAACAATTTTAATACATTTAGGAAGAATAAGGATGTGAGGTTTTGCAGGTAAGGGCGAAGTTTCGTTTCTTGTGGGAGTCTTACGGAGCTGTGAAGTGTGAGCGATGACGCTTGTGTTGTAGGTCCGAGCGTTCTCAGCCAAAATGAATGTAACGTTATGTATTCTGAAAGGGTTAAGGGACAAAACAGGATGTGACTGCACGTCGTCTGATTTCTCTGGCAGGGGTTGGGTTATTAGGTTTATATCTGAATGTTGTATCTAATTGAATGTTTTAGTGATAATGTCGTAGCGTTACAGTCGCCGTGTCATCTTGCGAATCTGCGCTGTAGGTGTTTCAGACAGGTGCGCTGAATTTGAGAAGTGGAATGTGGTTTTGTCCTGACCTCCTACCACCACAGTGCCACTCCAGGCAGGTTCCTTACTCCACAGAGCCTCTTGTTGATTGCTGAAGTTTTGCTGTGGTTTATGGAGTTTAGGTGGAACCTGCACATTTGCCTTAAATTCTTCACTGGGTAATTCTTTATTCGCGCTGGGCCAAAATAGAGGTCAGCCTTATTTGCCTTATTGTGATACAATGTATCAGGTTTGCCAACACGACACTGTTACAGAAACTGACGGTGCAGTAACCAAGGCCATACATTTATGTGCAACTAAAATATACCACAATGTTCGGTTTAGACATTTTATTTCAATTATGTGAAGTCATGATGGCTAAGTTTTCAGGTTCCATTAAACTTGTGGTGATTAAGCTCTTTGGTGCAATTAATCTCTTAGTAGTTAGGCTTTAATGTTTCATTTTACTGAAAATTTGTATCACCAACATGACACTTACTGGGTTTGTGTCAGTTACACATACTTATGAAGAGTGTTGATTTTATTTCACTTCCATGAACTCATGATGGGTGTGCTCTCATGTTCATTTACTGAAAATTTGTAGCTTTCTTGAGTTTATAGCATTTGCATACCCATTTCCAAATTTATTTGACAGTCAGTAGGCAGAAGTTCACCTGATGCTGTAATACTGTACAGCACAGTACATGAATGTATCATTTTTGTGGTTCAGAGTACCAGTGGGACTTACCTTGCTTTATGTAATATTGTTTGCTGCTGTTTACGTGCTACACTTTGGTCTGCACTGTGTTAAAACTGACAGGCAACTGATTGTATCCTTATCATTTCATGTATATGGGGTTATCCTTGCCGCATTGTAATTATCAAGAATCTTTAGCGTGCAAACTTTGTGGAATTTTGTATGAAGTGTAAAAAGGTCCAAAAGTTATAAACCAATTCAAAATGGGAAGAATTAAAATCATTGCAAACTTACTAGTTAGAGTTACTCTACTGATTGTTATTAAAGTAAAGTTTCCCTCACTGGGTATAGTACCATAGCGATGGGCACCATAGGTGCACATGCTGCTGATTGAGCTGCTGCAGACAGTGTAAGTGCATCTCCATTTATGAGACTTAGCAAGTAACAGTGAAGAATGTAGAAAGTAAAATCACGTGTTACAGAGAAACAGTGGAGTGTCAGCACCTTATAGTTCGGCCAGGAAGTGAGAGGAGGACACACTGCTGCACTAAAGAACTGGAGCTGAATCAGATTTTGTCACATACAGATCATAGAATATGTCAGAACCAGAGCCTGTGTTTAATTTTCGCATTTAGTTGGTACTGCATTTCCAGATATGGTTTTCATGTCAGTGAGATCAGCGCCAGTATTAGCACTTTGATTACACTTCGCAGTTTTGTCAGGCTTTTTATAAGTGTCACCTTTCTGTTGACAGCTCTGGAGTGATATGGAAGTAGAAGCTGTTCCATATGCTGAAGAATGTTGTCATTATCCAACTGAGAAAGGAGAACATGGGAAGTTCCGCCTCTTCCATGTGCTGCTGGTGACAAAGCTTCTTAACTGCAGCCAGAGCAAGGAGCAGTCAGAGGTGTAATCATGCTGCACACCACTGGTTTCATGTCAAGAGATAGTGTAAAGGTATGTTCAGGTTCTGGAAAGAGTGATTGGTGGGGGGAAATATATATGCTGTTGGGGTATCCTGACCAGACAGAAGCTCCAAACAAAAGGTGTGGTTTGGGCAAAATGTTAACCTTAATTATAAGTAAACTGCAAGAATGTCTTGAGAAGAACTGCAGTTTGGAACTGCTGTTCCCACTCCCAAAGGATATTAGTTGTTTTATCGACACTAGGGGGCTGCCACCATAATGTAAGATACTTGAATGTAAGTGAAAGTTTGAGAGCCTCTGTACAGATGGTGGCTTTTGTTCACAGGATTTTATTGACCCCAGTGAAGAAACTGCTGTGTCCAGCATCTCAAGAACCTGCCTTCTCCCACTACTCTGAAGATGGATGCATGAGGTTCTTCCAAAACATCATTGAATTTCTGCCAGACTATGTGACATCACATCCAAAAAAACCGTATAATCTGCATTGACACTCACTTTATTTACAAACAGAAAATCTAAAATTAGTATACTGATAAGAGTAATGCACTTTCATTGAGTTGTTTATTTTGATGAGGTGTGTTTGCTGCATAGCAGAGTACTGCAGGCACCAGGAGCTGGACTTGACAATGATTACTTAATTGTTCTAATTTTTCTGGGGTGATGTGGCACAACTGAAGAAATTCTGTCACAAGGTTAAGGAGCACAGATTGTGCAAGGATAATCCAGCAGCTCCTCATCTACCCTCTGCATGTTATCGGCAAGGCACTGGACTTATGACTGAGAGGCAAAGACCCAAGATCCCTTGCCCACGTTGCACGCACAAGTGCAAGATGTCCGTGTAGCTGAGGCGAGCATCATGTAGAGTGATTAGTATAGGGTGTGATTGTGGAACTTAAGAATGCGGGCAGCTTGAATTTGAATGCACAATGATTAACACATCTGAATTGACCTTTAAATGCCGAAGGTCCCCGATTGGGGATGCCGTGTAGGCATTTAAACCTGCCGAACGCCCCATAAAGGGGCTTCCAATGTTGTGTCAAATTTGGAAGCAATTTGTTTCACCCCTGCACCAGGCACAGTTAAGCTGTGCTATGCTGTAGGTCCCTGAAGGTCAGGACTGCCTTGTGCAGTCGTAATTTTTCCTCCTTCGCCCCTCTAAGGCCCCCCAACATCGATGATTCAGTCGTCAACAAGTTGGATAAATACGCAGTTAGAGCTGAGTAACACTTCCAGACCAAGCAAGCCTCTGTTTTTACAGCTGATACTGGAGTCGTGTGTGTGTTGAATATGAACAGTGGGCTATGTAACAAACGCTAATTGGCCAGCACAACGGTCTTCAGTGGCGTATGTGACACGTATTGTCCGGAATAAACTAATACACAAAAGCTGGAGATATCCAGGAAAATGGATGTTTGCATGTACACGAGGTCTGACAGACATGCCTGTTCTAGTTGCGGGGCTCTCTGTAGGGGTTTGGGGGCAGTAATGTGCGACACACAGCGGTCAAACGTACTAAAAATTCCTCTGGACCCTCGAATACTAGGAATTCTACAAACATTCACATCGTAGCCTTAGATCTGTTTTGCTGTCATCGTGTAAGCTGCCCATTACTTGGGGTATCAGATTTATCACCTCACAGCAATACAGAGCAGTCTTTGTAGTAGGTAGATGAGAAGTTGAGCGAGCAGTGGCCACACCAAAAAAAAAAGTCAGCTGGGGGATGTGGGACAGAGGGTTTCGCCCGGAGAGCAACTCCACATTCCTTTCTAAAAATAGATCGGTGTAACATCTCACAGCAGCTGAGTTTAGGTTTCTCCAGCTGTGCTCAGACCGCACGAACAGGCTTGGTCGGTCAGCACTGCCTTCACGCGTCTGTAAATTACGTCCTGCAATGGCCAGCAGAAAAAGGAGACTGGACGACGTAGCCATAAGGGAATATCTGGTTGCCGATACCGACTCCTCATCAGGTGCTGAGGCCAGTGATTTTGAAGATAAATCTTATGAATCAGAAGAGGAAGAGGAACAACAACAACAACAACAACAACAACAACAACAACAACAACCAGCCTCAGTACCAGAAGATGAGCCGCAAGCTGCAACAAGTGGCGGAGGATTTCCAACCTGGGGACCGCCTCAAGGAAGGAACATCACTGTCCATCCTTTTGTTGGTCCAGCAAAAGGTGCAAAAAGGAGTGAGGCTCCACACATCAACAAAGACAGTTCACCGCTGTCTGTGTTGATGCTGTTTTTTTTTTTTCACAAATTTTTCACCTGCTGGTGGAACAGACAAACCTGTACTACCAGCAACACGTGGACAATCAAGCCGGACCTAGCCGCCGACTGCCTGACATTACAATGTCAGACATGATGACTTTCATTGCCTTGGCTCTGCAGATGGGACACGACTTGAAAGACACACTTCATGACTACTGGTCTCGACTTAGACAGGTACACACCCCCTTTTACGGTGAGACCATGACACGAGACAGGTTTCTACACATACTGCGTTTTTTGCACTTTGCAGACAATGCACAGAGACCCGACCAAGGCGAGGAATACGACCGACTGTGGAAAATAAGGACCATTTTTGACACACTGAACCAGGCCTATGCTAAATTCTATAACCCCTCTGAACATTTGGCTGTAGACGAGGTGATTGTAAAATTTAAGGGTCGGGTTATCTTCAGGCAGTATATTCCCAAAAAAAGGAAACATTTCGGCTTTAAAATTTACAAACTGTGTGACGACTCAGGTTATACATATGACATGAAAGTTTACTTGGGTAAAGACTCACGCTCCGCCACTGACGAAATGACTGCAACGCACGCAACTGTCGACATTTGACTCGCAGAGTTGAAGGCTTAGGACACAAACTGTTTATGGACAATTTTTTTTCATCTCCGAGACTTTTTGACGACATAGACGTAAAATAAATTCACGCGGGACAGTACGGCCTGACAGAAAATACATGCCCGCAGACTTTGGACGGAAAAAGCTAAAATTGAAAAGGGGTGACGTAAGGGTTAGGACCAGGGGAAATTTGACTGCACTAGTTTGGAAGGACAGACGAGACGTTTACATGCTGACTAATATGGACCCACCACCACCAGAAGGGAATTTTTGTGAAAACAAACGCCCTGTGAAGCCTCACATCGTGGCACGGTACAACCGACACATGGGGTATGTTGACCATTCGGATCGCATGGCAAACAATTATTCCATGTGCCAGCGTACTTTCAAATGGACCACGAAATTATTTTTCCACTTTCTGGATCTGACAGTACTCAACAGTTGGATTCTGTTATCTTCATGCGGAGCCAAATATACGCACTGAGATTTCAGATTCCTCCTGGTGAGGAATTTGATCGAAGAAGCTGGAAGAAATCCAGATCGCCCCACCCCCAGTCTAGTTGGAAGGCCAAGTGCGACTGAAACAAATGTTATGAGACTTGACGGTCGCTACAACAAGCACTGGCCAGCAAAGTCAAACAAAGTCCGGTGCCATGCTTGTTCAGCTCGTGGACAGCGAAGAGGCACAGTATACAAGTGTGCCCGGTGCAATGTCGGGTTGTGTGTGGTACCTTGTTTTGCTGAATATCACACAAAAGTGAATTTGGGTTAATAGAGAGAGAGAGAGAACAGTGATGCAAGGTGCCATGGATCTTCTTCGGCAACCAGAATTATGTGAGTAATACAGTACTTACACCACATTTTGTATAATGCATGTAATTCACGGGCCTAAATTTATTATAAAAATTGATTAATATTTTTTCCCGAATTAAGCAATTCATAAACACACGGCTAAATTTTGCAGCTTTAAGTTTGAACGAAAAGTCTATGAAATATGATTTTTTATCTAAGAGCAAGCGTAAAAATTAAATGCCTGGTAGAAAAAACTCTGGCTGCTGGCCCTGCGCCGGGGGATTTAATTTCGGCCTCAGAGGGTTAAGGGCTTCACTTAAGGATACTTGGTGCAGATTTTTGCAGAAATTAATATGTGAATTATAATTTACAGCTGTTTGTATGACATGACATGTATTTGTTGACAGACCAGGAGAGGCATCATTGAAGAAATTGGTGTCTGAAGTGCCAGAGGATGTAATTGGTTTTGTATTGAACAAGAGATCCAGAAAGTCACCTGTACTTCCCCTATGTGTGCTGTGTACATGAAGGCCATTAACTCGAGACTGAGGAAGGGCACCGAAGGCCTTCCATCCATCAGTGCCAACCAGCTGTGAGGAGTCCTTAATGTCAACGTGAGTAACCCATCAACTACACATTTATTCACCATGTTGTTAATAATGTTTCTGTAACAGTGAAATTTCACCTGATTCTTGTGGTGTGGATTGTATTCAGGATGTATTTGGATGACCCATAGTAGGATTCAAAGCAGTTTGAACCTGATAATGAGAATTGAGGTCAAAGACAGCTAACTTACGAGGCGTGTTCAAAAAAAGACCGAACTTTTTAAATAGCGCGCCAGCCAGCACAGAGGGCACGCTGCGGCTGCTGAGCGCACCTAGCAGCAGGTTTTGACAACAAACTGCCATTTGCCCCGTTTCGCTATGAGCATTAGTCATCAAGCTACATCCACTGAACTGAGCACGTGCACAAGCTGTTCGTCAGATTAGTGACAAAGTGACAATGAAAGCTCTTGAAGAACAACGTGTGTGTGTGAAATTTTGCTGCAAACTTGGTAATAATTTTAGGGACATTTCAGTTGCTTAACCAAGCATACAGGGAGGACTCTGTAAGCCGAACGCAGTGCTGTGAGTGGTTTAAGCGTTTTAAAGAGGGCAGAATGTCGGTCGGTGAAGATCCCAGGTCTGGACGACGTTCCACATCAACAGACGACCACCATGTCGAGAGGGTTCGTGCTGTGATTCGAGGAAGTCATCGTTTAACTGTCCGAGAAGTTGCTGACGAAGTGGGCATCAGCATAGGATCTTGCCGTCAAATTTTGACTGAAAAACTTCTGATGCGTCGTGTCAGTGCAAAATTCGTGCCGTGTTTGTTGACTGACGATCAGAAAGAGAACCGTGTTGATATCAGTCAGGAACTGCTTGCCAATGCAAGTAGTAATGAAAACTTCCTTAAGAACATCATAACAGGAGATGAGACGTGGGTTTATGGTTATGATGTTGAAACCAAGATGCAATCGTCGCAGTGGATGGGAAAAGGGTCTCCTCGACCAAAAAAAGCACGGATGAGTCAGTCAAAGATCAGGGTGATGGTGGCTGTGTTTTTTGATTGCAAAGGCATTGTCCATCATGAATTTGTACCACGTGGTCAGACGGTAAACAAACAGTTGTACCAGGAGTTTTTAGCGCGTTTGAGGGATGCTGTGCGCAGGAAGAGGCCTGAATTGTGGGAAAACCAAACTTGGATGTTGCACCATGACAATGCGCCGGATCACGTGTCGCTCCTCATCCGCAGTTATCTGGCAAAACTTCAGATATCCGTTGTGCCCCATCCACCCTATTCTCCGGACTTAGCCCCAGCAGACTTTTTCCTGTTTCCCAAACTTAAAACCACTTTGAAAGGACGTCGTTTCCAAACCATAGAGGAGATTCAGGAAAATGTGACAAGAGAAGTGCGCGCGATCACAGAAAGTGCGTTCCAGGAAGCATTCCAACAATGGAAGAAACGTTGGGAACGGTGTATCGCCAGTAGAGGGGACTACTTTGAAGGGGACAGTGCTTAAAATGTTGTAAAATCTTTATAGCAAACGTTCGGTCTTTTTTTGAACACGCCTTGTATACTGTCATGATCAGAAAGAGCATGCGATATGGGATCACCTGTAGTTGAATTGTCCAGCTGTAATACCGGTTTACGTAGACATTAACACTTACGCTAGTTGTCTAGCATCTGAAGCCTCTCCAGCTGCCTTTTCTTCTCTTGGCACTTCAGTTTCTTCCATTGTTTTAAAGTCTTCTCTGTGAAGTCTTTCCAGACCTACTGTCTGCATCATAAGTTTGGTCTTCCTCATGGGTGTTTTTCTTTCAGTGTCATGTTTACATCATGCTTTGGAATTTTAGTGTCATTCATTCATTCATTCATTCATCCATCCATCCATCCATCTTAAAAACTGTCGATATCATCTTTCTGTGTTATTCAGTACTGTACCTTCCAAGGTATTTTATCCTTAAATTCTCCCTTTTTTCCCTCATTTCTTATGGCTTTTCCTTTCATACATCTTAAAAATCTCAACTGTATTTCCTTTTATCTGGTAGTATCTGAGGCTTGGTCAGTGTCTGTGTTTCTGCTGTGTCACGTCATTCTCTTTGGTGGTATATTTATAACAGCAAAACATGTTCTGTTAACATGTTTGCCCCCAACAACCTCATTGCTTGCTGCACTACCAGCCCAACCATTCTTTACACTACATGCTTATTTTGCAACATAATATTTGAATATCATTGTCTCCTAAGCTACTGTAAATGAAATTTTTATAAGGCACAGATTCGAAGTTCTACTATTGTTTTAGAGTGTGATATTATCCCTGGATAGAGGGGAAAAATGCATTTTTAGCAAAAGCACTTCATTTGACTGATTTCCGGGCACATTCACAACATTTTGACAAGGGACCATTAGATTTGTCATGTCTGTCTGTCTCTCTTATACAGTAATTGTTCATGTTTGCTGAGAATTCAGTAGAGATATCAGTAAAAAGAGTTACTGTTGCAAATCACAAAGAATGTCAGATTTGGACTAGAAGGAAGGGCACAAAAAGACATCTTTCTGAGGATACCGTCTTCACTGACTTCATCAGTCAGACTTCAGTTTCATTGTCCTTTCATATCACCGTGTACCATCTACAAAAGCTTCCTGTAGTAATTACATGTTATGTCACATCAAAATTATAGGGTAGATCTGCATTATTTGGAAGTTCTAAATCATGCCAGCTAGAATTTCCATAAAGGTTGGGTAATACATCTTCAAGAAAGGGGTTTTTATTTAAGTGCCTTGCTTTATACATACTGTAAATTGTTACAGATGTTAATGTTGAGTCAGGAAAAAACTGAACACATTCCCTGTCACATCTGCCTAGCAACTACCTGCCTTCACTCCTACAATTCATCACTTGCATTTTTGCTATTGTTCCCCATGTTTGCATTCTTGGTTTGCTGCTGATGTGTACGGAGGGGAGGTATGCAAAGTAGGTAGGGTGGGTTAGCAGACAATTAAAATGACACCATGTGTGTTCATTCTTTCACTGGTCTTAATCTAATAGGTGGATTATTGATTGTGTATCATATTACATGATTGTTACTATTTCTTGACAGGCATGGAGTGACATCAGTGAAGGAAGTGCTGTTACCAATGATGAACAATGTCTCGTTCCTGCATGAAGGACTGTGCACTAACTTCCTTTCTGTCAGTGTCATCAGTTGTGCACTGTGTGTGAGGAGCTCCAATGTTAAGGGTATGTGTGATGTCAGTTTTCACCATTGCAGCAAGATGTCAGACAGGGGCACAAATAGGGCATTGGTGTATCTGATGCCCCAGGCAGAGGTCACATCCATTCGTGTAGAAAGCTGGGTAAGGACAGGGAGGACATTGGTCCCAGCATGTGTGCACAGAGTCATACTGCTTGGCAGAGGGTTCAGGCTATGCTTCTGAGCAGGTTGGCAGTGCTAAGTGAGGGATCAAGAAGGGATCTCAGCAGGCTTTGGGGGGGGGGGGGGGCATGACTCTTGAGTCAGGGTATTCAGCTGATCAATTCACCATGGTTCAGGTAGGTTATTAGACTGATGAGGACTGAGATCTGAGTAGGTGAGAAGTGCCCAGTGATGCTCCTAGGCAGTGTGGCACACAGAGGGTTCTGAGCAGGTCAGCAGGACTGGGCATAGACCCCATACTGTAGCTCAGGGCATGAAAAGGTCAAGATAGGATGAAATGGCCAAAGTGTGTGAAGTGATACAAGTTTCTTGGCCCATATGAAACACTGGGGTAAAGCAGGTGAGAGGTTGAAGCCAGACATCTGAGAACTCAAAAGGCTACAAGGGGTCCTGGACAGAGGGACAGGTGTAGGAGTCAGTGTGTCAGCATTGCTGAGGATGTCAGAAGACCAGATTAACGGCACTGTGTAAGAACAGTGCTCTGAGCTGTCGCCTCCTGTTGCCAGAGCTGATCCACATGTATGCGTTTGAGAGAATAACTTAAGGCAGTCATTGGAGCTGAGTCAGTATCACCAGTAGTCATTCAAACTGGAAGGGCAGTAGGGCCAAGGGCTGAGTAGGTCTACACAGCCAAGAATGGGGGGGGTAGCAAGAGCAGGATAATCCAGGGATCCAGAGGTGCACATATCTCAGGTCACTAGATTTTGTATGGTGGTAGTCAGTAGTTATGAGCCCTCAGTGTGGAACTTGCTTCATGTCACCTTTCTACCACCCATAATTTTGAAGTGGTTGCCAGATGTATGCAAATTTTTGGACCCGTGGGATAAACCTGTATAGTACTTAAACTTCAGTCTTTGTATGGTGTGTGACCTGTTCACTCCCATTGAATTCAGCTTATCCTTTAGTTCTGTTGGTTATATTATTCTGTTGCAAACCAAAGAGTCTCAGAAGTGTGTAGGTACTGTTGCTGCACAGTATTGCTAGAACATGTACTTTGTCTTGGCAGCAGGGATTAAACAGGTCACAAGGGATTGGTTAGGATTGAACATGCTGAAGTTCCATAATTAAAATAAATTACTCCACTGTCTGCTTATAGATATGTCTGTGTAGGAAGTAAAATTGTTTACATTATTTTGAAATTTGTACATTGGTAGTTGTGTTATTACTTTGTTTTGATATTGGTGAAGGCAGTTGGGTTTGAACCTCAGTTCTTTGGGAACAGTAGGCTAGTGTGCTAACCACTAGACCACACAGTACAACTATGTGTTACTGCTGTTGTAGTGCTACATAAGTTTCCTTTATACTGCAGCACAGGGAGTAGTCACATGGAGCTCCTGTCTTGGTTGGTTGATGATCTGTTGAATACACTCTGTCCATTTCCTAGTGATTCTGTTTTCTTCTTTGTGAATGATATCTCCTTCACCCCTTTGTGTTCTGTGGTGCTCACTGTAATCTTGTTGTAGAGCACCACAGAACACAGAGGCATGAAAGAGAAATTTCTCATTCATGCCTCTGTGTTCTGTAGTGCTCACTGTAGGACTGTAGTGAGCACCACAGAAAACAAAGGGGTGAAGGAGAAGTCATTCACAAAGAAGAAAACAGAATCACTAGCAAACGAACAGAGAGTATTCAGGAGAACAGATCATCAGGGGCCACAGGACCAAGACAGGAGCCGTGGGATTCCTATACAGCTGTACAAATGGAACAACTTAAGCCGAGTTCCAACAGCAGTCATACATAGTTGCACTGCTGTGGTCCAGTGGTTAGCATACTAGCCTACTATTCTAAAGAACTGAGGTTCAAACCCAGCTGCCTTCAAGTTTTTTTTTGTGATGACTAATGTGAAAATTAACAGCTGATTTTTGTTTTGCTTTTCAGGGAGGAGGATGGGAGGTAACAGTATGTCGACACTGGAGAGGATATGTGCACAGTGCCAGGGAAAAATGGCGCGTTTCGAGATTCAACTTCTACAAGAAAGCCACATCAACACATACTCATACACTTTATTTCTTCAATACAACTACACACAGCAATTAAACACTTCAAATTGTATATTTGAAGTGTGCATTGTTCTAGAACTACACGCTGCTATAGCAGCATGTAGTTCTAGAACCATGCATATTTCAAGCATACAATTTACAACTACAATTGAAAAGTGTATTTAAAGATGAAATGTAATTAGAAGCTTTTGTATTTACTGTGTATTTATGTATGAAGTGTAAGTGAGTGGTGATGGAAGGAGAGAACAAACAATGATGGCTTACATTTTATGGTGTGTGTTGCTGTTGAAATTTGAAGATCCTATTGCGCACTATCTCGAAACGCGCGCTTTTTGTGGGGACCCTGCACATATCCTCTTCAGTGCGACAACCTCCTTAGTTTTCCTTGTGTTCTCCCAATCTGCGAACAGAAAAAATAAGAATTAGAATAATGCATTTCCAATAACAACTTACTGCCCCCATCTTCAGGAGCATGTACCCAGTGCACTGTCCTGAAGACGATGCACTAGGCACACGTCCCTGAAGATGGGGGCAGTAAGTTGCTTGCAAATATGAAGTGCTGAAAGAAACATGAAAAATACTGGATGTGACTCTGCAGTGTGGTAGGTAAGTACTGACATTTCAGGGGAACATCAGTACTTAGCCACAGCACCACAGAAGGTGCACAAAACATAAAGATATTTCTGTTACAATAAAGTGCTGAGCCACTACTATTCTTGTTTGCAGTGACAGGGCCCTTAACCTTTTAAAGCCTAGCGGTAACTTTATGTACCACCAGGTTTAACATTAAAAAATTTACGTGGTGCCCACTTTGCTTTTGTGTGTTTTGTACGAATCTCAGAACAAACAGCAACTTTCGCCATATAAAACATTAAGAGATTGGTTTTTATAACCGAAGTGGAGAGTGTTTACAGCACGGTACGCACTGAATCCGTATATAAAACAGATGCGCTTCGTCTTTAAAGGGTTAATGTAGCACACTGATTATTACAATGCTCGCAATATAGACCTCAAACCACCCTCACTTTCTCTTTCTGAAGTCACTGCAAACTTTGGGGGGGGGGGGCTACAGCGACCCCCTTGCCAGCACATCTGGTAGCTGGTTTTGAGGGAAGGAGAATATTTTAATTACAATGTGAACAGTGAACCTACGGGATAGCCGGTCCATATGTATGCATAGTAGCTTTGGAATCAACTGAGGAATTTCATGCAAGCAAAATGCAGCCGAGACATGCAAAATTCAGAAAGACTGCCTGCAGGGCGCGCACAATGTTTAAGTTTCCACATTGTGGTACAGCATATGCTTTAAATGGGCCTGGACTTCATTGTTTGGGGCTCTGCTATCACCTGAATACACCGTAAGTTTTGGACGTTTCATTACAAAGGGACATGGCAAAAGACACACTTTAATTGTACATAAAAACTAAACATTCTGTATTCACAAGACAAATCTAAAAAATGTCACTGTTTCTGCATGTATAACCTAAGGTGACTTCTCAGTGCATTTTCCTAACCATGTATCTAACTATGCTTATATTAGTTACTTCTGAAATGGGTCTAGAAAACTCCCAATTTCAAGGCAAGTCCAAGTGATTTCCCAAATTTGGTTTTTGGCCAGTATGTGAGTGCTCCTGCATGCTCAAAATTTTAATGACCTTGATCTATTCTAAACCATCACATACCAAGTTAACACTGCTATTCCTCCTTGCTAATGCATCTGAGTCTAGAAATTGTCACTTGTCAGGGTTCTATACTAACAATCTCATTACTGTCAAAAGAATGTTACGAAATGGCATCTTATTATATTACAATCTTCTTCAAGCTGGCAGCAGTTTTACTCTCACTGACATTCTTCATATGGAATTTTTGTCCTAGATTTTGAACTAAAATATGACTTGGCAAGAATGATTTTCAAAGTCAAAACATCAACAGTTAGCCTTTTAATATTCAATTCACTGCTTACCTCCTTTTTATACACCATGCAGAGGTCCATCAGACATCAAGTTCAACCCATTCTGTCACCTGGTCACTTGCTCCACATCCACCTGTGAACAGACAACACATTCTGCAGACATTTCCAGGATTTCAAAGCCACTACCCCCCCTCCCCCCTAGAACTCCATAAAGGTTCCTCCACATGGACACACTATGTAACTCATTCACATCAAACATCCTCCTGTTATGTTAACATGAAACGTGAGAGTTGTCTTGCTGCCAGATTGTCAAGCAATGAAGGCATGGAAATATGGGAGAAAAACTCCACTTAACAAAGTTTCTGGTTATAACTACAGTGTTGGTGAAGATTCCTGTCTTCTGTGATATGGTGTAATGTAGATTGGTGGACTGCTGACAGGCCAGCTTGCTGGCTCCATCCTCCATGTATCTACACAGTGTCATATCCCAGAAGACTGGAATCTTCAAAACTACTCATTGTTACTCTTGGCAGCAGACTGAGGTAAGTGATAGCTACATGGTGAAAGGAAACTGCCTACTGGAGAGGAAACTGGATGGACCCCACAGCCTATCTGGAGATGGCAGGGAACAGGAAATTGTATACTGCTTTTAAGAAGCAAACCCCAGCTGTCCAGCTTGTAGTCAGTCACTTTTAACACAGTGCCAAAATAAAATACTGGCCATAAATGTCATCTTATCTGTCTACTACATGAGCTAGATGACAAGAGTCAAGACACCAGTTTGCAGTTGGATCTTTATGCGTCAATAAATCTCAAAATCATTGCTAACAGAAGTACTGTATAATACATAATGTGTTACCTGCTTGATTCCAACACCTTTTATCTTGGACATAATTTCAGATTAAATTAACAATGTAAAAATGTTTCAGGCTGTGCCAATTATCCTGTCACATTATCCTCAGAATTACATCAGTTGAATGTGGGTAGTTTGTGCTAATATGGAAGTTCTGCTGTTCATTAAGCATTATCAAAATCTGACTTAAAAGACTAATGTAAGTAAAGTCACTACTTTAAATTTACCAGTTTGGCCAGTTGCTTGTATTGATGCCAAAAGTAAGGTGCTTTGCAATTCTTTTTCTCCAAAAATGGCCCCTCCCCACATCCAAGCGCACTGCCAAAGCAATATGAAGGTAAGTAGTCAGCTTCATGTTGTTTTACTGCCACTGGGAAGAAATCAGTAAGTTCATTGTTCCACGTTAGTCTGGATGTTACAGCAAAGGGCTATGAACCACATCCTGTAACCAGTCATGTGACTGATCCTGGCTCTTCAGCAGTGATCATGACTGTAACATACGTGCAAAAATGTACCATATTCTTAACATCAAATGTATGTGAAATGGTCTGAAAATGCTTTCCTATTGCATACCTTCTTTGTGTTCAAATGTTACTGCTATTTTAGTTATTGTTTACCACATTTCCTTCTTTGCTTCATGATTTTTTCTCCTTAGCTCTTTGGTTCTTCCACCTTCCTTGGTTCCTTTGCTTGCATTTCATGTTCCATCTTTCCTTTTTAATCCCCTCTTTGTAACCTGTATTTTATTTAATTGCTGTCTCAGTTCCCTGTGTGTGTTGTCTTTATTTCCCTTATTGTCCTCCATTCTTATTTTTTTGGCCTCTTTAACATTTGCCTCATTTTACGTATATTTTCTGCTCATTTCTTTCCTTCAGGATTTCTTTTGCCTTTTTCACCACCTGTCTCCTGTATTTATGTTGCCTTCTTTCTTACTCTGAAGCTTCTGTTATTCTCTGCTTCTTGCCTCTTCATTTGTTTTGTTTCTGTTTTCTCACTTTCATAAATTCCCCCCCCCCCCCCCATGTATTTGTCTTGCATTTAATTTTTTATTCAGTTATCTAATTATTTTTTCTTTGTGCCTTCTTTTTCTGTCTTGCATTCATCTTTTTCACTGTTTCTTGTTGGTTTCTTGCTATTCATGGGTTTCATGTACTTCTTGTCCCTTTGGCCTCTGGTACAAGCAGTGGGCACTACTTGTGTGGGCAAGTGGTGTTCATTTATTCCTTCCCTCTTCCCACTTTGCCATAAGTGGCATTTTCCAATTTATTTTCTTCTCTTGTGTGCCATCTTTTATTCTCTCGCTGTCTTGCCATTTTCAAGTTTCAACTGATTTGTTCTGTCTCCCTTTTCTCATTCCAGCCTCATTTTTCTTCATTTTCTGATATATTGCATCCATCACTGCACCCTTTATCCTGCCTTCAAACCGTAATGTTCCTTTCTGTTTTTGTCTTTACAACCATATTTCCTTTTTAATTCTTGCTTCCATTCATGAAACTTTCTCCCTTCACTTCCTCAGTGTTTCTTCATTTGATCAAATGTTTTGTTCTGTGTCTGCTTTTTCTCCATTCAGACCTCTTTTCCATTTTCTTATACATTACTTCCTTCTCTCATTGCATCCTTTTTTTAATCCTGCATTCAAACTTGATTGTCTTTTTGCAACCATCTTTCCACTTTTAATTCTTCCTTCTGTTCCTTAAAACTTTCTCTCCATCACCATTTCTTTGTTTGATCCACCCATTATTTTTCTTACTTTCCCCATCTATTCTTTAAAGACTACTATGTTGAATTAATGCATCTTCATTAGTCTTCATACTTTTTCATATTCTCTTATTTCATTTCCCTCCTTTTTTGATTTCTTCCTGTGTTCCTTTATCTGCCTTTTGTCTCTGACCCAGCTTCATCTGTCCTTACAAATTCTCTGCACTTTTCCTCCATTATTCAAATGTTTCATAATTTTGAACTTTGCTTCTGTATTTCTCTTGTGAGTTTGTGTGCTTTCACTTCTTTTCCAGGCACATTTCACATTGTTTTGTGGCTTCTGTCCTGCCAGTTATTTCATTTCCATTTTCATTTTGCTTTTTCAGCCCAGACTTGGACATTACCCATGCTTGCACCAAGATTATACATTTTGGCATAAAATTCTGAGCCAAAAATCAAATAATAAATTTTGTGATCCCAAAAGTAAATGGCAGCAAAATCTATTGATGTATTGTTATTAAAACTGTGGCACTTGTGTTGGATTTTCCTTGAACTACAAATTGCAATAATAAAAGTACTTGGCAGTATGGTGTAGGAATTGGGGCAACATTGTTTAGGGATCTGCAAGACTATGTGTCTCAGGGAATTGAGGCGCAATGTCATAGGGATGTAGTAATATGGCACAGTGTGCTAATATATAGCTTAGGTGGTTGTGGGGAAATTTGGCATAGGTTATGGCCTAGTAAGATGGCTTCAGGATGGTATGGTAATATAGCTTGGGAGATGTGGGGCAATTTGCCATGGAGAATGGTGTAGTAATACTGCTTAGGGAATTGTAGGGCAATATGGCACAGGGACAGTGTGGTAATGTAGTTGTGGGGATTGTGTAGTAATATGGGTTAGGGGATTAGAGGACAATATGGCATATGGAATGTAATATAGGTTAGGGGATTGGAGGGCAATGTGGCATAGAGGCTGTAATATAGGTTAGGGGATTGGAGGGCAATGTGGCATAAAGGCTGTAATATTGCTTAGGGAATTAGAGAGTAATATGGCATAGGGGCTGTAATATAGCTTGGGGGATTGGAGGGCAATGTGGCATAGGGGCTGTAATATAGCTTAGGGGATTGGAGGGCAATGTGGCATAGGGGCTGTAATATAGCTTAGGGGATTGGAGGGCAATGTGGCATAGGGGCTGTCTATAACTTAGGGGATTGAGGGGAAATATGGCATAGGGGCTGTTATATAACTTCGGGGATTGGAGAGCAATATGGCATAAGGGCTGGTGCGGTAATATGGCTTAGGGGATTGTAGGGCAATATGGCATAGAAGGTGCGACACGATCGCTTAAGGAATTGTGATATGGCTCAGGGAATTGTGGGTCAATGTGGCTTAGGTGCAGAGGGCGAAAGTTTTAGTGCCGGAAGTCATCAATTGATGGTGCTAGCATATTTTTTGGCCCAAAATTACTAACACAATTTGCAACTAAAGGAAAATCTGCGCAAATTAGCTGGCAACAAGTGGCCACTGCACTGGAAAATTCTACTTGACTTTATACTTCCCTCTCCAGGGTACTTATATAATCTATGCAGTCTACATGTATGGACATGACTTGAGTCCAATCTGTTCCTAAGCCAACATTGGATATGGTGCAATAACACACCATGTCAAATGTTCTGAAAGTACAATATCTGCCATTTTTTTTAACTTTTATTCCATGCCATATGTTACACTTTCAATGACAATACTTCATAAATTCACAAAATGAAACTACCATAAATCTTTATGTGAACTATATGAGACTGGAAACAAAAAACTGTAGAAGAAATTTCAGAGACAGGAACCGGAAGATAGGAACATCACTCATAGAGAGAATGTACAGAACAGGTGGGTGGATCAACAGAAAAATGTACGAATGGATGTAAAGACCATAAACAAACAACAAAAACATGGACTGATAACAAAGAGCGAAGAATTAAAATTAAGCAGAAAGGCCAGATTACTTGAATGAATGCACAAAAATGATAAAGGGCCCAGGGCAGAATACAGCAGAGGGGAAATGCAAGAACACAAAAAGCACACAAATCCCAGGAAATAAATATACAAAGATGCACTGGTAAGAATAAATGAAAAAGGTGAATGACAAATGGAGGGAAGGTAAGAAAAGAAAACAAACACCACAATGGAAACAAGGGGGACAAAACACCAAGACTTATGATGCAATGGGAACAGAAAACATGCACACAGATAATAAAAAAAAACAGAAGACAAATAGGAAGGAGAAAAACATATTAAGTAGGAGTGTTACATGTTTAAATCTACCTGAATGAAAATGCAAAAGCAGAAATATTAAAAGAGAAAAGAATCAAAAGCAGTAACAGGTGTAGCCAGAAATAAGAATCATAAGCAAGGGACAATAAAAAGGCAAATGAGAGAGTTGCAGGAGATAAAAACAAGGAAGAATGAAACAATACTGGTGATCAGTAAAGAAACCATGCATGTGCGTGTGAATGTAAGAATGAAGACAAATAAGGGGGAATGAAAATAGCCAGGTTAAATGAACAAAGAAACAAAGGAAAGAAAAGAAGGAAGAGTGAATCAAAGGAAGAAACATAGGTCAGAATGATGGGAAGCAGGGAAAAAGAAAAGACAAACAGTATGAAATTATGCAACAGAAAGGAGAAGGAAGATGTTGAGGTAGGATTAGGAGGGTGAAAAACCCCCAACAGAAACAACCATACCTCTATACTTGCTTAGGAACACCTCCTGTTGCTGTGCCTTTTAAATGATGTCTTCAATTCTGAAATCGAACTTGAACCCAGGACCCAGAGTTGCATGTAATGTGGATTATGGCCAGTCCTAGAAAATGAGAATTTACAGTGAGTGCAAACTGACTGCACACAACTTCTAACACACAGACACACTCTGAACTTGCCACCATCTCTCTCACGAGTGAACCACCACTTGAATGGCATGCACGCACACACACACAGCAAGACCACAAAATAAAAACAGCAAAACAGAAAGCCATGTAACCTATAAGTCTGTATTTAGCAGAATCTAAGATAAGAATTTTTTTCATGTTTTGTCATGATAAATGAGGGGTCCCATCATAATCATGCACTATGTTAAACATCATGTACCAAATAACTGGCAACATCAAAAGTAAGTAACATCAATTGTATGCACACAATACAATTGTATACAACACTCCCTCAGGATGGTCACGGTCAACTGAGATGTACCAAACAATCTTGTTCAGACTTGTATGTGCACAGCTGTGCGTACGCAGTTTCAGTAAGTTAAACATCTTCTGTAAAAGCACTCTCCTCACAAAAGTGTGATCATCTTATATGAAGGGTCATCTCATACTCAGGCAAATGTGGCATAATGTGGGGTGCCCAATACATATATACCTCACCCAAGAGCATGACCTGGGACCCCTACACTAACTCCTCACAAGGGTCTTTATCATTCAACCAAGAGCTCTACCCAAGACCCTACGTGTAGCATCCTGACACTGGCCCCTCAGCCAACAGTCACTTGTGAGTAAACCACAACCCCACCCCACCACTATCTGCCTAGAACACCCAACATAAAGACTGCCCTTCCCCAAAATCTGTAACATAATGCAAATGAGTTTCAACCCATGGCCCCCCCAAAGACACTATGGCTAGGGTTTCTACACTAGCCCCACCAACAAGGGTCAACCCACACCCTCCACCTATGGTCAATGTTCAACAATAGATACTTGTACGATGGTGAGAAGTATGTGTCACAACACACACCCTTAGTACAGGGGCTCTTCCATGATAGTCCACAGTCGCCAGACCAGGTGGAAATGAAGATACTGCATGGCCTTTCTGAACTCCCACTCCACATCCTTCACCACTGTCAACAGCTGTCTCTTCACTGATGCCACTGCAGGACAGAGAAGATAATAAACTATCTGGATTCTTTGATTATACTTACAATTTACCATTTCCAGCCACAACTCCCTGGGGCAGAATTTCTCACCCTTTTTGAGCCATGACCCATACTGGGCCAGTGGCTTTGTGTTGTGCCCCATGAGTCAGAAATAAATATGGGTATAAAATGAAAAACAACATGAATGCTAAAAACAAATCTGACACTTTAACAGATTTAATGGAATGAAGGTAAGTACATATTTTGTAAGACCTTCATGCAAATAACTGTTTCATGATCTATTCAGAATGGCTTTCTGACCCACATTTGGGTTGCAACCCATACGTTCAAAGACGCTGCCCTAGGGACTACATTTCTCTACAGTTGCATTTCTGTATCCTCACAGACCCTTTCGTCTCAAGAGTGTGGCTGTTCACGCTGCCTTATGATGGAACTTGCCACATTCAACCTAACAAATGATGAGAAGCTCCCCCCCCCCCCAATTCACTGTCAATACTAATGGGCCACCTCAAAATCATGCACAATGTTAAACATGTTCTGCAGTTATTTTCCTGAAAACCAAAGACTATAATTGCAATTCATCTTGTATGCTGGGTCATATACTACTCACACCAACAGGGTAACCTGCATCACATATTACATGTGATAATATAATACAAACACATCATCATCCCAAGACTTCATCATTCTAATCAAAAAATTTATTCCATCCAATCACAGAAAATGTTAAGACCACATAACTTGTGAAGACATTTTACGACCTATCAACCTGTGATTAATGATGTTTGAAATATAAATCACATACAATCTGGTTCCGAATCTATATATCTAGAGACTACTACTGATCAGCAATCCACATACACAGCACATTAACTCCCATTTTCTATTTATCTATACCCAGCCAGTGTTTCATAAGCTGACAGATGCTTCACTTCCAGTGCAGAGCCCAACCAAAGGACCTCTACCCACAACCCCTACGTTAACTCCCCAGGAAGCATTAAGGGAGTCGAACCTAGAACCCCTACACTAGCCCCTTCAACATGACTCCCTGGTGTTGAGACCACAGCCAAACCCCACAAACATTGGCCTAAAATTCCTACCCCAGCCCCTCACACCAGGTGTACCTTGTCACTCAACCAACAGCTCTACCCCAAGACCCTGTTTGTACAACCCTGACACAAGCCCATCAGCCAAAGGTCACTTGTGTTTATACCACAACCCCCCCCCCCAACACAATCTGCCTATAACCCCTCACATAATCGTCAACCTCCCCCTAGATCCTAAAGCTAGTTACCTTGGGGGTTCAACCCACAGCTCCACCAAAACCCTCTAGCAAGGACCTCTACACTAGCCCCTCCAACACTAACCAAAACTAACCAACACTAACCAACACTAACCAAAAACCACACCCACAACCCTATATCTACAATCCACGCTGAGAAATGGATAAAACTTTGTTAATAAAAGTGACCTTGATGAATTGGTTTCAGCACTGAAAATACAGACACTGACCCTTTGTAAAGACTCCTAGCAGTTCCTGTCGACTGCAGAAACTTGCTGGTCGCTCTCAGCCTGAAGTGAAAAGGATGTACTGGATCCTTGTACAGTACCATGACAAAATAGTAATGATCACTGAAGTTTATCTATGATCCCGTACGATATGGCAGGGATTTCACCCAAACATCAGTCATCTTTACTATTTCAACACAGTACTATACCCGGAGACCTCACACAGGAGATGAAATACAGATGAATCTGAAATACAGTCAAAGCCAAGGTGCCGCTACCACAGTCCAGGATTACTGCATCCTGTGTCTGCTGCAACATCAGTCTCGTCTCTCGTACGTCTTAATACCTGTTAACAAATAGTAATAATGATAACAAACAGTAAGACTCACACAACACCCCAAATACTTAGATATATATGAAGTCGGCAAGGTTATGGAGGAGGTGGGGGGAGGGGAGTGATGCAACTGCCCTGGGTGGCAGAGTCCAATGAACAGCGAAATAGCAGAAAATATTATTTGAAATGCAAAATTTTGGTTTTCTGTGCTTAAAACCTTTTAAATTACTCAGCCAAACAAAATTTTTGTCAGCTGAACCCTTGATCTCACAGTGAGACTGTTCACGCTTCTTTACAATGGGACTTACACAACATTTACCCAAATATGGGATGAGAATTTTTGTCCCCCAGTTCAGTGTCATAAACAGAAGGTCACCTCACAATAATGCACACTTTTAAATGTGTTCCCCACAGTCATTTTCCTGAAAACCAAAGGCTGTAACTGGACTTTGTCTTATATGCTAGTTCATATAATATTCAAACAGGGCAATTTACATCACACTATATGTAACAGCGTAATGCAAACACAGCATCCTCAGACTTCAGCATTGTAATCAGATAATTTATTCCATCGATGCACAAAAACATTATACTATATAATATACGAAGACCTTATAGGGCCTTTAAATATATGATTAAGGATGTTTGAAATATACCTCATGCACCCCCTGGTTCAGAATCTACACTCATAGAGACTAATACTGACCAGCAATCCATAAACACAACACATTAACCCCCATTTTCTACCTATCCATATCCAGCCAGTGTTCTGTAAGCCCAAGGGTGCTTTATTTCCACTGCAAAGCCCTACCCCAAGACTTCTAACTACCACCCACACACTAAACACCCAAAAATTGTCTTGCGTGTGGAACCCAGAGCCCCACTCAGAATTCCTACGCTAGATTCTCACACAAGGTGTCCCTGTCATTCAACCAACAGGCCTACCCCAAGTTTCTGTTTGTACAACCCTGACACTTTCCCCCTCACCAAAAGGTCAATTGTGTGTATACCACAACCCCACTCCAACATAATCTGCCTACAACCCATCACATAAGGGTCAGCCTCCCCCAATCCTTAACCTGGTGACCCTGATGGTTCAACGCACGGTTCCACCCAAACCCCCTAGCAAGGACCTTTACACCAGCCCCTCCAACAAAAGGTCTTGCATGTCCACCTAACACCCACACTCATGACCCTCTACCTACAATCATGTGGAGCAACAGACACACATCTAATGGTGAGAAATGTCCGACAGAGAGGGGCTCTTCCAAGACGGTCTGCAGTTGATAGGCCATGCAAAGATGAAAACACTCCATAGTGCTTCTTCTTGTCTCACGCTCAGCAATGTGAACAGCTGTCCCTTCACCAATGCCACTGCAGACCTGCCAACAGAACAATTAAATCACACAAACTATGAATCTGCACGCATGCACACACACACACACAATCACAAGGAATGTTCATAATCTCTGATTTTCCTTAAGTGCACTAATCTTTGACCCTATCAATAAAGATAACCTTGATAAATTAAGTTCAGCACTGAAAGTACAGATACTGACCCTTTTACAGACTCCTAGCAGTCCCTGTCGACTGGGGGAACTTGCTGGCCACTCTCATGCTGAAGTGATGTGCAGGCATAAAGGACATCCTGGATCCTTGTACAGGACCATGTCAAAATGGTAATGATCACTAATGTTTCATCTATGATGCCAAGGGACACAACAGGATTATCATCCAAACATCAGTGACCTTTACCATTTCAACACAGTACTATACCCAAAGACCTTATATGGACGATGAAATACAGATACATCTGAAATAGAGTCACTGCCAAGGTGCAGCTTCCACAGTCCAGGATTACTGCATCTTTTGTCAGCTGGGTAATCAGTCTCGTCTCTTATGCCTCTTGAGACCTGTTAACAAACAGTAAGAATGATGTGGCCCCAAATAATTGCATATAATCACAAAGTCAGTAAGGTTATGGTGACAGATTTCAAATCTGCATGAAAAATTCTGCACCATGACACAGGTTTGTTGTATGTGTATTGAATTGTAACACAAACTGCTTCTTTTTTCATTCTTGTACTTTTGTGTTCTTATTATTTTTATCAACCACAATCTGACAGTACAAGTTTCTCCTCATTTAAATAACACTAATGTTTTAAAGTCAGTGAGAAGTGGTAATCAAGTGCACAGAAATAAGTATTCAATATTGCGACCACATGCATTTTTACCTTAATTATTTTTTCACGCAAAACGCATCTAAATCTCAATATTTCATCCACACAAAAGCAGTATGTATTAAAGATTATTACTCTCTGTGCTACTATCTTAATTACCCAGCATTCAAATTGAATCTTCTTTGTGCCATCTTACATTCGTTTATGGCTTGTCTGGCTCTGCTGTATTTCACATGATTATCTCATTTGCAGCAAGATTCTCCAAAAAAATGTATGTGACATGAGATGTGCATTTCACTTTTTCTGTAACTTTTCTCCTTTGCTGATGAATTCACCAAGATATTATCATAACATATCCTTTCTTCAAGCAAAGTGCCTGATACATGTGCCAATATTAAGCAAACCTCAATTCTCTTGACAGATTTTAATGTAAGTCCCCAATATGAAATTCCAGGAAAATCCATCTGGTGGCAGCCGAGTTTTGCCATGCAGTTGGAGGTCATGGAAACTCAATTTTGTACTGCTGCATGTTATATTTGTTGATCCTCAGTCTGAAGAGTCCTTCTAGCTCCTAGAATTTTGAAGTGGCTTCTAGATATTTCGAAAACGTGTATTCCCCTAGTTCACACTTTTCAGACGCTGTCATCCCATGTTTAATAATGTGTAAGTTACACTTCACATACCCCTGGCTCAGAACTGCTTTTCCAAAGGGCTAACTCTAAGCTGGCATACATAAACACTACACATGACTGACAGCCTCCTTGCTACCTAACTCTGACCAGCATTCCATATATGTGCACAGGTCCATCATGTTCATGCAAGAGCACTACTGAAGACCCTCTGCCCACATCACACAATGTTCAACCCAGAGACCCACTCCAAAGACCTCACTTACAGCCCCTGCATTAGCGCCCTTTACCAAGTGTTGCTGGTTTCAGCCCAGAGCTCTATACAGGGGCAGCAGTGTTCAAACCAGAGGCCTATCCCACAGCCTCCTGCTTAGAACCCCTATACTAGTCCCATCCAACGAAGGTCTTTTGTGTTCAACACAGGAATCTCCCTATGGGCAGTGCTGTTAACCCAAAATCCCTTTTCCTGCGCTCCATGGTGTTCAACCCATACATCTGTCCCAAGACCCTCCAACAAGGGTCCTTGGCATGTAAAGCCCTATCCAACATCCTCTGCCTAATGCCCCTGCTGTGCAATTCAAACTCTCTACCCTAGCCTACACAAGGGTCTTTGATGTTCATGTCAGAACCCTTCTCATGACCCTCTACCCGAGGTGCCTGGTATTCAGCTCTGTCCCTTACCCTACTCCTATCACACATGGTGTTCAACCCAGATCCCTACCCAAGACTCTGTGCCCCGGGTGGCTAATATAAAATTTATGCCTATAACCTCACTCCTGTGGTTCAAAATTCTCATGTCTAACACAGACCCTCCTCTTACTATAACCATTCTGCCTTGGGTCTGTAGTGCTCAAATGAAAATATCTACTCCTGCCCTCCACCTACAGCACAGAAATTCAAGTCACGCCCCTGACCTAGCCACTCTAGAGCTTCAATTTATAAGATGTGCCCCAGCACAGTTGCCCAGCAGTGCAGCAATTCAACTCATTACACCTGCCCTAACCAGTATGTGTAGCTGCAAGGGGACTAAACTAAGATTCCTGCCCTCCTTCCTCTACCCAGCAGTGCATAAACTCAACTCACAAGGACAGTGCATGTTCCAAACTTTGTGAGGATAAAGAATTCCTGAAACAAAGCAAATGACCAAGCAGTATGGTGAGTTAAAACCTCATCTTAACTGCAATACACTGAACTACGACAAATGAACCCCATGTCACGCCAATTTGAAATGGTGGCAAGTGTTCTGCTACCTGCTGCCATGTGTCCTATGAAGTGGCCAAGGACATACATCAGGTAGAGTACAGATGCTACACATGCTAGACTTTGTGTGAATATGTAAGTCAGATGCAACACGGGGGCACTGAACCAGCATGCCATTATACCAACCAGTCACTTAACAGCAAAAACTGATGAATTTCGTGCCTACAGATGAAGAAGTCATGGGCCTTCCCAATTACATCGTTTCTTTTTCCAACAACATTCTCAATCCAAAGCCAATAATAGTAACTATTCAATAAGAAGCATACACCTTCCATTTTCTGTACCAAAGTATTAAAAATTTTGTCACTGGGATATAATTTAATAGCACTCTGTTCTGCTACTGTATAAAGCTTTCTCTTCTGTTATGTGTGGGAAACAGGGGAAATAATTATTACAGTGTTTAAAGTAATAGCATTAACAGGACACAAAAAGTGAAATATCAAGCACCTAGTACAAAAATCCATTCCAAATGGAGCGATACTAAGCAAATATCATGTCTGTGTTTGTTTGTTTGTTTGTTTGTTTGTTTCTCTGCGTGTGCGTGTGTGTACCGAACAAGTACAGGTCTTCGATCAATCCTAACAAAACAGTGTCAATGAACGTGGTGGGGTCCGCTTAGCTACTGAATAAAGCCATACCGCCAGGGTCACAGAACACAGGGAAGTAGCCGTTCTGCACTACAGCAACTCACACTCTTCTGTGTTAGGTGTGACTGGGTTTGGTCGTTTTTATTTCATTCACTTACAGTGACCTAGGACCATAATCTGCGCATGAAATATTCACGTAATTACAATTAATGGATAAGCTAACCAGTACACAAGGTTTATATTTCAATTCCTCAGAGAAGAATCAGTCACACCCAACACGCTTCTTTGTTTTATTAAAAACCATTTGGCGACCAGGTTCCTGCTTATACAGCCATCATCCAGCCCTATAAAAACATGAATTAAGAAGCTCTATGCCTAAGGCCTTTCCCTTCATTTGACACAGAGTTTCTTAAATCATGTTTTTATAAGGCCTGATGATGGCTGTGTAAGCAGAAACTTGGTTGCCAAATAATTTTTAATAAACCTAAGAAAAGCGTTGGTTGTGGCTGATTCTTCTCGGAGGAACTGAAATACATACCTTGCATAGACTTGCCACTGGGATGTTCAATATCAAAATCAAGCAGTACACATTACGTGCTACTACTGATTGCAGACAGAATTACACATGTTGCATATTCTTGCAACTCCATGTCTTCGAAATTCACAGCCTACGAACATTTTTCAATCGAATCCACACATCACACAAGCGACACTCTTTCTGCAACCTCTGTATCCATGTACACAGCATGTGCAGCTGTAGTCTTCCGCAACATTCAAGTTGCCTTATCTCCCCTTCCCTGTATATTCCAAACCTCTAAATTCTGCACTGTTCTTAAGCTTTATCGTTCCTAGAAAGTCAATGTAAATACAACCACCATCCACAAATACTACAAGCCACACGAGAGTACGAAGACGAACTCGTCAGGATGTTATCAGCAAACTGCACACGTGTACCTTATTACCTATATACATAACATGATTACATACCTTATATAACAGACACACACGTATTCCACAATACTATATACATATAGCAATATAAATCGCTACCACTACTACACCAACGCCATTTCGAACAACTTCAGACTTTGGCATCGAAGTAGCCGCGTTGTGATTGGAACAGAATGCACTTCCGGAATCATGTGACCTCATATTTCCACCTATTGCGAAGAACGCGAAAATTGCGCAAATAAGAATACGATGCACAATACCCACTCAAACTTCCAATTTTCTTTAACACGCGGAAACAATAACTGCATAAGTTATCTCGACTTACTTAATATCAAAAAGCAACACAAACTTGAACTAGATATATACAGAAAACCTAAAACTGCGAACACTACTATACACTTCACCTCGAATCACCTCATAGAACATAAGCTAGCAGCATATCGCTTTTTAGTTAAACGAATAAACCAATTACATTTAACATCATACAGAAAACAAAAACAAATAAATACTATCATACAGATAGCAAACAAAATAAAACAGCAGTCTACACAACCAATCGCTACCCACACTCATTCACTTACTTGTTGTGTGTGTGTGTGTGTGTGTGTGTGTTTTCGCTTATCATAGTCACCTTGTAAGTAAAGTCACGGACCTCTTCAAAAACACAAACCTTAAAATCACATTTCGCACAACTAATACAGTATATAACTTATTACGAATTCAACAAAAGAAAAAAGATAAATACCCTCAAAGTGGTATTTTTTATATTAAATGCCTCACCTGCAACAAGGCATGTGTCGGACAAACCGGAGAAAATCTAAAATCAAGATCTCACAAGCGTATGAGGTACATAAGAACAAACAATCCGCGTCAACATCAATTTGGAGCTAGTCAAGACACAATGGAGCTAACAGCACCTGCCCGAAAAGAAACACGCATGAAGTGTTGGAAACCTTATTATATACAAACCTATCAATAGCAATATATGTTAACTGAAGTAAAAAGCCTACGTGAATTAAATCCCCTATATGATACTTTACGTGACATTTCACTCCAATGGGCATGCGAATAAGACAGTTAAGTATTGATCCATACCGCTTGTTTACAATCCTGCTCAGGACAGCGTATTCATTCATAGCGTATATACGGGTACCTCAAGCATGGTGTGTATTACAACCTACAGCCGATAACACAAAAAGTCTTTCCTAAGTAATATTCACAGTCCTAATTGGAGTTTGTTATTATTCAAGCGTGTTTACAGACACCACGGCTTATTTCAGTTGAAGAAATGTCAATAACGCGGATGTTTGGACAGAGCATAGCATGCCAATATCCAATTAAAATAGTTTTATAATACATTTAATTATAAACTGGTTTTAAGGATTTTTAATATTCTGATTATATTTAGGCACTGAGGTATAAATGCACCACTTTCGCGTAAGTTACCACGTAATCTCTATGTGGCAGTGACATTTGCTAGCTCCCTGAAGATAGCCAAGAATTATGGCGGAAACATGTCGAAGCAATAATTAATAATAAATACAAATATTGTGCAACAAATTGGTAATAAACATTGTACATGGAATATAGTTACACGGAAAATGTATAATATTAAAGTTAACTTATCTCTTCCGTCCAAGGATGCCCGTGCCAATGCTTCCCACGGGTGTTATCGAAGTGCCCTCCAACGGGGCAAAATTTGTGCTGCAAATCGATTACTTCAGAGTAATTCTCGGGAGTGCCAAAAGTGGTGGGAAATTTTTCAATCACTGGGCTCAAATGCGAATAAACACAACACCTATTTAAGGATAGATGAGGGAATACCTCACTTAATTGATGAACTATAATAAATAGTAAGAGAGCTCTACATCTGTGCTCAAAGTTCACGGTATACGATTTTCAATACGTAGCAGTTCGTGGGAAGTTTTTCCAACCAGCTGTGCCGTCATTCAGACGGTTTGTTGCAGGGCCACAATACTTATAATAACAAGAGTAATATTTACCACTGTAAAAATCTTTAAAACGTTCCGTCGTTGTACGATAAAATTTGTTAATAACATTACCATTTTCTTTACTGTTGCTCTATTTCGTCATTGGCAATACAGGCTCTCCAACGTAATAATGAGGGGACTGGTAGACCACGGATGGTTCACCGCACATCACGGAACATCTAGTGAACCCAGTTGCATGTCATTGGATGCACGGACACCACAACTATCACAGTTTGTTTATTGCAAGTGCGCCACCGGGTTTCCTGCGGATATCAGACTATTCGAATATATTACTGTTACCGTGCTGTAACAATCTGCAGTTTTTGTTTGCTAAGGGTGACTGTGTCGTTACGAATACTGAAAAGAATTCAGACGGAAATATGAGAGTGATTTAGGTACCGTTCTTAAAATTCAGTTTTTATACTACAGGCGTTGTGACGCATCTGTAATGTTGGTATTGCCCGTATGCGTACAAGTTGCCACAGATAATCTCAGACGACCGCGTTGTGTAAGTACGCAGTGTGTGCGGGAAAGTAATATTGTGCATGTTCTGTGGGCTATCATGGTGTGCGAAAAAGCTGTGGAAGTGTTTACTGTTATATCGCCAATCGGGGAGATGATTATGAAAATATGTCCGCAAGGGTTACACAGTCTTTCTCAGAGTGATTACATATGTGATACAAATTTTCATCCGCAGGAAAGGTAGGTAATTTATTACGTAATGTGCGTGTGCTGGACGTGTATGGTAGTTTCGGGTTCAACTAGACATTGTTACGATTTTTAGTGGGATAGTCATAGTATCTAAACTGTGCGTGAAAGTTTGCCGATATTTTTATGTACTATGAACTGCTGATTAACATAGCGACTGATGTGGATGCATTCCTAGAAAAGCAGCTGTAAGTTAATTCCTTGATCGTCAGCAGTATTGTAACTTGTATGCTAATGAGATGGAATGGTCTCCAACCGAAGACACTTAAACAATTGTAATTAATAAAATAGAAAGATAGGCACATGCACTAAGAAGTGCACAAAAAGAATTGTCATGTATAAACATAAACATTTTGAGTTTTTCTTGTCTCACTTTGTAGCCCTTTTCACCACTATTTATGTAACAAGGTGCACATAAAATGTTAAAAAAAAAACACCACCACCAATATTTAACTATATATTTAAATGTAATGGGGCTCTTTGGCAGTTCACCAGTTAATAGAGATTTCTGGGTAATCCAGTATGAGATATTGCAGATTTTACTGCATATAGTTTTAAGTGTATGGTTATGAGAAGAAAATTTTGAGTATGTCTGTATGTCAAGTTCATTTTGAAATGTGGTAGTTCGTGGTGCCATATATATATATATATATATATTAAATGTATCTGTTTGTTTTAGGCAGGATGTGGTTCTAATTGGAAAGGAATCTGGCAATGATAAAGTACAGAAGCATGTGGAAGATTGCATTGACTGGCTGAATGTCTACTTCACTAATGTAAGGCACGTTGGTTGCATGTACATGCCTGAAATTTGTGTTGCCAGAGAAATGGGTAGGTTGTCGTACTGGCATGTAGACTATTCCTTTTTAAGATTCTTTAACAGATTCTAAAATTATGTATGTACAATGGACATGTGTCACTTCATGCATGCCCTTAACTCTTTGTGAAATGTATGTAAGATCCTGATTAAGAACATGCATTTTGACCGGGGCTGTGGAGTTGGAGCTGGCAAAAATTTACGAACTCCGATGTTGATATAAAATTTTCAGTAAGTACTAGTTACAATAACTATTAGATTTATACTTAAATATAGGTTATATGTCTAAAAGGTACCCTGATGAGTCACGTGGTGGTTATGAAATGTATTATGATACCATTTTGGTAGGTTTACCATCATTAATACATAGTGAGCTTTTATGAAGAAGTCTGAGATTTAAAAATTGAGGAGTCAGAGGTTTTGTGTACTGACTCCACAACCCTGGTTTTGGCTAGTGAAGAATCAACATCACCATACTAATCATAATTTTTTTAAAGTATACTAATACTGAACATTTTGTATCTGATAATTTGTTCTACATGGCAGGTTCATTTAAAGAGAGAGTTTGGATTGCTCTGGCAAAGAATATTGGACCTGGGCAGATAGTGTCATATGGAGAACTGGCTAAGATGGTGAACAGTCCAGGTTTGTAACTGCTGTTAAAATGTACAAATTGGCAAGTGTGAAATAGTCCAATAATCTGAAGCGGTAAGAGGTGACTGCCAACTCATGTTGAACTTCCAGTAAACAGATGGAAATTATCTGCTCTTCAGAAGTGGAGAAAATTACTGGGAAATTGAGACTGAGAATGCATGGAGCTGCGGAAGTGATTAAATGACTTCTCTTTAAGTCTGGTTCACAAACCTGTATGCGCCCATTGTCTTATGGATGCCCACATGTATGTTCTGATGAAACAGCTCAATCAAGGTCAGTGAGGTTTTCATGGGATTTGATTTCACGTTTTCTTTCAGGAGCTGCACAGGCAGTTGGCAATGCGATGGCAACAAACCCACTGCAGATTTTGGTCCCTTGTCACCGTGTTATTCATAGTGATGGTTCACTGGGGCAGTACGCCAGGGGCAAAAAGAACAGCGTGAAGAACTGGTTACTGGAACATGAGGGATTAAGAGTTTTTAACAATAAAGTTGCAACATGAAAGAGTGTTTAAACTGCTCCAACTGCATTAAGGAAGGAAGAGAAATATACTAATCTTCTCATTTTAAAAAATAAATGAAGTAAAATTATGAGAAACAAAAGGCTGGTTCATCATATGTGCACATATATTCAGTTTGCATTGAAATACAGCAGTAAATGATTTGATGTGTGTGCTTGGGTGGAAGCAGCTGTGGCAAATCTGGCATTCATGATATATGTGACTCAAGGAATTTATTGGCACACTGTTGAGACAAGAGTGTCAAAGATGGTCTTCTCACTAATTCATCTGAAAGGTGGTGGAAAGTCCATAAAGCTACAAGATTTAAAACTAAAATTATGTTCAGTTCTATTTTTGTCCTGTAAATTTTCCCAGTTTGTCCTTCAGTTACCTTAGATTGTTTCCATGAACAGCAGTATATGTCAAACTGGCACAATAATTTGGAATGCAATATTTGGCATAGATTTTGCAATTTTTTGTGTAAACTGAAAGGCATATCCATTTATGGTGTAGTGTGTAGCTTGCAATAATACAGAGATGTTTTGAAACACAGAACAGAATACTGCTGAACAGGCAGCACCATTGGTTGTCATGCAGCAACAGTGGTGTCTGCTCTATGGCAAGCAGTCCTCGGGTAAAATAACACCCTGTGTAATACAGATTGTTGCTGTACACTCTGAGCATTTTATGCTTTAGGCTGCACACCTGTATAGATTGGAAAGGGCTTCTAATCATTCCTTGCAAAGTGCAAGTTAATTCATCCTGTATATTAGCACATAAAGTATACTGCACATCTTTGTAATCTCATTCATTTACATGGTTTTATATGCTTAATAAATGTGTAGTGTTTTGTGAAAAATGTCTATTGAAGTATAGCAGTGGGACCAAACCTATACTTTCCTGTTCAGAAATATTCTTGTGGTTATTATATTAATTTGTTTATGTTTACGAGTGTTCATGAGCCGTCTCAATACCAGGTCTTGCATGCTTAGCCCGAGTGGTTCATTAGTTATCACCAGCAAACTGAAGGCTAAATACAGATGTCAGGTAGAAGTTGCAAGTTTTCAGTAATGTTACACTGAGACACTAGGTAAGTACGTCCAAGCCTATAGGATTGTAGTGCCTTTGAAACGTCAGGAAGTAATTAACCAGCAGCACATAACATCACAGAAGACATGAATCTCCGGCAACTTTGTATCTTGAAAATTTCATGTAGCCATCATTGTGTTCTACATTATACAAAACTTTTGCCAAAAAATGTTACATTTTTATAATCCAATGCTATACATCATTTTAAGGACCTTAGATTAAGTAGTGAAAATATTACTGTGACTTCATAAAGTTGGCGCATCTCCCACGTTGTATTGTGAAATGTAGGAAGTAATAAGCACCACAATGCAGTAGCTTGTAGTGTCAGAATGTTTGTAGCAAACTTTGCAAAAACTGATTAGATGGTTCAGAAGTTGAAATGGGGGTACACACATAAAGCGTGACAATGTTCTAATACTTTCTGTTTTTTGTTAAGAAAAGTAGGCAAAAAACTGGGAAAATGTGCATGTAGTTTTCATTAAATTCACCATTTTGCTGGAATAATTAAACGTACAAATGCCAGTAACAAATACAATTCATTATGTGTAAGAAACCCAAATGTAAATTATACTGCAAGTTACAGAAATGAAAGAGATGTGCTTGTACACAAGAAACTTACATTTCAGCCTGCTGTCACAGAAAGTTCACAATCTCATATGCACATACACATCTGTTAGTGTATACATTAAGTTCCATCTTACCCAAGAACTTCCTTAATATAGTACACCACAGTGAGAATGGACTGTAACAATTCACAAAGTGAAGTAAATACTTAACTGTTTTAGATATGAGACACAAAAAGTTACTGCGTATCTCCATTCTGTTACGGATGTTATTTCTTGGTACTATTAAACGTCTATTATGAATTGATGTGTTAAATACAATCTCAAGCTTGAATCGTGTTCCCTGTTCTTAAAAATGAAATTCTGAAATGCACATACTGTAACTGTGTTAATAACATTAAACAGAATAACCACAATGAACGGAAAAATCAAACTCAAACAGAATACACCAAAATGAACACAGAAGTGGAAATCAGTAAACTGGAATGCAGGCAGCTGCCTCTGAAGGATCTGCCACAGTGCAGGACAGCAAGGATATGAGAGGACGAGGACGGTCTGACGATGAACGTAACACCAAGATTCTAGCAGCACAACGTTCGAGAAACAGTTTCCACTTAAGACGAGTCTTTGTGTCGAGAGGCATAGCCATGAATTCATGAACCTGGGAAGTGAAAGAAAACACTGAGGCAAAAACGAAATGGTGGTACCTTTGACAGGTGGATCTTACACCAAGTTCTGTGTGGTTGCCTATTACTTTATTCACTAGTCCTGTTGTCCTTCACAAGCATGTTTCTATTAACTTCAGTGTATAAAACAGAAATGATAATTTACACTGTGAATGTATAATATAAAATCTGTTTGCCTGCCACTTACATGTATATTTTCATTCTGACCTTTTTAAACACACTATGGGAAGGAAGAAAATTGTGCACTCAATGGTAGCAAGAATTTTCTTTATTTTAGCCAGTCATAATTTCTTTGTGAATGAAACTGGATATGCTATTATTAATTTTATATACGTATATAAAAATATAAGTAAGGTAACAGTTCATCTTACTGTACAGCCAATAACACGTTCTGCTGTAGCTCCAGAAAGACGGACGTTATCTAGAGAACCTGTATGGTCTGACAATTTGACACGTAGATCAAAGGCTACATCATATCTTGGTATTTCTGCACCAGAGCCAATAGGACACTCCAAATTAATGCACATACCCTCTACTGACATCTGGCACTGAGAGCTGAAAGCAAAAAACAAACAGGTGCTCATTTTCATAAACACTGTAACAGCAAAAAAAATCAGGAGGTAAAGTAAGCGTATATTACTGGAATTATGAGAATGTAACAAGCATGTGAATACTTTACAGCACATTTTTTTTTATAAAGAACACTTTAATCCTGAGGGCCAGTCATTCTCAATTAGAAAATTGTGGACACCTTTGCGAAATGTAAGAAATATTTCAATTCTTCAAGGTTTGCATTGTGACTTGTATAGATGTTGTTCCAACTGAATGAAATAACATAGAAGATTTTTTTTTCACTTTGTTCTCACCGTGCATTCTTTTGTATCACAAGTAAAATCACCAACAAAATGCACTGTATTTATTACATTTATTTTGTCTTACCCGATATGTTTCGGCGTAGCGTGACGCCATCTTCAGGGGGATTGTGCAGATTTAAGACACTAATCACTCAGGCGATGTTACATACAATATTAAAAGAAGTGGTTGCTAAAAACATAACATATACACATACTCAGTACTTTTTTAAGTTTGTTAAAACTTGATAAGAGCTTGGTAAAATGGTAGTACACAACATCATGATCAAAGGTAACACCACACTTCTACTGTTCATGCCGTGGCACACTGTTAAATAGTCAAATTGGCTGATAAAATTTAATGAGGCACACTGTTAAATAGTCTTAAAATTGGTGAAATTTAATACATAATGTTAATGATGAAAGGCACCATCACGATTCACTAATCATGCTATGACACATTGCTAAATAGCCGATTCGTGCAGTTGTCAGGAGATGGTTACCAAGCCATGTGAATGTGCGGGCGTTGAGTGTGATGAATTAACTTCTGTGTTGAGCTCCCGTTATGTAGTGTGTGCTGAGCCGACTGTGTTACATGCGTCACTGAATAAGTCTGGCAGTCTGCTACTGTGGAGTGATTACGTCAAAAGGCGCTGTATATGGGTATTTAGAGGCGCGTGGGTACAACAAGTTAAACAGAAAGCCAGAACGTCTATGCACAGTTCAAAATAAACAATACACCAAGCAACATGAAAACTCAGCCAATAGCCCATTTTACACACGGGTCAAAAGCCTCTCAGATGTAAAGTTTAGTAAGGAAGAAATCAATATACTTGAAACAGAACATAATTACGCACTAGAATCTCAACCAAAGCACTTCTTAAGAGACCTCATCATTGACACAGAAAATGCCATACAACACCTTGACAATAATCTACATAACGTTTACAGATTCATAGCCAACAAGAAAATTGCACAAATCTTAACATCTACTACAAAAAACGACGCACATAAAAGAAAATTATACATCACAAAACAAATACGATCAAAACTCATACAGTACAACCTAACCATAGCAAAAGCAGATAAGGGCAAAACCCTTGTAATTATGGACAAAGATTCACTCAGAAATAAGGTCATCAATTTTCTTAATGAAAATAACTATGAAAAACTTCACAAAGATCCCACTGACCATTACCAGAAACATACACAAAAAACAATACAATGCTGTGGCTCAATAACAGACGTACACAATAAAAGACACCTGACCCAAATAAAACCAGCTGCCCCCACTCTAAATGCTCTAATAAAATTACAGAAAGATAATGTACCAATTTGACCGGTGGTCAATAATATATATGCACCCACTTACAAATTAGCAAAGTTTTTCAGGAAATGGCTCTCTGAAACATTACAACTGCCCAACACATATACAGTTTACAACTCAATGCAATTGGCTCAGGATCTCCATAATTTAGAACTAAAAGACTCCCACAAACTTGCTACTTTTGACATAAAAGAACTCTACGTTAATCTCCCGATACAAGAAATACTTCAAATCACAAAATCCAGACTGCTAAGCAAAAAACTAAGAAAACCACTCATACAGCAGGCACTAATGATCCTAAATACGATACTACGCCAGAATTATTGCCAATTCGAAGAGTCATTTTATCAACCCGAAAAAGGAGTGGCCATGGGATCTCAAATCTCCAGTATTGTAGCAGAAATCTATCTACAATACTATGAACAAAAATTAGTAAAACACTGTCTCGAGAACAAAAGGATACTTTCCTACTATAGATATGGGGATGACATTTTAATAATCTTTGACTCTAGATTAGTAAACATAGAACAAATACACACAGAGTTAAACAACATAAATCAGCACTTATTGTTTATGTTAACCACTGAAGAAAACAATGCAATTAATTATCTGGACCTCACACTGATTAGACAAAAAGATTCAATTGACATTAGTATCTTCCGAAAACACACCACAACTCACGCCACCATCCACTATACTTCTAATCACCCTACAGAACACAAACTGGCAGCATTCAGGTACATGTTGAACAGAGCCAACAATTTACCTCTCAAACCGGAAGCAAAACAACAAGAAGAGAAAATGATCAGACATATTGCAAAGATTAACGGTTACCCTGCAAAGCTTATACAAAACCTACAACAAAAGATCACCACCAAAGACAGGCACAATACATCAACAACACAAACCACTCACAAATGGGTCACATTTAAATACTACAGCCCGTTGGTTAGAAAAGTAACCGATGTTTTCAAGAATACCAATCTCCGTACAGCCTTCCAGCCTACCAACACCATCTGGCAACTATTGAAGATCAAAAAGAAACCCCCAAACATATACACAAACAGTGGCGTTTACAGCATAAAGTGCTCATCATGTAACAGGTTTTACATAGGTCACACAGGCTGAGATTTAGGTATGAGATACAAGGAACACCTTCGATACATACACACTAACAACCCAAAATCCACCTTTGCTCTACATATACTTGACAATAACCATCAATACAACTCCATGGAAGAATCCTTGCAACTGGTCGTTGCGTGCAGAAAAGGAAACAGGCTAAACCTTCTTGAGAATGTAGACATACAACTGTTTCGCAATCTAGGCTTATTAATGGCTGAACAGAATACATTTGAACACAACCTCTATTCTCCCAGCTTCAAACCCACGCGCCTCTAAATACCCATATACAATGCCTTCTGACGTAATCACTCCACAGTAGCAGACTGCCAGACTTATTCAGGGATACACGTAACACAGTCGGCTCAGCACACACTACATAACGGGAGCTCAACACAGAAGTTAATTCATCACACTCAACGCCCGCACATTCACATGGCTTGGTAACCAACTCCTGACGACCGCACGAATCAGCTATTTAGCAATGTGTCACAGCATGATTAGTGAATCGTGATGGTGCCTTTCATTATTAACGTTATATATTACATTTCACCAATTTTAAGACTATTTAACAGTGTGCCTCGTTAAATTTTATCAGCCAATTTGACTATTTAACAGTGTGCCACGGCATGAACAGTAAAAGTGTGGTGTTACCTTTGATCATGACGTTGTGTACTACCATTTTACCAAGCTCTTATCAAGTTTTAACAAACTGAAGAAGTACTGAGTATGTGTATATGTTATGTTTTTAGCAACCACTTCTTTCAATATTGCATGTAACATCGCCTGAGTGATTAGTGTCTTAAATCTGCACGATCCCCCTGAAGATGGCGTCATGCTACGCCGAAACATGTCGGGGAAGACAGAATAAATGTAATAAATACAGTGCATTTTGTTGGTGATTTTACTTGTGATATAGAAGAGGTTACATACTTAAATAGGCAGTGCTATGTTTGGACAGGAAACTCACTTCAGTTGTATCTGTCACAACTGGCAGTAAATGTAGCCATCTAGTGATGCAATTTTTTTTTATTTTGAATGACATTTTAAATGTCAAATTGTGAGACATAATTTCAGGAGTTTCTGTATTCTCCGTTACCACTAAAATTGTACCAATTTATTTTTTTACATGGCCACATTACAGAAGAGTCCATTTCCCAGAAAGGGCACTAGGCACTTACAGCAGCACACTCAAGGCTGTTGCAACCAGTGTCTGTAAATGTAATTGCATGAAACCTTATTACCACAATGAAAGTTAAAGTGCAGGAGGCCTGAAACAATGTTTTTATATACTTGAAGTACAGTTTAAGTAAAATGTCATGACATTGTAATCAATAATTAGCATTCCCATCCCAGATTTTTATGGTTTTCCTCAGCATCTCCAAGAAAATGACAACATAATATCTTAAATTAGGCAACAGCCATTTCTTTCAAAATACTGTCCAATTCATTCCTCATTAACCTTACCACTGCAAGTGACATTAAATAAACCAGCAACAAATAAATAATCATCTGTATGTTATGACTGATTTGTTGGTTGGTTGAGTGACTGATAACAAATCAACCTGGATTTTTATAGTGATATTTTATCTATACCAGATGGAATGGCTATAATACCATAAATCAGTACAATCAGGTAGCATCATTTACTTCACACAGTGGCAACAGTTACAACACTACTGCCTCATCTGTAAAATCAAGGTGTTTTAGGAAGGTGAGCAAAATAACACTTTAAAGGGATATGCCCTTTTGCTTGACATCTGCCAGTCTTTAGACCCTATGGAAATTTAAAACCATTTACCACTTTGTAACGGTCAGCTGGGAACATCCGTCTAGATCATATTTGGTAAGAAGGCAGTACAGAAGTGCAGTGAATTGAGAGTCATCACCACCAGCATTATCAGGACTACCTGCTGATGCTCGGTCCAAAACCTGTTGCACTGTCATGACATTAGTGATTGAGCTTGCTGTAGTAAAAGCAGAAACCAAGTGCACAACATGTTAGCAATATGTTATTGTATCATGTGTACTATTCTGCCCTCCTCATTTCAGGTCCCTCCCACTGAACTTACCATCAGGAATTGAGCTCGCAAGTTGAGCTAAAATGGCACTGGCTTTGAGAGGAGCAGTGCGAGCATAGGTCCTCAGGGCTGCAGCCTCAGGGGTTTCAGGGTCCTCAGTCACAATAGAACGGGGTCCGTCTGAAGCCACCATCCCACGACGAAATGCATTCCACTCCAGACGCATATCAGCAAGGAACAGAACTGGGAAAATGATCAGATGTGGTGTACAAGAGATGCAAACAGATATGAATACATTTGAGATGTATGGCTGAATTGCATGGTTATTTAAAGTACTTCATGTAGACAGACAGTACCTGCGATCCATACAATGATGGAATCTGAGTATAATTATATTTGCTATTGGAAATGTTGGCTAAGTCACCAATCATTTATGCCAAAAAGTAACGTGCCCTGGACCAACACAAATGTAAAACCAATTTTCATGACAAAGCTGTATATATAATATTTTTAAGTATGACAATAAAAAAGTGAAATCTGAACCACTGTAACAAAGAATTATTATCCATTAATCAGTTATAATATTCACCTCTTACCTCACAAAATATTTAAATCAGCCTCATTATATCAGCAGTCATTCATGCAGTTACCAAAATAAACCTACACAAATGCTGAATCAGTAAGGAGGTTATCAGCTTTGTCTAGCTAAGAGCACCATACACATTCTGAAGAAGCAGGGGATGTTACCTATATGCTGTACTTCATTACCTGGCACACATATCCATCTTTTTCCTTGCTAGCTCCATCTAACAAAAGAAAGCTAGGATAGTGCACCTGGTACAGTGACTAGCCTATGGCCTGCATGATCCAGGGTTCTATTCCATGCTGGGAAAACAGTCTTTTTTTCTCCCAGGCATCCACACTGCCTCCAAAGCCCACCAGACCTCCTATTCAGTGTGTACTCTCTATTTCCCCAGGTGTGTAGCAGGGCATGATGCTAGCCACTCACCTCCATCTAGTGCCAAGGTTAAGAATGAGTGCAGCTACATGTCCACACCCATATATGGCTTCATTGTGTGTAAAGCAACCACTTGTCTCCTTTCTTTCTTTCTGTCCTACCTACTCTCACTTCCCACAGAGGCCTCCGACCATTCCAGATATCCTAGTCATTCCTCCCCTTCCCCCTACAGAATAAGATCAGCCATGCAAAGGTCTATTTTGTGTCTCACTGTCCCTTGGCTTTATGCATTGAACCAAACAAGATCAAAACGGTCCACTTGCTAGCTATTTGTCCTTGAAAATGGAAAGGTTATCATCTCCAAACCAACGGCAATGCAGCTTACATCTACATGGTGCAATCTCCTAGAAACATCACACCCATAATTTGGTATTAAGCACAGTACCTCCTCCATTTAACAGACCCAAATTTAGCAGATCTCAGATTGAATGGACCAGATTCAGGGGCCAGACTCCTTTGCACATACCAGAACTGTGTATTGAAATTTTAAATATACTACAGCAGTAAGTGCTAAAGAGGAATTTTACTCGGTCGGGGTCTGGGGGTTGGCTCATCTGGGGTGAAGAAGCAACAGCCCTTTGGAAGTTTGAAAGTATTATTACAGTTTCCTGTAATAATTTAATACTGTACATTTTTAAGTGGAGGCCAGGACAGCATAGTTGGTATAGAGACATGCCAGCCCAAACTCCTTTACGATGGGTACCAGGGCTGTTTCTCCAGCATAAAGCAGCTGGGGCATGGCACTGACTACCCACCCCAATCTAGCACTAAAGATAAGAATAAGCAGAGCTAACTTCCCCCTGTGCCTCCTATGGCATGTTATGGAGTGACTTTTACATTTATCTTACATTTTTAAGTGCCTTGCATTACATTTCTTGTATGACTTCTTTTCCGTAAAAAAAAAAAAGCTTTTCTTTTCAATATGGTGGTATTTTGGTGGGGTTTTACATTCACTTTGCAAGTAATGGACATTTAAATTTAATGAACAACCCATCTTCCCTACTTGTCCATTAAATCAAGGGCCTACTGCATAATGTATTAAAGGATACTTCACTTTAGCTGTGGCAAAACACCTTTTTATAATTTTAACATGCACATCATGCAAACCAGAAGGAATAAAACTACCAGTTTCACGAGGCCTCCAACTTTCAGCACGGTGTACAGTTTCAATGTTCCACAGCGAAACAGGTAATCCTGTATTAGTCTGGTCAAACACAATAATATCTCGACAATCTATGTCACGACCATCCTTGGTATGGACACTTCTCACGGGTCCAATCTACAGAACAAAAGAGTGCAGGAGTGGGAAGAGTCAGTACAATGGAAAAAAAAAAAAAAAAAAAAAAAAAGATAACTATGAATACATATTTTTACATTACACATTGCTTAAAAATTCTTTAGTGTAATGAAATAACATGAAGCATAAGGCAGTTCTTCTGGGATATGACACTGTATCACTGGGTAAGTGGATCATAGTGTTTAGATTCAGCATGGTGTCATCTTCAAACGTTGAAATGTCCAAGAAGAAACATTCCTGGACATTTTAACCTCAAAGATGACAACATTACATTGAAACAAAATGCCATGACCCAGCTACCCATTGATGCAACATCATATCCCAGAAGAATGGATTCCTTGGCTACACCAATGCAAAAACCTCCAAACTCACAACATAAAACATATAATTACTGTCACCACACTTCCTTGGGTTTAAGTCTCAGTTGATTACTGTTCCTTAAACTGGATCCATCTTTCTGATAAAGATAAATGTCCCCTTACAACAACTAATAATGTCAAACTACAAACTTTCTTACAATCATGGTTTCCAAAGAAACCAACAGCAAATCATAACACATAACCACACAATTCATTTTATGCACGGTGTTGTCCTTCCTATCACAATCTTCATAACCATTTTATGCAAAATAATAAAGTTAAAAGTTTCCACCCTACGCACCCTGTGTTCCTTCCTGTCAGCTACAACTGCACCCCTAGACCATCACAAAACTGACTGTAAATGAAATACAGTATGTAATCAATTCAGAAAACCACAAACTCACTTAATTTGACTGTAACTGCAATTCGTCACTCCATTTCACATAACTGTGAATACTCTTAAGGCAAATAACAATACCCACATCACGAACAGAAACCAGCAGGTTGACACATTCACCACGTATGCTGGTTCCATTGTGGTACACATCAGCTAATGTGAAGAAATCACCAGGTGGCTTGGTAGGAAGATGCAGGAGAGGAAGGAATTCATCACAGAATTCTGTCTCATGAAGAACCATGACAGTCTGTTTTTCTGACAAGGTCAATTGGAATAGGCTGTACAAAGAAACACTTGGTTTATATCTTACATTATTAACCCCTCCTGTGCTATAAACATGCTCGATCTGAACAACAGATCGAAAGGATTAAGATTGTTAACAAGATACAATATTTTTCTTTCAAATGAGAAGCGTACAGTCGGCAAAAGACGTATGCACACCACAATAGATCAAGCCACATACAACAAACAAAACAATGTATGCACACCATAATCAATGAAGACATACAACTAACAAAACAACCAACTCCATAGAATATAGTCCTTCTTATGAAGCTGATTTCTGTGTAGTTGGTCACAGAATTTCCCATGAGCCCAAGGTTCATTACTGTGTTGACAATAACCTGGTATTAGTCCCTGTCCTGAGCCAATTTGATCCATTTTGTGCCATATGTATTTAAGATCCATTTCAATGTCCCACTATCTGTGCTTGGTCGTCCAAACGATTTCTTCCTTTCAGATTCTGCACTCCCTATCTCCCTCATGCATACTGAAGATGATCAAAAGTGTTTGTTCTGCAATTCATCATCCACAATTATGTAACGCAGAGTAAGTACAATTGATTATTTTCCTAATGGGGTTCATTCATTCCTCTACACATTAATTTCCTTTTTTGAGCCCCTAACAACTGTTTATCACATATGTTTGGTTTATTAAATTGTATAATAGTGTAGCCTGTACAGTGACTAAGCAGTTTCATGGGAGATCCAGCGTTTGATTCCCAGCATAGGCAAAAGATTTTATCTCCAAAATGTCCAGACTGGCCTTCGGCCCCACCCAACCCCTATTCAGTGGGTACCCAGGTCTCTGTGCTGGAGGTAAAGCAGCCATGGTGTGAGGCTGACCACTCACCTCCATCTAGAGCCAAGGTTAAGAATGAATGGAGCTATACTTCCACTCCCCATATATGTCTTCATGGCACATAAAGGGACAACTTTATACATGTATTTTAATCTTCAGCATGGATGTTCTGCCTTATTTATTTACATAGCAGAAGACTGCTTCAAGCACTTGCTGAATTCAGGGTTCTTGCAGAAGTTTTAGTAATCTAACATTCAGTTTTTACTTTACACATACAATGATTTTACATACACTTGTCACCTACAAATTAGAGTAACTTGAAACTTTTGAGCATGTCAATACAAAAGTATTTTAATTATACTGACCTTGTAACAGATGGAGAAAATCTGTCTTCTTGCTCATCACTATTACGAAGGGAAACTTTTGGCTTTGAAATTTCCACTGAGAAAGAAATCAAACCATCATTACTGTACATGTAGCTTTTGAAACAGAAACAAGTTTAAAATCTACAAATTTTAGCTAACATTCAACTAATCTGTGGTATCACAGTGACAGTTCTATTGATTATACCATGCATTCAAATATTTGCTAGACTGCAAAAATAAAATTATATTTACCCCACAGTTTGTACAACATATGTAAAAAGTGTACCATTGTCCTCCTTCCCATTCCTTTCGGTTTAATATTTTATTCCATTTCTTGCTAACAACATGTACAGTTAATTTCAAATGCATGACATACAAGAGTATGTGAAAAAGTGTAAACACCTTCAATATCTAAGAAATAAAGTTACAAAACTTAATGAGAAAGTTTACATTTTATACAGTGTGGAGTGCAATGAAGCAATGGAGGGAGATATAAGAAATTTTACTTCAGAAAAAGGATGCTAGTGAGATAGCTTTCCGCGCTTCCTCGTCCTTCTCTTGCAAGACTGGAAAAGAGACATGGCTGTGAAAACTACGCTAAGTAAGTTTTATAGCATACTTAAAGCAAAACAAATATGTGCTACATGCGCAAAATAACTTGTCCCATTACTTACCAACATGACCAACGTGGAACTTGTCAGAAAGGTTCTGTATGTAATCTGGAGAACCCCAGAATGTTGCATTAATCAAATCATATGGTGAGTCCCGCAATGTAAAATTCCAAACTGATCTTTCAGAACCAGCAGAAGAGCCTTAATAAATCAAAAAATTGTGCCATTATCCATACGATAATCACCATTTATGCACTTCATTGCAAGAGACCACAAGATGAGCCTTAGATGATAATACAACACACATAAAATAGAATAATAGGGAAAAAAGTATGGCACTTCACTGATTTCAATGTGTCCTGGATGGACAAACAGGTGTACAGTGTGTTGATTTCAGACAGGGCTGAAAACAAGATAATGCACAGAAGATTCAAGTCTTCTGGGGATGAAATGCCATTTTGCCACCAACAGTTTACCCAACAACACAGTGTAACACTGCAGAAAACTTGGATCTTCAGCAAAACTGTCTGAACCTCAGATCTCATAAGATAATATACAGATTACTTATCACAACATAGCTCCTTACATGTCACAAGAAATACAAAGATGCACACTGTCATGGTTCACTCATTAAGTGTGAAATAACAAAACACAGAAATGTGAGAATGACATGCTATATACACACTGCACTGAAATCTGTGTGGCAATACTTTCTGTTTTGTCTTCACTTGGGAATGACTGAGCTGAAGCTGAATGTCTCAAACACTGATGTTGTTGAGAAGTTTTAAATGTATAAACACTGAAACACTTTTGAAGTTTCTGGTAGTTATCTTTAAATTATATTATTCAGAAGCAAATTCTGATGTACTAATGATATTGGTTCCATACATGTAACATAACCTTTCATTCTTCATCACTTTTACTATAATCGTAGTTCAGAAACATTTGCTTACACATGTGATCAGTGAAGCACGCATCACAGCACAATTAACATTCTTTCTAATCCGACAGAATCCACCACATTGTGTTCAATCAATTATATAAGTACATACTATTCCCTCTAACACGACACATTTTAAATTTCTTTTTAAACCGCATTAAACATAAACTAAGAAAGTGTCGTGTTAGCTGGAATAGTGTGTATTTATATTCTTTCTAATGCTCGCCAGATATAGAAGTGCAACTACATTTCACTTCACTTCAACTACTGTCCAATAATGGGCTCTGGCCAAGTCTGCAAAAAAGTCACCTCAAATATTCTTTACATTCATCCCTACAGGCAATTTTAAATAATATTTGAGTCATCAGTGCAAGTCACAATCATCAAATTGCAACAGCATTGTTAATTACTAATTTAGTATCAAAACCACAACATTGTTCAATGAGATCTTGTAATCGTCAAAACACCCTCTGCCCAAGACAGGTAGCTACAAAAGTCTACATTCTCAAACATAACTGCACTAATTGCCTTACAACTAGTCTGAAAAATCAAATGCTTGTAAGTTATCTAGTGGCATCTTTAAATTTAAAATATAAATGTAAACTTTTGTAGCTACATGTGTTTAAACAAGACAGTCACCTCACGATAACTGGATCCGGCTGAAATGTGTTGGGGTTTTGATAATAAATTGCTAACTCAGGTAAATGTGTTTTACTTCGATGGTTAAATTGCATGGATGGTAGATGTAACAGCATTGAATATAATGTTAAAAAAATCCTTGTGTGTCACTTTACATGGCAAGAATGTGCCGAAGTTCTATTCAAAAAATAATTATATAATTAACTAATGTCACAGGGCAGAGTTCTTCCTGAGAACCTAACAGGTCCTCAGCTAGTCAAGAAATTACCCACATTTTATGGACCCCAAATGTTTGTTACCGCATTCACAAGCGCCTGCCACCTGTCCCTATCCTCAGCCAGATCTACCCAGTCCATGCCTTCCCATCCCATGTCTTAAACATGCATCTTAATACTATCCTCCCATCTGTGCCTAGGTCTTTCAATTGGTCTCTTTCCCTCAGATCTCGCCACAAAAACCCTGTATAATAATTTTGTACACACACACACACACACACACACACACACACACACACGTGCGTAAGTACATACATTCATTCATTCATTCATTCCATAGATCCAAAAGGTTGCGAGAACGGGAGCCAGATGTGCAGTAAGTCATAAACATGCAAAATATACAAGACATACAGAATTATTACAACACAAATACTATAAACATTTCATAAACAGTATTACACTTATCCTTAAACATAAAAAAATTCATCACCACAGGAAAAAGGGTGTCTATTTAAGTATCTTCGTAACACCACTTTAAATTGAACCTTTTCATTCCTAAGACTTGTGCAGCTAGGTGGTAAACTTTCGAAAATTTCAAGCCAGCATCAAATGCACTTTTCTGAAAACATGAAACACTGACATTTGATCTATGAATATGGTGCTTATTCATTGTATTAATACTGTGTACAGTTGAATTTGAAAATTTTCTTGATTATTTACAATGAAGTTCATTATGAAAATATATACTGGCATTGAACAGGTAAAATCTCTACTTTATTACTAGACTTCTACATGAAGTTCTAAGTTTTGCACCAACCACAGTTCAAACAATATTCTTTTGTAAAGTAAATATCTTTCCACTGTTGGACGAATTACCCCAGAAAATTATTCCACACTTTATTATGGAGTAAAAATAAGCTGAATAATTGATGTCATTGTTGTAATGGTACAGACAGAGCCCATTGATCTAAATGCATAACTTGCTTCATGTTAACTGAAGAATCATATGAGCAACAGATTCTTCCAATTAAGGTGCTTATAAATTTTTACACCAAAGTATTCTGTATTTACAGTTTCTTCTGTATACATTTCCTTGTAACCAATGTTTAGTGCACAGTATGGTAAATTATTTCTTATAAATTTCATTATATTCATTTGATCCAGATTTAGGAGCAACTTATTAGCAGCAAACTATTTACTCATATAAGACAAAACTAAACCTAACACTGTATAGAAATTATCAAAATTCTTACTAGAAATTAGGATACAAGTGTCATCAGCAAATAGGATGGGTTCTGATAAGGAATTTATTCTCAGGGAAGGTCATTTATGTATATTATGAATAGCAGAGGCCCTAGAATGGTTCCTGTTTCTCATTCATCAAACACCATTTTTTATTTACTCTGTGCATAACAAAAAGTGCAGTCCATATAACTGACAAAATACAAAAAAGGTGTTTATTATATGGGTGTATCAATCTTTAATCATTTGCCATGGGATATAAGGAAACTGTTACACGATGTAAAAAAGTTTAAATTTGTTACTAAAAACTTCCTCTTAAAGGAATTGTTTTATTCAATTAATGAGTACCTTGAATGGACAGAAAAGAAAAATCATTGTTCCTTGCAAAGGGTCATTTTTAATGTAACCAAAGTTGAGTGCTTGTCATTTTATTATATCTTTACATCTGTGGTGTCCTACTTATACATTTTCATCATATATCATTTGTTACTTACATATTTAATATTATTTATCTACACTGTATGAAGTATTATACAATGATTGATCCATATATTGTTGAGTGATTATATATTGTAATATTCTGACAAGGTTGTGAGTCATAACTGCTTTTAACTGTGTTTTAGACTGAAATACTTAATTAATTTTATATTATTCATTTTATTGTTACTCCTTGACAGTTAAGTGGACTACTTCTATATCCTGTGGTGTTTTATTTTCACCCGTATGGATTGTTCGAAGACAAATAAAGTAACAAGTAACAAATACTTCCTTCCTAGGCATCTGTTACGTTTATCAGTCTTAAGTGTAAGTAAAATGTTTTCTTTTCTAAAAGTACAGTAAGGTCAAAACTGAATTCTGAGTCAGATTAAATATTGAGATAAGTTTGTGCACTGAGTTGTGTGTTGGTGGGAAGACTGACCTCAGATACAACACTTTTTATGTCTACCATTATACTTTAATAGTGTACACTTCTTGCACCTGTGAGAAAATCTAACACTTCAGAAGAGATGGTTAATATAAAAGTCGGCATATAAATGAACATGTGTGAGTTTTCAAGATCCTTAAGGATAGAACTAAGGTATAAACTGACTTACCACCTTTTTCTTTGTACTCAGCACATGATCCTTTCAGTCTTTCATTATTAACACCATAATGTGATTTTTAATAAAAGCCACATCTGGGTAACTCTCAGTTGGAAAACAGTATCATGAAGTACTTACCTGACTTACAAATTACTTTGCGTGGGCTTTGTTTTGCAATGATAATTCCAACTAACAAGACATTGGACATTTTCTCTCCCAATGCAGCAATTGGAAGTCTTTTAACTCCGGCATCCATATTTACTACGATGTTTTAAATAATACGATCGCAATGATAGGCTGCACTCTGTATGGAAGAAGTAAATGCGTCTGTTTCACAGGCACACATAACTTTCAGAAACGTATTAATATGTTAGAACCACATGCAAAAATAGTGATGAATATTCATGTGACTGTACAGCATTATTATATTTCATATTATTACCCCATGCACACTTATTCTGCAATACTTGAGCCTGTTATCGTAAAATTTTCTGTAATATGCGAATAAAACCACTTCAATCACTTTCAAGTGACCCACCCACAGCGTACAGGCAACAGATGTCACAGACCACAGGTAACATGATGTGCTCGGGAGTGGTTCATCATTAACGTGAAGAAGAAGAAGCAGAGGAAAAGATGACAACGAACGAGTCAGACATGAATTTTTGTGTCTAATTCATCGTCGATTCTAGAGTTGAAGTTCTCGGAGTGGTTTTTCCGAAAGCTTCTTGGACTACCCGCCCCTTGAAAATGAACGCCCTATGTTCCTCCACAACGGCCGGAACCACTCAACTCACACGGCACAGCATCATGTGCCAACAGACCACCATTTTCAACAACCATGCTTTACTTTGGTTTCATTTGTTATGTGTGGTTGCACGTTTCGACAGATGTTTGAGTTAACTTATTATGACGAAAACCTTACCGTTTTTAGCAACACATGGAACAGACTGTTTGCCTAAAGCAATCAACAAATTGCAGCCAATGTTGCGACCGTAATGGTCTACTATGAACTGATAGACAAGATGATCCGAGGATGGAACATGGACGTGCACGCACGTAATCCATGGCAAGTATGGCTAAACCCTCGGTATCGTAACCGGTCGTGAGACAGTGGATTCAACGTGTTGCCAACTGTAATTTCAGCGCATGCACCACTGCTTTCTTCCGAGCGAATTCTGTAACTGAAACCACTTGAATGACGGTCTCGAAATCCGTGGTCTAAGGTCAATTCTTCCCGTGGCCATGCAAAATTATAGTCTGTCATCACCAACCGTGACTCCCCAACTATGTGTGTCTTTGAAAATACACGTCCCCAGCGCATATTTCTATGTCGCTCGTTCCGACCACTTCGCACGGACCAGTGCCCGCGAATTCAAAATTTATAACCTATAATCTTCTTCTACCAATGCCAATGAGCAAACATTAGTTGCGCTAAAAATTATGAGATGTATGAAGTCCACACAATCCCAGCTTCTTGAAGATTCATTTGAAGGCTGTCCTACTACTTATTCCTACATCTTCCAAGTTATCTTCCACTTCTCTTACCTACCAGTGCATGCCCTTTCATGCCTGCCCCCCATACTACATTCTGCCCATCTTAACCTTCTTTACTTTATATTTATGCTCTTAATGCTTCATGAAGGTGACAAATTACAGTTTTTTATTACACAAATTTCAAAAAATTCCTGTCACTTCCTTCCCTTTAGGTTCAAATACTCCCCTAACACCTCATTCTGAAACAATGAAGTTCTTCTTTTATTGTGAGACAGCAAGTTTCACACCTATATAAAACAAACACAACATTAGCAGAGCTATATTATATGATGCCAGAATGTGATAAAAAAATTCACAGTAAATAAATGAAGAGTACTCTGTTTATATGGACTATATTCTGGAATTAGGATGGCCAAACTGCATAATTGCTGTTTAAAGATCTAACAATTATCTGAAATTACTGGCTTGTAATAACTTCAAATAACCTCCAGAATAATAATAAAATAGTGTCAAACATACTGTCCTTTAAATGGACAACTGTAGAGCATACATACTTACTACCAATCGTAAATGACAGAAATTTTAGCATGCAGAATTCATCTAATAACAGTGACAGAAAAACTGAAGTACTTGCTCAACAACCTGTCCCAGCACCACTTTATCCACAAGTCCTGCATGGACTGGCCTAGAACGGCCTCCATCATAACAGGCCAGCCAATCAACAACCTGAGCTACGGCATGGTCAAACTCGATAAAACTGGCTAAATAAACGCAGGGGTAACTGATGTGCTTCACTGCGACTGTGGTGATCCTTGGACTTCTGTGACAGAGATTCCCTTCATAAGATGAATATCTGGTGCACAATGCAGAATCTATATGTAATAACTAATCAGTAAAAAAAAAAAACACACAGGTCATCGCAAGTACACAGCAATAACAGCACTGTCACGTAACTACAACTATTATGTACCAACATGTGGTAAAAGGAAATACAACCAATGGGGAAACAAAATACCTTTATTTGCAACATCTAACAAAGAATTTTAATCCATAACACATACCATATACAACTTGAAAATCAGATTATGGTAAAGAAATCTAAAGCCCTCTGCTAATCTTTCCGAATTTTTGCAACTCGTGGATCATCTGGGCGAATTACTGTAAAGGAAACAGCCTAGTTACCTTCTAAAAAAATGAAATACACACAGAATACATTTAAGATCATTCTAAATTATAAGCAGGTTCTGCTTTATACTCAGGAATCCAAAATTCACAACTAGCGAAAAAACCTGACACTTTACAGTACACTTGTAACTGAAGTCAAGTGTACCCATTAACTTCACAGTACAGTTGAACCCAGTTATAACAACATTGTTTTAAGCAACACCTCACATATAACATCACGTGTTCTGTGGTACCAATTAATCCCTCACTATTAACCATGACCTTACACTCCTCGGTTATAACAACACAAAATATTCATTCCCTTCCATGACATTATAACCGACTTACACTTCATTTATATAATTTAAAGCGTTCACAATTACTAAATTCAATAAAATATTCTTGGGCTAGCAGCTGTGTCAGGTGGTTTACTCACCATTCAACCACCTGACATGCTTTCTCATTTGACAAGACCTTTCAACTGTTTCTTTCCTAAATTGCAATTGACTTAATATTTTTCATACTTGTTACATGCTGCAAGATTTCAGAACAGCCACTTCAGTTCTTCATATTTTGTTGCTCTTGTTATCACAAAATCATTTAAACTTTGCTATGAACTACAGCAAGTCTCATGAAAAGCTATAAGTAAAATGTAATAAAATATCACATACAGGCATAATTCATACAAGTGTATGTGCATGCATACATAGCTACTGAGCTGTAAAATATTAAGTATATTTTAGTGTGGAACTACACACTGTTACGATGCATACACAGATAACTATATCTTTCCAGAGTTCGTTATGAATCATAATTACAGCATTTTAGTACAGATTTTAATAGCAAGATTCCTCACTTTACCTCTAACTTGACATATATATACTGACCTGTGTACTCCATTTTGTACCTTCTGTTATCTCCATCTTTGGCATAATAATTATAAAGACCAATTCCACCCAAGCCTAATCCAACCAAAGCCAAAACTGAGCTGGCAATGACTTCTGGAATTTCATCCCAGCCTTTCTTGAGAACTCCCCCAACTGAAATAAAAGTTCTCTTTCACAAACTTTCCTTATAAAATCATTAACAATAACAGAAACACAGAAGTGTATCACAAATTCTGACACTTTTGCAGCAGTGTAACTGATGATTCTGTTCTTCTGGGATATGACACTGCACCATATCCCAGAAGAATGAAATCCTTGTGTGTGTAGCCAACTGTACCATTACGTGATGTTTAAATAAACTGAAACTGAACTGCTGCAATCGATACATCATCACTATGTACCATCTAGGTATCACGGTATTTAATAGTAGCCCCTCTCAAATAAAGGATTTATCTTGTAATATAAGACAATTCAAATCAGCTGCTAAAAATTTTCTTCATTTACATTCATTTTATACATTAGATGAATTTTAATTACAATAAAATTTAAAAGTCCTGGTTTATCTAATCTGTTGTAATCACACACTGTTCATTTTATTGTTTTGCAATTCAGTTATGACAATTGTTAGCTGCTAATATATTACGAAAAAAATTTATGTACTGTTTGTGATTTGTCTTGTGTATTATATATTTGTGCTATATATTTATTGTGGCAGTAATTATGTAAGAATTAAGTACATTATGCACTTATGTAATTTTTGTGATCTGTTCTGTTGCTCTTGACTATTTCCATACCCACAGGTTTTTCTAACCATGTTAGGATCCATAGAATGTAAATAAATAAATAAATAAATAAATAAATAAATAAATAAATAAATAAATAATGACATCTGAGGTTTAAATGTCAGTGAAGACTTAGACTTGGGTCTTATCGGTTATTATACCTTGTAGTCTGACAGATGGTTAATAATCGACAGGAACAAGGCGCCTCCATCATCATGACAGAAAATCACTTCTACCTAGCATATAAGATCAATGAATGAGGCAACAAATTCCTTCAAGTGATACAAACCACTTAACAGACTTAAAGTACCATAACTCAGAACACATTCTAACTGTGGAATAATATTTGTTTTCCCACACATACAATGCTACGTACCAGGCCACAGCAAATATTTTACACATCTATGTGCACAATGAACACTCATAAGAACAACTCTGTACACAGACAGCGCAGATCACAACTACATTTTATTTCTCTGACATGTTTCATCCTTAAAGACCATCCTCAGGCAGATGAGACATTAGTGGGAGATCCCCAAAGTTACAAATGTAAATATACTACAAGCACCACATATACTGATGTCCTGAACAGTATTAAAAAAACTTGTATACACGTGGAATCCACTGCTAAAATTCTCAACATACAGTATGTCAGAACTGGTCACCAATGCAACATTATAAGATCTATATGCACCTCTAAAAATTATATGCCAGGACATAAACTGAGAAAAACAGACTGAGACATTATTTTCAGGCACTGTAAACACACACTGGTGTCACAAGTATGTTCACAATATGACAAAATATGTTTTTAAATATTTCTTCTGAAAGTCACCATAACACGATAAAATTGGGAATGCTTCCAACTGCTTGATGCAGACTTGGGGTGCAATCATGTCCTGGCACCAAAAAATTTCCAGTCTTGTAAATTCTGTACATTAAAACAGATTCAAGAATTCGCAAAGCGGGGGGGCCCCCCCCCCATTGAAAGGAGACCACAAATTATAGACAAAAAGTACAATAAAGAAAGTAAAATACAAATGCAATACAAACGTCAAACTGAAGAGGAGTTTCTCCACACAGCATAATATGGGCGCAAAATTTTAAATTTCGTTTGTATATGGAAAAACTCTGGGTTTCCACTGTTTATTTGAACTGTGTGGCGCTGAACGTTTGCGTATTTTCGTTAATATTATACGAGCTGCCACCAGGCAGCCAAATGTAATGTTCAAAACATGGTGCAGCACGTCATAGATGAAGAACTGTTGCACCCATGTAACTTATTTCGCCTCGAACACCTCCAACCACAAGGGGGACGTACCACACCACATAAAAAAAAGGTCCTTGATTAGTACCTGCACGAGTGACAGTGTCTCAACTAAAATCACTAGCAGCGTTAGTATGGATTTTTATGAACAATTAAACACCAAACGTAACACACAAATTACAACCTAACCTAGTGAAACTTGCCTGTTTTCCCTTTCAGTAATCGCACTACACTCGCCATTTTGTTTCTTCTCCGTTGCTCCGACCTACTCCTTGGAACTCCCTAGCCAAAGAGATCAGTTCCGACGTTCGACCATGGATGAGCTTCAAACGACCCGCGGTTACAGTCAATGGTTACGAGCCGAAGCCACTGCAATTCGTGCGTGTTATTGCCACACGTTACTGCATGGCACTATAAATGGCTTCTGAAACGACTTCGCAAAAATTCAAGGAACACATACTTAAATACATAATATTGCGTGCACATGACAGCTTTAAGCACACATCGAAGAAATCGTATATTGGTTCTCTATGTGCTCAAATCGACAATGCGGGATCAAAAACTATGTGCGTCAGTCAGTCAGTCAGTCAGTCGTGCCCTCTGTTCTGGTTTCTTCAAATTGTGAACGACTGGATTCTGATTGAATATGATATATATATACAACCAACAAAATAAGGGTCTTATCATCAAAACGATTTATTTGAAAGTTTAAAATGTATTTTGGTCTCCTCACTTTTAATGGAATGGAATATTGCACCAGTCGCTAGTCACAGACAAGGCCCGTGTCGGCTTATGTAACCATTCTTGTAAATGTTATCAATTTCGACATCAACACAAAAACATGTAACCGTTTTTTCACTAATATTTAAAACAGAGACTAATAATAACCCCCAAATTTTCCCCTGGTTTCGCAACAACAAATTGAAAATTACAAAACGGCGAGTTCGAAGCCTTATTACCGTATTCTAAGGCCCTCGGTTTATACCATTCTACCAATCTACGTACATTCACATAATCTGTATTTATTTATGACAAATCTAGGTGTGCACTAGATAACATGCCTGCCTCTGTGACTTCGAAGGTTTCTGCTTTTCATTTAAATCCCTGGATGAGTCAGATCCTGGATATGCTTTTGTATCTGGACAACGTAATGTCTTTTTGCCAGATTAAAAAGAACGATTTATTTTCATTTTCTTCTCATTTTTGTAATAATTTTGGTCTCTGATTTTGAATGTAGGACATTTCGAATTCCTAACAGATTGTTGTTGTTAAAGTATGGAAATCGGTTACATTTTTATAACCGACATGTTTCTCGTCGTCGTTTATATCCCTTTATGGAAGAATTAAAGATTAGCATACAGACATAATTCGCTGCCATATTTTATCCAGATAAAACCAGCATTCAAGGAAACAGGCCTACACAATGTTCTTGAATTCAGCTACAATTTCTTATTCTCCTTTGAAATACATTATGAAAATCCTATGCGGTCGCTTTAGGACCCACAGGTTAGTGAATATCAGTTAAAGCACCGACACAGTTACATCACATCTGAAACGGGATCTTCGAATCTGTAAGGGATCATTTATTCAAGCTGCAAATTCCGTTTGGTAGAGTTTCCTTGGGATAAATTTTGGATAATAACATCCTTTCACTGTTAACCGTGCGCATTTATTTCTATTATTAACACATAATACCACAGCGACAGAGATCCGTGGTACATTAATAAATATAAAGAGTCCTACAAGTAGAATTAGGGGTTATGTGTGTAAAGCACGACTTTTTGTTGTGTTATTACCTTCTGAATATGCAAGTTAATAATATTAACAACTCAGGAAATTTAAGCACAGAGTGATCATTCTGGGACGTTCACTGCGATATTGACTCTAGGTTTTCACTTCCTGAATGCTAACTTCCGACGCCATCTTGTAAAGAGTGTAAAAGAGGCGGGACTGGCGAGAAAAACCCACAAATAGAAGATGTGAAGATATGCAACCAAAATATTTTCGAATTTGGGATTTGAACCCCGAACTGCACAGGTCCTAGACAGTCACACTACCGAGTACGCTATTCCTGCCCCTCAGCAGATCTTCAAATCATAAGTAATTTATAGACAAAGCCAATCTGTCCCAAAGCACGCCATGATGGCATATCAGGCGTGGAGGTAGTTTTTCACTCATACTTTAACCTAGGCACCAGATGGTGCAGGTGGACCACTTTACCCCGCGGAAAATTTCTGGTGGTACCAGTTTAACGGAATCTGGGTGAACCCCACAGCCGATCGTGACGTTTTTGAGGTAAGGAAAATCTCCTACACCTGCCGGGATTGGAAACGCGATTCCTCATTCTTTCACCTCGCACCCTAGTTGCTATACTGACTTAGCTATCCCAGCTCCAGTTGGTTTAGATGCGTACAAGGATAAAAATCTATAAGGCACTACACCAGTATATTATATTATGGCAGAGAAACAGGGACAATAGGAAGAGACGAGGGAATATTGATAGTAATTGAATTGCTTTTCATGACGACGATAGCGAGACGTTGCTTATAGGACAGCAGAAAAACTGGAAAAGTTTTAAGTGTGAACGGCATTTATGAAAAATACAGAAAGAACAGGAAATAAATGTTGATAGGATGAGTGGTGGAAGGATTCATAAAGCAGAAGGAAATATTATACAAGTGCAAAAAGAAAGGTTCTTAGGAAGACCCATGAAACGATGGAGAGCTTGTAATATCCGAACCAATTTCAGTAGGCCTCATACTGGATAGGATGACGTTTATGATGACGTAACCCGAACATGGTTCACCGTTCAGTATGTCAATAACAATAACAAATCTTTACTTGAGGAAACCGAACACTTGAAACCACAAATTAAAAGGCAAGCTGCTTACGTGTCTAATAAAAATTTGGTTACTTTAATTATGAAGTTGCTTAAAATAGTGGAAATGAGGAACAAATAAATAAATACACGAAGTAAAATAAAACTATGATTATACAAAAGGAAGTTATCCTCATGGAAAGTGTTTTATTTCAAATACTAAAACGTTTGGCTCAGAGAACCCAATGTTAACAGTGTTTAACCTAGCAACTTTGAGTGATTGCGGTAAACAGGCGAAATTCACTAATTAATTCGGCTAACACAAGAGAACTCATTATTCACAATGGAGTGACAGTTTACTTAGTCTTTGCTTATATTAAGAAGGAATAACGCTACAACACTGCTGCGTCTGCAATACAGTATCCCTAATTTTAAACATTTCAAGCTCAAGTCTTCACTGCGAGAGAAGTCGGACTCATAAAATCGACCTGCAAAAACATTTGCAATCTTCTTGTTATAGCTTCAATTTTATCGGAATGTATCAATGTTAGGTTACTACAGGCAGACTAAAGATTTTGCAGAATTAAAACGAGGCAATAAGGCTATAAGCGTATACTGGAAATAAAAACAACCTTAAGGAATAAAGAGTCCTAGCCGCCTTATTACGTAAGGTTATTCTGCCTCAGTACTGCCCTGAGGGAAAACGACCACTTGGATAACCTGGCGTACATGGCAGGATAATATCAAAATGGATCTTCAAGAAGTGGAATGGGAAGGTTGAGGGCGCTTGAGAACGCGGTAACAAACTTCCGGGCTCCGTAAAATGCGGGGAGTTTCTTGACTAGCTGAGGAACTGTTAGCTTCTCAGGAAGAACTGTTCTCCATGGAGTTAGTTAGTTAGACGCCTCAGTACATAAGCAAATACACTGCTTACAAAATAACATAAATATATCAATACATATTATAGTTATTACAAACAAATTGGTGTTGATAAAGCGGTTTACTCTTAAGCACAACAAGTTTTTTAATGCAGGCTGATGCAAAATGAAAACATTACTACTATCGTAATTTAAATGGTTACCAATTTATTACTCTTACTATCAGAAGAAGTAAAATAGGTATTCTAAGTGCTGATATCGATGAAAGTTTCAAAACACCAGTTTTGTATCACATAATAAAGTGTCCTCGTTAGGTGATAAGAAATCCAGCTCTGGTGAACCAGGCTTCACTGAGGGCAGGTTCAGCCAGAGTGTCTGTAACATATAAGTGAAATTTGTCAAAGTTTCGCGCAATGAACTGTAGCAAGCTTGTATATGAGAGAGCTTTGAAACATGAGTTTCATAGCGGTCTTGTTATATGCGACAGTGAGAGAAAGAGACAGGTGAAATTACTTCCACACGAGGTAACATTTTCCCGTGCACCACGGCACGACGGGCGAACAGGTCTCAACACAAAATACTGGTATTGCATCAAGCGTTGTCATGGAAACATGTAACGCGCAAGTATGACGTCATCACATGCTTTCCCTCTCAAATTGCAAGCTAACGCCTTGAAAATCCAACACTTTTCTTTGTTTCAAATGTATATATTTATTTCATTCATAATGTGTTTTGATGGCTCATAAAAACAAGGAGCACGTTTTCTAAGTTGTTTGTTTCTGTATTTTATGACCTTTCTACGACGTATGTACATCACTTGCGCATGTATCAGGAAACTTTTCTCTGAATACATTTTCCTGAAATTAGTCATTATTATCTGCTGCAAAAGCACGTACTTAAAGTAATGTGCTGCCAGCAAAACAGGTGTTTCGTGCCGTGTAAATATTCGGAAATTATGCGGACTCAGATTAGGTAAACACGTTACGTCGCATATTTTTTTTTCGCACGGTAATTTCTTTTTGAGAACACAGAATGAGAAAATAGGAATTTATGTATCTCGTGGCATTCGTACATATTGTAGTTACAGACATGTAAATTTATTTAACCTATTTCATGACTAAGGAAATTTAGGCATGTGCCTACTTTATCATACCCACGTGTCTATGCACGCACCTTGTGTAGTAGGCTTTGGTATAACTGGATGTTTCTGCAACGTGTTATCGAAATCGTGTCATTTGACACTTATCACAACTACCAATACGAAAATGACGCCCTAAAAACTTCTAAAATTGAAGTGACATTAGCGTCCATAAGCAAGGTCTCCTCCGTCAGCTGGCCCTACTGTTCTTCAGTCAGCGGATCCTTCTCCCGTTTCATCAGCAGGCCTTATTATTTCTCCATCAGCAGGCCCTATTGTTTTTCAATCAGCATGCCCTATTGATTTTTTATCAGCAGGCGTTACTGTTCTTCAACCAGCAGGCCCAACTGTTTCTACATCATAATGTCCTACTTGTTCCCCATCAGCAGGACAGGGTCCAATGCTCCTCCATCAGCAGGTGTCGTTATTCCATTAACAGGCCCCAGTCTTCATCCATCAGCACACCATGCGTCCCCTCCATCGGCAATCCCCATTATTCCTCCTTCAGCAGGCCTCACTGGCATTCCATTAGGAGGCCATACATTTTCTCCGCAAGGAAGGGCTACTGTTACTCAGTCAGCAGGCTCTAATATTCCAGGATCAGCAAGGTGTCCCAACAGGCAGATTGGTTCATAGACTGATAGATTGATTTTTACCGGAGAGATGCAAGGAGATTATTATAAGAGATCCTTATTTAAGCCGGTTGAATTCCATTGCTCAAAATGAAATTTAGTTGCTGACGTGTCCTTTTTCCATATATATCTGTGTTTGTAAGAGATACAAATTCAATTTCATATTCTTTTGAAGGGTAGAATGGTGATAACATATAAATATGAAAAACTAAAATTAAAGTCTGAGGATGTGTGCACAGAATCAAACAAGGCCAAGATAGCCAGCAGTGGCGGGCTATTGTGAAAGCAGCAATGAACTTTCAGGTTTGGTAACAATCGATATTTTGTTTTTGAGATGACACATCCCCGCTGTGTTTCGAATTGCAGATATATTTCCTCCAATCAGTCATACACAAAATATAAAACAAGATAAAACAGGCAACAAATTTCGGCTGACTGAGCCACCGTCGGGTCTTTATTGAGACGACTAAAAAGCTACTAAGAAGGTATTTACTACTTGGTATATTTTTAATGTTCTCGAAAAGGCCTGATGATGGTTTAATCAGCCGAAACATGTTGCCTATTTCACCTTATCTTAAACGTTGTGTGTCAATGATTGGTAAATTTTTTGGCTAGCTGAGAAGCAGTTGACTTCACAAGAATGACCCATTTCTGTGAAGTTTTACATGCAATTATGCATAGAGTTTATTGAAAAAATAAGTTATTTTACAGAAATAAATTCAATACCAATAATCAGCAGAAATTCTTCTTAAGGAATATGTGAGGCACGATAATTCTCGGTTTGATATGAAGATATACGGAACTCTAAGCAAATCTCTGAATTTTGGACTAAACATGTAATTATTTCTGCGTGAAATTAAACGGTATTTTCTCAACATTTCACACGTGTGACCTGCAGTCTGAAGTGTAGCTGCGGCTTATCATACCGATCATTGCAACCCTTAAAACACTGATTCTTGACATTCCAGAAAGTCAAGAAAAGGACAAAGACTTGAAATAAATTTTGTTGGCCCAAAAATCCAAATTTTATCATACAATATACGGATGCCTCTTCAGTTTCACACGTGTATATTTTAATGACTCTTTATTGCATTCTTATTGCAGAAATAATTACTTTATGTTTTGGTTTCCTGAAAATAAGATGTACCCAACTGTTAATAATTAATAGCAATGAACAAATCAATAATTTTCATTACGAGTAAAATGCAGACTGAATCATTTTCCCTTTTAAATACCGTTTATTTTATACAAATGTCAAAACAATTGTGGTTTTTTGTATTCATCGGGGCACAAAATCAGTGTTCATATGCAGGAATGGAGAGAAGTGCAGTACTTCTACGACAGGCCCACAAGATTTGGTACCAATGTACAGAATAAACCCCCGGCAGGTGTTTGAACATTGACGATTTTTTCTCTTTTAAATATGATACTGGTGCAATGAAACAAAACACTGTACACACATGTAAGTATTTTCAGTTCTTCAGTGACGGGCTGTAGAATCTAGTTGTCCACACGACCTGGTGATTACATCTAGACATATATACGTAATAAAGTGTTTTGTGGTATAAGTAAATGTGTATTAATTAATTTGGAACACAAAGGTCTTTACCGGTCTCCCTGTCAGCACCATGCAATACGAAAAGACACGTCCAGTAATTAACCATCCTATCATACCTATTTGCATCATACAAACAATAAGTAACGTTTAAACAATGTGAGGATGTCACATACCATTTTCGGGATATGTTAGTATCCAGCGCGTACAACCTCCCTGTCCTCTTGCATACTGAATTGCTTCTGTAGGAGATTTTGGCAGACGTAGAAGAAACTTCTTACAATTAATATAGCCCATATTTTTCCTATAATTCTTCTTCAATCTCGTCCAGAATTATAGAAAACAGTTGACAGCCACCTTAATATATTACCGATGTATTTAATTTTTCAACAATAATTATGCAGGGTTTTAATAATAATAATAATAATAATAATAAATTATTACTTGTCTTCTACACTTATTTATGAAACCACGAATGTGTGCTCAAGATATCCCATCACTAAATATGTAGCCAAAGTAAGGATATATTCGTCAACTCTAACGTTTGTTTTAACGACAACCGTAACAAGCACAGGGTAGTTCTTCCGCACAATTCTGAATATATTTGTTGTTTGACAAGTTCAATTATAGGAACATTTCTATCATCTCCCAACATTTCAGACTTTCAACAATAGTATATGTGTATACATTATCATGAAAATAAAAAAAAAACAAATCTGTATACAGTATTACAAAAGCCACATTATGTAAACGGTTAAGTGGTGTATTAAAATAAATTACTAAATGTGATTTATCACAAGCAAAATGATCCCAGCCATTTCAAATTTTGAAGTCTTTATCACTGTACAGTGGCGGTACAAAGAACATATGACGGGGAACGTTTACTGTAGCAAGTATTTTTACAAGATTTGTGTTTGAGAACTTCAACATTATTTGAGTAAACTGTAAGAGTAAGTAGTTCACTAAGTGTATGCCGTACTATGATTTTATATTCAAAAATTTGATTTACACACAAAAAGTTAAATTAAATTTTGATTATATTACGCTTTAAGGGGAGTTACCAGTTTCAGATTGAAGCGGACAGAAATAGTTTCAAAATACTGCACACAAAAATTATGTAACGATAAATATCGCTTTTAATAAAATATGGTGGTGCTAATTAGACACAACCTCGCAAAATATACCTGACAATAGATTTTTGCACTACATCTACACTTTTACTACTAACATTCGTCCAAATTATACACAACACATCGGTTCCTAACTCAGAATATGGTCCGCGTCCATTATACAAACCAATTGGATAATGAATAACTTTTTGGGGAGGAATCGGTATTTGTTGTGTACGGAACACAAAAACACATTGTGGGCCAAACGTGACGTTTCTTCATGTTACACCAGTTGTAACTTTAAACGGTTAATATCCAAAACAAAACCACAGCATAAAAAAGCTGTTTTCACGTAACACGTACACATAAGCCGTACAGTCAGAATGCCAGCTGTATTCCCCTGAGCATTCATTCAGTTGTAATTAGTACTGCGAATATTGCGGATAAATAGAAGAATGACATGTTGATGAAATTAGCTTGGCAAAGAGCATCTGAAATAAAAATATATTACACTAGTTTTGCACGTTTTGAAATGTAAATCTTCGCTTCTTGCAGCTGTCAGCCGCAGAGATCCTATTGCAAACAGCCCATTGCTGTTTTACGAAGCACCTTAAGACCAATAAATGCAGCCGTGCAGTACTTTACACAACCTCTTTTTTACGGCATGGTATAGAAATAAAATAAGCAGAATCCCCGGTCATCATACAGTACCCTCTTACTGTAGTTTATATATTTAACATCCATTTACGACGTCCAGTTTAAACACTGCATATCTTTTTCCGAACTGAGAACAGCATTAGAGATGAGTCATTCGTTTACTCCCCCACTATTTCTCACATACACAAAAAACAGATAAAACATACGAACACCGGACCAACAAGTAAAATTATTACTAAGATTATAAATTGCAAAGATGTTTTCATATTAAAAGACGTAGACTCCTCTTATATTAGGAAATAGACTAACTAATTCAAAGAAAGTACCATTACCCTACAGGGAATGCTTATTTATTTGTAATTTATTTAGTGACACTGTTTCTGGAAGTGGAAGGATTGGATAATAGTGAATAATGAATTATAAAGGACTTTGACGCAAGGAGTTATGGCATAATTTAACTAAGGTAAAATCTCAGCACCCCCCCCCCCCCCTCAAAGGGATGTCTAATTTGACGTGGTCGTGGGACTGGCGTGGTCAGATTATCCCGACAGCTATGCCGACGGTAGCGTACCTGTGATAGGGCCTCCCATGCCGGGCAGGTCAAAGATTATGACCCAGACAAAAATGGATACCCTTGCCCTTCAGGTTAGGGGTTGGAGGCTATGTTGACAACACAGTCCCGTAAAACATTTAACTTTCGAGAAGCTTCTAACATTCGCAGGCAGTCGGGAAACATCCAGGACGACCCAGAAGAATCAGGTCCTACTAACGGTATCATGGAATGTACTGTGTCCGTAGAGAAGTGTTGCACTTAGGAGTCGTGTCGAAGTAACCAAACAGTAAGATGTGAAGATAATGGGAGTTGCAAATTGGAGGCGTAACTATCGGGACTGAGACCAACGGAGGGCAAGAGCAGAAAAGGCCAAGGTTTAAGATGGACTGTAGCGCCAGTAGTAATAGAAGAAGAAGAAGAAGAAGAAGAAGAAGAAGAAGGAAAAAGAAGAAAAACGAAGAAAAAGAAAAAAGAAGAAAAAGAAGAAAAAGAAAAGAAAAAGAAGAAAAAAGGCGCAAAAAGAAGAAGAAGAAGAAGAAGATGAGGCGGAAGAAGGTCTCAGCACTTTCCTGGACGACCTGAATACAACCACCACAAACCTGAACCAGGACAGTCATTACTCTGGCTGATCCTCGACCCAAGGAACTCTCGAATACAAGCTAGAAGCCTTGCCATTTGAGAGCCAAAAATTGATAAAATCTTGGAATTCTGGCTGCGTCAGTCTCTAACAAAGTCCAGCGTTTCAGGAATCGAAGAAAGGGCGATCCTCCTGAACGTTGGTATTGTGTTCCTGACTACGCGGCTAGCTGCCGGTGACAATTTTATCACAACAGAAATTATTAGTCTGAATAAGTAACGCCAGCTGACTTCCATTAATTTGGAATCATCATCTCACAGACGCAAAGTTACATACAAAGGCGAGTCATATTTTATATACCTAAGAGCTCACTTATGGGCACAAGCCTCAAGCACCCTACAACCGAAGCGTAAAATCCCGATTAGAACAGTTTTTCGCATTATCTTGTGTAATCCCTATTTCCGAGTCAAATAATCCAACTGTATACGTAGCTATCTAAAATATTAATTACCTCACAATTAGTTCCAAATCGGAAAACTCGGACCCTTACTGTGCAATGAACTTCGCACGTTTATTTTTTATTTAGTAAATACAGACACAAAGCTCATCGGTATTTAGCGTAATCAGTACAGTTGGATTTTACATTTAAGACGTGAAATTTTTCATGACTCTAACTATTGTTCCTCGAACCGCGAACCCACAGACTAACTAACTAACTAACTAACTAACTAACTAACTAACTAACTAACTAAACTAACTGACTGACTAACTAACTAACTAACTAACTAACTAACTAACTAACTCCATGGAGCAGAGGCCTTTTTGAGAAGCTAACAGTTTCTCAGCTAGTCAAGAAATTCCCCGCATTTTATGGAACCCGGAGGTTCATTACCGCATTCACAAGAGCCCGCCACCTGTCCCTATCCTGAGCCAGCTCAATCCAGTCCATGCCCTCACCCCACGTGTTGAAGATCCATTTTAATATCCTCCCCTCTACGCCTGGGTCTCCCAAGTGGTCGCCTTCCCTCAGGTCTCCCCACCAAAATCCTGTATGCACCTTTCTTTTCCCCCATACGAGCTACATGCGTCGCCCACCTCATTCTCGCCTCACACTAATGCCGATAAAGAAGGCGTTTAATAAAGACTGGTCACGCATAATGGTGTCGAACTCCAATGGTGGGGTACGTGCGTGTCCTCATTTCTTTCTGTTGTGTTTTCTTGTAAGAGATCGTGTGACAGGTTCATCCACGGAGAAGTTATGAGCATATTAGTTTCAGGGCATGCCTGCTACCATTCGGCCCACAATATTTTGTCTTCCCATTTGATATCTAAAAACAAGAGGATTAAAATATACAGGAATATAATTTTCCCTGCTACTTAACATGGGTCTGACACTGAGTCTCTAGTATTAAAGGAATAACATAGGCACATGGTGTTGGGGAATAGGGTGCTGAGTAAAATATTTTAACCCATGACGGAAAAAGTAACAAGAGGAACAGAAAAATGATCAAATGATGCTTTCATTATATTTACTCCTCGTCGTATATTAGTAGGGTGGTCGGATAGAGGATGAAGAGATGGGCAGGGTATGTGGTACGCATGGATGGCAGCAGAAATCCTTACGGCCGTTTAGTGGATAAACACGAAGGAAAGAGGCCACTTGGAAGACCTAGGTGTAGATGGGAAGATAATATTAAAATGAATCAAACAGAAACTGGCTCAAGACAGGTGAACACAGTACTGGACCGTCGGATTGCACAAAAGGTAGACAATTTCTTGAGCAGCTGAGAAACTATTAGCGTCTCAAGAAGAACTCTTTTCCATAAAGTTCGTTCGTTAGTTCCTGGTAGGCACAGCAAACAATGAAGATAAAGTATTATACACTGGAAACTAAAATACTACCGGTATAGAGAACTTGACAAGAAAGAAAGGAAAGTAGGGAAGAAATAAAGGGTGGAAGGAAGAAAACAAAGAACAATTCTCCATCAGAAGATTGCCAGCACTGCCGCCATGGGTATAGTGTGTTTACATTTCTGTGTAGCTGGAGGACCTTCGACGGACCGGCCCAAGGGATCCTATCGAACGCATGACGGGTTCAGAATGCGAGATTTAATTCAGATCCCAGGCAGGCACGAGGGCCATATATTTGATGGACTCGTATGTGAGTTAAACGACTTAATTACTGCGCACCATCTCTGAAATGAAAATAACCCTTCTCAGGCTTGGAACAATTTCTTCATGTACGTGAAAAACAGCAAAGGACTAACAGCCGGTTATTGTATGATACACCTGTGATCATCATTCATGGGGATACCAAAACTAGGATTAGCCCCTGCCCGACCTCTCCTTCTACCCCTTACCAACCCTCTAAGACTTCCAAATACACGACCACCAGTTAAACCGCCAGAACCCCCACCGTCTCCAATAACACCACTTCCTAACGAGGTTTTAGTGCGCATAATCATGAGGTCAGTTCGAATGCTTGGACGTCTAACATTTGGAGCGACGACGCCACAAGCGTCACTGAGACGTCTTTTGATGGAAATAGTACATTTCTTGGAGCGATGACTTGGTGTTGGTGGGGGAAGAGTGTACGGGCTGCCAAAGTTGGGGTGCAGACGCTTGTGGTGGTTTGGCGCCATTTCTAATGGAAGGCCAGCCACTACGAAGAGTTCATAGAAAAGGTCGTCGACCCTTATGTTGCGTTTGGCGGACGCCTCGACGAAGACACAACAGTCGTCCTGTGTCTCGGTGTAGGACGACGCTTCGTCTGCAGACACAGTCCTGCGGGGCAGAGAACATGTGAACGTTATATGTGGGTTACTTGAGCGTCCGACAGATGTCTGTCAACCAAGTCGGACGGTAACAGTACAAACTTGAGGCTACCTTATCGTGATTTTCTTAAGTCCTTCCAGGTGGTATAAAGGAACGTGACTGCACCCTTGCCAGTCCTCGCCTACTCAAAAAACACGTCTTTCAGTATAACATCTTTTTCGACAATACAGTATCTGCTTTATTATATAATCTAACTAACTAACTAACTAACTAACCAACCAACCAACCAACCAACCAATCAACCAAAGAACTGAGTAACTCTATAAATCTGCGAAGCAGAATCATTCTCCAGAAAATAGTTTTAAGTTTTGCTTAGAAGGTTTCAGTAAAAACTCTGCATCATAGTTTTTCTATGAAGTAGTACACTCGACCAGCAAAGAAAAGCATCCAGGTTAGTTTCAAATATGCCACGTACAACAGAAAGTGTCAGGTACACACATGCTACGACTCCGCTATTCCCTGGCGTAAAACACACCTAATGGGTTGGAACATGTATCACGTCTGCTGTTGTAGAGTTTGCACATCACGTACTGCAGCAGCAATTTGGTCACTTATTCTTCACAAATACAAATGGCTCTGTCGGTCACATCACGTATCTCATTACATACCTCACTTACGTTTTGTGTTGGTATGTTGCTCTGTTTCACAGCCAACACTAAACACAATTTTGTCTGCCGCCATGTCTTACTCAGAATGAACAGTCAGCGTATCGAGGGTACGTATAAACTGAAAATATTTGCCGTATCCAGCCACAGACCGGCTACGTTATTGAAGATTTTATGTATTTAGTTATATTTTGTGATTCCAAGCGAATGACTACGTAAGACATTTAAAAAACATAATACGTCCATTTGCCTATAACCATTCTAATTTAATGCCTAACTCTTTTGTCATCCCTTGAGTGTATAACCGATTTTATTGTTCGTTGTGAGGACGGATAGAAGTAGTGTGGTTTGAGGGAGAGTTTTATAATGCCTGCCCCCTATATCAATGGCGGTTTGGGATATTGGTGGTCGCAAAGATAAAAAAAAAAGGTAGTAAACAAGCCACCTGCTAGCAGTGGGAAGGAAATGCAGAAAACAGTTGGTTAAGAAAGGCATTCCTGGTCATGCGCTCCACCCCCTCGCTGGTGAGTAAGACAGACACCTAAACATATACAGACTCTGAACAAAAAGTGTTGTATATTTTTCTTATCAAATATATCTATTAATCACCTGATCATTTTAGTGAGTTGGTCGTCCCAAGGTGTTAATTTTATTTACGTAACTTTATGAACAATAATATTTGCACGTCTATCACCAAAAACCTATATCACGCAATATTCCCTGGGATAAACCTTGCTCTCCACCGTACAAGACAGCCAGCTGATCAACTTACCTAGGTATGTGCACAGAGTATCAGGGTAAGAGTACGGATTAGTTAAAGGTGTTAGACATTGTAATATCCTTGGAGAGTATAGGGCAGAAATCAAAGAAAAACAACGTGGATATAGCCTGTAGTACACATAAAAGAGAAGCACGATCCATTACCTAACTTTACGCATAGAATTAAACACTTTCTTGAACTAAGTTATGAAATGAAAACAGCCCTAACAACTTATTAAAATGTATTATAAAACACTATGGAAAAAGGCTGCATGTTTCGGTCGTTAATCGACCATCATCAGGCCTATATACAAGAAGTAAAGAATAATTAGTTATAGCCTTTGAGATATCATGAGGCAAATTACAATATATAAGTCGGAATTCAGACCTTATGGTACAATGCCATACTGTAAAAGTCCATATATAAAAATATATTAAAAAATAAAAATACAGTACAAATAATAGGCTGGAGCCAGCACTTGGTAGTTTTTATACCATAGTATACCTGGATTTAATTTAGTGAATTGTCTCACACCGGTATGCATAATATAAAGATACTTTCTTGAACACACCAATTACTGCAGAGGAACCTACAGGAACACCGTAAATTTCTGTTCAAGAGCAGCAGGGACATGAACATAATCAGCAATAATTTCATTTATAACTATCAGCTACATATTTTTTGTTTCGATTTTGCTCTTAGTAAGAGATCAAGAGCCTGGAGTGTGGAAGCGGAAAGGAAACTGTGACCAGTTCTGCCTCAGCAAAGTTTTTACCGAAAGGAAATTGAATTCTGCCAGTCTGTTTGGAAGGAGATGAGTGAGAGCGGACGTTGCTGTTTGCTGAGGGATGGAAACAGAACGTCTCCTCTGGACAGATTCAATTTAGACCGGAAGAACAGAATCAAAGCGGTTTGAAATTTACTTTCATGGATTCCTTTATGGAGAAAGTTTTCAGTTATTAGTGAAAAAAGCCTGTTAAAAATTCAACGCAAAGTTTCTTATAAACTTCCTTTATCTCTTGCTCTTCTGTCTTCTTCCTTTTTCCCCGTCCCTTTTATTAGTCCTAGATAAAAATGTTTACATGCAGAGGCAGTCTGACAAGTAACGTCATCTCAAACTGATAGGAATTACTTGTTCTGTGAATGCGTAACATACACACATAGTCAACTAACATAAGCCGCACGCCTTGATCTTCTGAAGGCATTGGGGTCTGTAGACTTTGTAACCAAAATTGTGGAGGTCTTCTGTAAGGAGCCACCGGCAATCTGGTGCTGTTTTACTTACTTACTTAATTACTTACTTAATTAATTACTTACTTAATTACCTACCCACCCACCGACCCACCTACCTACCTACTTACCAACCAACCAACCAACCAACCAACCAACCAACCAACCAACCAACCAACCAACCAACCGACCGACCGACCGACCGACCGACCGACCGACCGACCGACCAACAACTAACTAATTAACTAACTAACTAACTAACTAACTAACTAACTAACCAACCAACCAACTAACCAACCAACCAACTAACCAACCAACCAAGCAACCAAGCAACTAACTAACTAACTAACTAACTAACTAACTAACTAACTAACTAACTAACTAACTAACTCACTCACTCACTCACTCACTCACTCACTCACTAACTACTACACACAAATCAACCACTCAAATCGCAGAAGCAAATTTATACACCTACGTCCTATTATAGGGGCCGCGGTGACGCAGTTGGTTGAGGCACTGCGCTACAAACCGGCAGGTCGCGGGTTCGATTCCCGATAGTGTCAGTGGATTTTTTCATTGGCATAATCCTGTCGGTCGCACTATGGACCTGGGGTCGACTCAGCCTCTAACAGACATGAGTACCAGGAATATTTCCTGGGGGGTAAAAGCGGCCGGTGCGTTTGGCTGACAACCTTACCACCTTCATGTGTCGACTGTCTAGAAATCTGGGAGCCTCGACTTCCTGGAACCCTCAGGGCCTGTACAGGCCTGTAATGGGATTGCTTTACCTTTTATATCCTATTATATCCTACGTGGAGCGGGAACTTGTGCGTAAAGGTTGGATATCCTGGATACGACATACAACACCAAGTCGCAGGTATGTTATCCTAATATAATTTTACAAATTTTACATATTTTGTTCTACTTAATTTTCGATTTTCTTATCTATATACTCAAAATTCTAATCGTCAACCCTTATTGCAGGATGCTACCTACAAAACTGATCACCCATCTAGTATACCACGCCAAAGCCTAAGCCAACACGCCACCCTTAAAAGCACGTATTTTATCTTTTTACTGTATGTATTCTCCGTACGACATTTTTAACTATACAGTCCAAGTACAGACAAAAACAAATGCCTTTAATTTTAACTGTATATACTATCTAAAACAGTGTCTTATTTAAAACTATCCAGCACGAAGAAAGGTACACTGTCACAAAAATTGTACTGAGTGGATTTATGTACACTATAAAAAAACTTAAGAATTTGGTTACATATGAAATACGAGTAGCTCATAATTTAGATGCATATGGCAACTGTAGCATATGATACCCCCCTCACGATGGTGGCTTGACCACCGAAACATGGAGGGGTAACATTAATTCAATATAATACACCATTATGAACAGTGTGCATATTTATTGTTTTGTCTTAATAACTCAAATATAGAATTTCATGAAAAACCGTCCCGCAGGAGACGAGTTGTTCCATACGGAAGACAGGCGGGATTCACAAGCCGTCATAAGAAAGAAGTATAAATTATATTTTACTCGCCAAAATATCTGTCTGTATAAACAACAGGCGTTAAGAAAAAACACGATTATATTTTTATAGCAGTGTCTCTCGTTGTAAAATGACTAGCACTTATTTGAGCCTGTGTTCTTCTGTGGTCTTTACAGGCAGTGGGACAGCCACTGATAAAAGAAAGGCAATATCAAATCTAACTGAACCTATGGTTCATAAAGGTCAAACACTCTTTCATACTTTGACGAACGTGTCTAAATGAATAACAAACAAAGAGTCGATTGTGTGTGGTAACTCAGATTCAACAAAGACCAAGGAACAGAAACTGGAAAGAGGTCAAAGGTCAGTCATTTACGGAAAATAAAAGCCGTAACATCACACCCATCTTCGCACCAACCGCTACCCCGTCTCACTGCTGTTTTGTGCCTTGAATTGTGACCTAGTGAGAAAAACGTGGTGGACACACATGGCTTTACGAATTACGAAAATTTTTACGTCATAAGAAAACAGGGTAACAAAAACTGAACAAAAATAAGCATCCATATACACAACTCTGTGTCCTTCCTTCCGCCACGCTCCATATCTCGAAAATTAATAACAACAGCATAAAAGTTTTAGGAATTACAACAAATATTTATTTATATCGCAATTTCTATTTCATATTTCCCCTCTCACCTTCCATTTTCATTTCCTTCATCACTCTAAAAGAACGAACAGGTAAATCGGAACGCCCGAAACTCGGTGTTCAGGCTACCTGCAAAACTCGGATGGCGGAGAAGTTGCCGCTGCAGTACGGCGTTACTGTACACAGAACTTGTGAAATGGACCAGGCCATTTGTGACCAAGTGCCACTTACTTAGGTGTGTTGACTGCACCCTTAGTACCACCGGCTACACAGCGTCGAATATTAGAAAGAATGGTAAATAACAAGTTGAAATTAGTGTGAAAAGAAGCGATCGTAACCTAAACGTATTCTCGCGGCACGTTCCTAGATATAATGAGGAATTCTAAAAAATCTCAAAACAGCAGACATACCGTCGGAGATTCGAACGGGATACCTTACGTACGCAAGTCAGAAACAATACCTATTTAGTCAAGTTGCTTGGTATCATATAGCACCATTCATATGCTATGCAAATGACTCAAGTCTTGGTGTTCGAATAGAAACCAACCAAGGCATACAAAGTCGTATGCCTTATATGGGAGATCGTAAAACGTTACATCATGGTGACATTTGGTTGTAACATTAAATAAATTGAACGATATGTTCTGAATGCACCGTTGTGCGTAGACCAATGAGATGAGACAGTAAGCTTTATTTAAGGACGCTGTCCTTTGCTGCGACTACGCAGCGTCGGTGATAGATGAATAAATGACTAAGTAATATTGGTGGAATAGCACTGACAGGAGAAAACTTACGTATTCGGAAAAAGCCTGTCCCAGTGCCATTTTGCACAGTAAATCCTACACAGGCAGGCCTGGAATCCAACCGGGGCCTCCGTGATGAATATGAATATTACTTGCTTTACAAAAAACTTTAAACACCAACAAATGCACAAAGAGTTTATTCTCGTCAATTATAACTCACTCCTAAATAAACTCTTTGTGCATTTGTTGGTGTTTAAAGTTTTTTGTATAATATAGTGCACGGATATGGAACACATTAAATTACTTGCTTTCTAAAGTACGGTTTACCGAAGTTTCGCTATGAAAGTTCAATGAAAGTGGTTCATATCAGGTTTTCTATTTGTTCCTTTGTCTCTCGGGTCAGTTAGCAATTCGTTGTAAGCTGACACGTTGTACAGTGTCGAATTTCAGTACGAGTGTGACACATGTGAACTGCGAATAACAGTCCGACTAAATTAATTTGCCACCCTTTGAAAATTCCCTTTCCAGTCATAAAATTTAGTCTGGTTCCTGTGATTCAGGACTGTGCTCTTCACACCCTTTGGCTACATCGACCGGATCGCGGATCTTTGTTGATTTTTGGTGCAGTCTATTAGCAAGTAAAGCAATCGCTTTACAGGCCTGCCCCGGCTCAGAGGGTTCCAGGAGGCTACGACGCCCAAATTTCAAGACAGTCGGCACATGAAGGTGGTAAGGTTGTCAACCCTATGCACCGGCCGCTTTTACCCCCCAGAAAATATGCCTGGTACTCATTGCTGTTAGAGACTGAGTCGACCCCAGGGCCATAGTGCGACCGAAAGGATTATGTCATTGACACTATCGGGAATCAAATACGCGACCTTCCGGTTTGTAGCGTAGTGCCTCAATCAACTGCGCCACCGTGTACCCGCTGTTAGCAAGTGGTCACCTTAAAGGCGTCATGGTGTTGCCACTGCCCAAAAGATAGAGGAAATTAGCTAGGTGCTAAAGAGGAAGGATTCGTGCAGTTAAATCCGCCATAATTTCAACTTCTCTAGCATCAATTTTGAGGTAACCTACAATTACATTGCCACTCTTTCTCTTTTCTGCGACATGCGTACACATAAATGTGCACTTGCGAAAATAAGTACTGTATTTCTTAAAAATGTAGCTTCGCTGATCTACGGTTTTCCGCTAGCGAAAATTTAATTTTTCAGATATTCAGGATGGCGAATAAAGTGTTCGGTTCCTCCTTCGTTCGTGCTTTAGCTGTTACGTGCTTTATTACGCCTCAAAAACTCCAAAAACCACATTAACGCAGCGCCTTTTCATTTCCCACCGCCCTCTTCCACACCACATCATTTTAACTACAAACTTCCACCATGCGTGACAGATTTGCAGAGGCTTCAAAATTCATGATTGCTTTATATCATTCTCTTGCAGACAGATCAAACCGAATACAGAATCACATGTAAAGTAATTTCCCTTTGTAGCGTCTGTGGCAAAGTGTTATGTAATTAATGGTAATTCAGTTACGTATAGCTAAATCAATTAGTCTGTTGGTTCCTTTACGTCTACATTGAACAGTTATCTGTTCACTGTCTGGCTTTGGGGATTATTCATGTAGCTAATGCTGCTCGGAAGTTCAGAAATATTTATGTGTCAATGCGGTAGAAACTCACATACCAACACAAAACAATTTTCCGTAATAAAACCGTGGTACTTTTATTTGTAAAATATACATACGTATATACTACTACTACTACTACTACTACTACTACTACTACTACTACTACTACTACTACTACTACAAGTAGTAGTATTAGTAGTATTAGTAGTATTAGTAGTAGTAGTAGTAGTAGTAGTTATAAAACGGCATAACAGCGCAAACGCGGACCCTAGCATCCTCAATATTTCTTCCCCAGTTTTTCCATTTCTGCGGTCCCTAGCAGTTTATTGACAGTACGTATTAATGTACCCACTTATAGTTTATTTAACGATGCTGTCAGGATCTCAGACTATATAGCGCCGACATTATATAATCAAAACGCATGTACATAATCAAGAAGTAAACAACGGCACAAATGTAGCCTACACGTAGAGTGCACTAGACTGATCCAAAGGAGTTATTCGGAAAATCGTCCATCGCAGTGATTTCAAAATTACTTGTAATTCGTTTTGATGGAATTCACCCCGTTACGCTGCGACAAATTAGTAATTTATTTATTATATCATATTAATATATAATACACAATATAATATATTATACAACTCTTATGTACTATTATACAATATTATATAATGTTATATAATTATTATATAATATATAATACTCCAATATGTGCCAGCGGGCTCATCCCTCACTTAATTGAAATGTAATTACACCAAAATTTATTTTGAACACATTTCAGCTACTGCAATATATTTTAGTAATAACTATAACGTGTTTTGAAATACCCTTTACATATTCCAGTCTGCTAGCGGAACATAATACGAAGGCTATGTGATGGCTTACGATATTCCAAAAAGGTAGTTATAAACAAGGCCGTCAGCCTACCTAATATAACACAAGAGTACAGGGCGTGCTGCGAAAATTTTGAATATCGTACCAGTTCGAATGTTGAATTGTAAATGTCAGTTTTTTATTAGCCTGTTTTGCAGAATGAAACTGGGGTTTGTAATTTCACACTGTTCGTATCTACGTTGCCATTACGAGCGCTGAGCTCCGTTGCAGAGCCTCAAAGGTTTAGGCTTGCACCCGGAGCAGTTTTCATACCTGTCTTGAATTTTTAGGAAACGGGTTTTGTGTAACTGGTGCGAACCGGCTCCAGCACACCCCTCAACGTATTCCATAAAACTTGTGTATATCCCTGTCAATTCGCTTGTTTAATATAGTGCTCTAACGATTAAATCATAACATTAAATTCTAATAATTCTGGTGCTGTATTCTGATGGAATATCATGATTTAACACTCATAGTTTTGTAAATCCAGTCACACTCCTGCACCGAATTATGAGTCAACATCCGATAGATTTGTACAGCATGCACATTTCTATCAGTGTTTATATAATTTCTGCACGGTTCAAAAGCAATTGTAGCAGTACAGCTGCCTCTGACACAATTATTATAACTGGCAATGCTGAACAGGCTTAGGGTGATTACATCACTTTTTGGTCCCCAGATAAGCATCAATCTGACATACCGAAATACAGCCGAGGTGACTTGGGTGTTATACGCTTGAGTTCCTTATCTCCCAGTGCTGAGGCTCGCTCCTTCCCTCCAGTACATTGCAAATAAAATACTTGTGAGTAATGAATCCTAAGACGAATAAACCCTTGAGAGACTACGTATCGTCACGTCTATTTATTTCAGATAAATTTTAGTTTTATAATCTAAGATAAGCTTAGGTCTTCTAAATGGGCTCTTCTCTTCAGGAGGTATGACTGTAGAGTTCTACGAATTTCTTGTCTTTATTCTCGTGCTGGACTGACAACCATACGTGACTTCACACAGAGCTAAACTTCAAGAAATTTAAACTGTTCTATGCTCTACTATATTATTCAAAATTTGAGAACGTACTCAATGCATTAAGCATGTAAGAATTTCTGAAAGATACCTGTATTAGCCTCAAGATAGTATATCGATACCAAAGCACGTAACGAATCTGTAATGTAAAAAATACTTACGAAGCCTATTGTTGTATTCAACTGAAACATACAGTAATAATTCAATAATAAAACATGACCCCAAAATGAGCATAATTTGTGTTGTCAGAACGTAAGACAGAACTCTGATAAAGGAAAATCTGGTGTGGGGAAAGATAATAGTGACACAATACGAATAGGCAGCGGAATAAGACACAACATTATCTTCAAACGTACCGCCGCATGTTCTTGTGCATAATGCATCAGGAATTCGTCAGTTTTGCAAGAAAGCCTTTCCAAAATTGGGAGCTGTCGCCCCTAGAGGTACCGGGGTCACAGGGAAGTAAGTCAAAAGTAAACGGGCTCTATTAATTTTAATCCTAAAAGGCCATTTTAATTTACAACCAACACTCTATCACAGAAAGTACTAAATGGATCGCTTTAAATTTCAAGAGCAACCTGACTGTTCTGTGTCTCTTTATTTCCTCTCAGTATGTATACATTCAGGACACAGCCACTACAATTCACACCCCAAACTTCTGAAGAATAAGTCAGCAGCAAAACCAGAATTAGCAGCGATGGAAATCCTTCCAATACAAACTAGGCAGAGCTGAGCAGGGAGCAATATTCCCCTCTCAAGGTAACGAACCGCACAGAGCTGTGATGTTCGTTACGTTTGCCACAAAGAATTCTGCCTTGTTTATGCATTTATCTCATCACGTCATCCTGTGAAGCCAAAGACTAATGCGCTCTTTTTAGAATTAATGCAGCCTGGTGATGAATATTAAACAGCATTTGGATTCATAACCAAGAGAATATGAAAACATCAAATGATCATGGAACAGCCCTTTGGAATTACGGCCCGCGTCCGTAATGTTGGACAGTCGTGAAGACAGTGAGAGTCACGTTTTTGTAGAAAGTGTCTGAACAACATAGCAACGCAGGCTGCCTGGCGAACGACACAATCAACTGACACTGTGTGTGTTGTCTTCGGTCCACCTTGAGTTCACCCATCGACTTAGGACACATAAAAATCTTGCAGGGATATATACATAGGTAAGTAAGTACATAAGTAAGCGAGTAAGTAAGTAATTAAGTGAGAGACTAAGTAAGTAAGTAAGTAGGGAGGTAAATAAGTAAATAGGCAGCTAAGTAATTAAGTAAGTAGGTAAATAAGTAAATGGGTATCTAAGTAAATAATTAAATAAGTAAAGAGCTAGCTAAGTAATTAAGTGAATAAGTAGGTAAATAAGTAAATAGGCAGCTACGTAAGTAAGAAAATAGGTATCTAATAAGTAGGTAAATATGTAAACAGGTAGCTAAGTAAGTATGTAAATAAGTAAATAGGTAGCTAAGTAAGTATTTATGTATATATGTATGCATGTTTGTATGTATGTATATATGTATACATATGTACATATGCGTGTATTTATGTATGGATGCGTGTATATAGGCCTATATATCTGTATGTACGTACGCATGAATGCATATACTGCACGTGTATAAATGGACGAATATACTGAATGTGTATCTATGTGCATACATAAATAAATAAATACATACCATGCATGCATACCAATACATATAGATCTACACACACACACACACACGCTTCAGTATAAGTACTTCTCACACATGTAACATGTACGAGTATCTGCACAGGTTGTATTCAGCAGCCGCATCTATGAGCACATGGGCGTCTGGCACATCTAAGAGACATACATACGTATACGAATGTGTGTGTGTGTGTGTGTGTGTTTGCGCGCATTTTATGGTCTAAATCACAGAGAATATTGAATGGTGGTGTAATATGGATGGAATAAACAAGAAATAATTAAAAACTCGGAAGAAGAACTCTAGAAAGGCTGAGATGGACATGAAAAAATAAACTAAAACAAATATAACGTAACGTAATAATGTGTACTCCACAGCGTTCAGTCTTTTCGACGTTGAATTTCCTAACAATACGAGAAGTAAATTTAAAAAAGACTAGTTTCTCTCTTTCCATTAAATTTCGTTTAAATTAGTATCTTTCCACGTGACAACTCGTGCGCCGCTAGGGGAGCAAGTTTCCTTTTGAAACTCGTCTACACACTGAAAGTCGAAAGGAGATAACTAAGTACCAAAGGTTCAAGGAAACTGGAAGTGATATCAGTTGTACTGCCGGAACCTCTCAACTGTAAATGGATGTGCTGCTATTACAAGAGTTAAGTCTCCAGCTACCTGCAGAATACTCTATTTGACCATCATAATCATAGCAGGAAGTAGCAGGTATCACACATAACTATCCTAATTACAAGTTTCTAGATCAGCAGAGTGGAAAATTATACAAAACCATAGCTGCACAGTTTGATGACAATACCTCGTGTCTCGGTGTGGGCGGCGTCACACGGGTGTGTCGCGAGGTGCTATCAAGTGTGGCGCTGTCTTCTGAATGTACGATGAGACAGGCCCATCACACAGTTTACAACAGTTCGTAATGAGTCAAGATAACGGTTAAGAGGAAGATCACGTGATTAAGACATAATGGGGGAGTAGAGGTACTCATTCGTACCCTCGGTACTGGAGGGAGGTGCGTCGGCAGCTTGACGCCCCGTCGCTTTATGCTTCGGGAAAGAACCTCGGGTACATTTTTATAGAGGAGGACGGTGAGTCCCAGCGCCGGTCTGGACACTTTTAAGGAAAGAAAAACACCTTGTCCTTGACTGGTATAATTCTCCAGATCATATAGCCCCTGGCATAGTCCCAAATGAGACCTCCAGGGTCCCACAGTAGTTCAAGTGACATCTTACTGGGCCATATGTTTTCCATCTACAAAATAAATTAGGACTAACTGTTGTTGCTACGCACGAGTATGTAAGCCTATACGTGTATTACGTACCGAGTGCAACAATTTAAATTAATTACTGGATAAACAGTAGAGAAGGGGCGCATAGAGTTTACAAAAATTTAGAAGCCACCTCAGAATACTAGGCACTAGAATTGTGGCATGACGGAAGTTCCACATTGAGAACCACCAAATATTAGGCGCCACGATAAAAAATTTAGTCACCATGGCGACCTGGTAGCCGGAATTTGTGCACCCCTGCAATACATCATTTTACACGCTTTCCTTAAATGCGCTGCTCCAATGACTTTGATTCCTGAGAACTGAACGAGACGCCGTATGATTCTACTCGTGCCGATATGTTTGCTGTAATAACGAGCGTCGCCTCTTACTTCGAGGCAAGATTTCAGAGTATCAGCCAGGCTGGTCATTATCCAGACTGTAGCCTTACGGGTTCTGACGCCGTGCACTCTTGTAGGCAGACAGCAATGCTTCGGAGGAACGTGTTGCCTTTTTATTCCGGGCCGAAGCGAGTGGTTTCATATTTCCCGTTCACCATTCCTATTGGCTCAAACTGCATTCTACTCGCTATGCCTTTTCCGTGTTTCTAATTGGCCATAATACTAGCATCACAATTACATAACCGGACCGCATTCTCCCCCTAATCACCCTGTCCCTGAAGATGGAAGCAGGATGTTCTCCGAAGCACTGGTATTACCCACAAGACCCTACGATGTTATAATCCAGAATAAACAATAATCTGAAAAAAAACAGAAATGTTAAGAAAAGAAGACCCCTGGAAAAGAGTTTGATCTAAAACTGGTATATTGGACAATTACGAATGCCGATATTGTCTACAGGACAAGAATTTTGTTATGGCTTTGAAACATAGACCCTACAGAAGGCTGCAGAGCAGTGGACATGTACATGATTATGACAGGCAAGAAATGAATAATGTATTTTGGTGGGAATTTCTCTTTGAAATATCAAGAAGGCGGTGGGAGGGTCCATTAGGTGCGTCACAGAGAATTATGTTATGGAACTCGAAGATAGATGGCTGTGTTTTAGGGTGGAGTCAAATGGCGGGCTTTGACAACAACGGCACTATATCTTGGGGTTATAATGCCAGCAATATAGTTAGTCATTACAGTAGCTGTAAATATAAATAATCCAACACATAATAAGCACTTAGCGTTACGTTTACCGCTTAATATTCATTTTGAAAGACGGCATTAAAATGACAGTTGCTTCAGTATTGTGATACGAAGACACTTCCAAAATGACACGTCAGGTAGAAACGAATGTCACCCATTTCCCCCAAAACACACAGTGAGTGTTACAGATTTATAATGGTAACATAATAAATAAAGACAATGGTCACGAATTTGAAATTTTTTTCATACTTTAGTGTGCCAAAATTTTTGCTGGCCCTGTAAGGCCACAATACGATAGCCAAGCATTAAAAAACGAAACAAAAAATGCAGTACAATCACAGCAGTCTTCTTGCAGACAATCGCTATTTCTTTTATCTTTGTGCTACCCAAGAAACACCGGCACGCCTCTGATTTTCATTACACAGAAATACTATTTGGACTGCGTCGCGTTAATTGTTGCGATACATTTCCTAGGCTATTCTTGCCATCCTCTAACACCAGGCTACTCACCTGATTCTTAAGTGGCCGGTGACGGGGGCAGCACAGCTCTGCCACAAACGCAATGGTTCCTAACCCCAGTCCCAAGCACAGAATCCAGAAGGCAGACTGCATGTGCTCGAGATTAAGGTTGTAGTATTCATTCATTAGACTTCGAATTGAAATGGCACCTTTCTTTAGCTTCAGCGTATCATAAAATTCTCTTGTCCATTTATTGAATATGCCAGATTCCATTACACGGCCAACTATGGTATTCAAACTTTTGAAGAGCGGATGACCTTTTTTCATATGCATGACAATTGGACATGAAAAATATTCCTCCCTAAGTAAACACAGAAGAGGTGCACCTTCGTTATCGATATATTTAGTAGCGACAAGGTAATTCACAACATAATCAGTCGAAAGACTTGAGAAATTTCTGTGCTTAGCTACCCACTCTATGCATTTGAAATGTGGCGAACAAGGTACTCGATGTTCCAAGATTGTCATCAGTAAAGAGTCTCCAGTATTATTCACAATTTCATCATCTTGTGGATCAAACCCATAAGGTAAACCAGAGCTTAGGAGTTCTTCTACGGTTTCAATCTGATGTTCGTGACCAGGATGGATAAGGAACGTAGTGAGAAACGCTTGAAACACTGTGTTAACAGCAAGGCAGTATATAAGCCATGTTAGGAAAATCACACGACACGGATCTAAGCGCGGCATCACCGACACAGACAAGCACAATAATACAGCCCATATGCTGATCAAACAGTTTGAAAACGACTGATATATATCATATTCTGACTGTGAGTGTCTGCCTAGATAGCTTGTGAGGCATAACATCAAAACACAAACACTTGTCATCGAAATTATGAGGGTCAACCACATGATTGGCGAAAATACTCTAAGAACACTATTCCACCTATGAAAATTCTTCCCACAAGGAACCACGATTTTTCCTCTCTGTGTTGATAACGCATAAGTTTGTTCCAAAATTGCTCCACCAAAAGGAAAAAGTGGAAGAGGTGAAAAAAAAATGTCAAAATTTTCTTTCATTACTTTTTCAAACAGCTCAGGAAACACTTTGTCTCTTTCCACAAACGTTACGTTCTCTGTCATGTTCATTTCACTTGACATTGTCTTCAACAACCTCAGTACCGACCCTTCCACGTACACAAAATGATTTGATGTCGTGTGTGTAACGTTCTTTGGAGGTAGTAAAAATGGAGGATGTTCAGCAGTCAGTATGAAAATTGGACATCCTTTTAGGTTTTTATATATTTTATGAGAAAACAGAGGATAGTTATACGCAAAACCATCACGTTTTTCTGAACTCCAGAAGTCTATTGCCACAATATCTAGAAGTTCAGTACACTTATCCAGACCCCCATAAGGTTGCCACGTGTATAATCCAAACACTACGTCCTTTAAAACGGAATAATCCTCTGTCACATTCCGTTCTGCACTGAGCGCCGTACCATATTTCTTTGAGTCGTCACTTTCAGTTATCAGCCACAAAAGTCCTTTGTTTCTCTGCCAGTTAAACTTCTGATCTTGCAAAGGGAAAAATTTTACTGACAACAGGTCGGCTGAACTTTGGCTTACTTTGTGCTTGTCCCTGTCACAAATCTGAACCAATATAATAACGTTAACAACTTTAAAGTGCCAGAATTCTTGTAAGAGGCTTTTAACTAATACACGTACATCGGTATTGCACGACGGATCACCTTGCAGTACCGCAACTAGAAACCGCGTGTCGGCATTCCACGACGAAGCACTTCTTAAATGCTGCAAGTGCTTATTAAAGTGTACAGCGATATCAGAAATGTCATCCCCTGAATTAAAACAGACAAATATAATGTAACTTCCGTGTTTCGTAAAATAGTTACGGTCGGTTATTCTGCCGGTTGGGTTAGACAATGTCACGGACCACCGTCCAACGTTGTTCAACTCCTTAATCAAATCACTTTCCACATCACTAACAGTTTTTTGACACACTAAGGAGTGTTCAAGCTTGTGATGTTTGAGTCCTGCGTGTTCATTCACAGAAATCATTAATGTTCTCTCGTGGCTAAGGTAACGATCGCTAATAACAGTAATACAGCGTACCAGATTCCGGTGTACTTCCGTTGGGGCACCGGATATGAGAGTCGCCTGAACTAGATTACATGTAAATGACAAAATTACTAACGTTATAAAGACAGACATACTCTTGGCACTGAAAACGTGATTCAGGTCAATATGTGCATGTACTAATGATCTAATTTCAAAGCAAAAATGGTTTTGCGTCTGTTTCTACTCGAAGTTTCATTCTGACTAAGGACAGTGCCTCATGTGAACCGTATCCGAGATAATAAGGTTTCAAGTTCATTTAGAGCAGGCAGTTTTGTCTAAAAAGTCGTTGCCACTTATCAAGAAAACACAGTAATTGTGTACAGTTCCAAGCAAGGAAGAGTTCTGTATGTTGTCTGTAATTACTCGTATGGATTCAAGCGAAATATATTACCTCTACATTCCCACAATTTCTGAAACGTCAGTTTAACATTTAATAACACGCCGCAGCACGCACATTACATTAGATTAAGAATAAACAACTGACATGCCTAGTTATTAAATTGAAAAGTCTGTAAGTTAAATGACAAGACCATCTGGTTGTGTTTTTTTCAGTTTTTGACAGTAAATTATACAATGATACGATAAAGTGACATGATAAAGCTTATGTAGTTATTCCATCATTTATCTTTTAAAAATTTATAAAATTAAAATATTACTGTAAGTGAAATTTCGCTGTTAGTATGAGCGAATGCCAAATTATAAAGTATGTAATATTCGCAACACCTTCTTCCGATAAATTTGTTCTTATATAAGGTACTGCCTAACAACTTAGAAAAGCCGGAATCTGTATACAGAGTATCACATTTTCTCTGACAACTTTCAATTACACAAAGAATTGTCAGTCCGAGTTATATATAGTACGTACATAAAAATAGTTTTACGTGGGACAACGCCTTGTGCTGAAGATACACAAGGTGGGCGGATAATAGCCGTCAATCATGACTAAATTCTTCTAGTGTGCTGTATGGTTTCAATGCGACACATTTCATCTCAAATACAAGAAACCATTATCAGGCTGATAAAACGCCAAAGAAAAATGATTATGTAAATCGCATGATGTTATTTTACATCATATACACTGCTAAAGAGCTCATCTTGACAAATATCATTAAGGGTATAACAAGTCGCAAACAATTAAATCTCACAAAACAGTACTATTCGTACAGAGATGTGAAAAAATGATAAGTTAAAAAGTAATGACGTTATAGTTAAAACTGGAATTAGTGGAGTAGTACTTACAGATGAAAATGTGGGTTTTATGTTTGTGTTATTCCGCTCTGTCAAGAGGATGTTAATGAATATGCTCGTCTGTACATATGCACTTTTATGGACAGCTTTTATTAATTTTTATGTATTAAAATCAAATAAATTGTTTCAATGACAGCCATGGTTATAATTCAGTAATACAGAAATGCCGGTGCCATGCATTATACTAGCTCACGTTCAGGGCCTACTGTGTCCGTAATTCCAGAATCTCGGAACTGACCTTTGAAAAACGAAAAAGAAAGTTACAGAAATATCGGGAGAATACACTAACCCTTTAAAGTCGAAGCGTATCTGTTTTATATAAGGACTCAGTGCGTACCGCGCTGTAAACACTCTCCACTTCGGTTATAAAAACCAATCTCTTAATGTTTTATAAGGCAAAAGTTGCTGTTTGTTCTGAGATCCGTACAAAACACATAAACGCAATGTGGGCACCACGTAGAATTTTTTAATGTTAAACCTGGTGGTATGTAAAGTTACCGCTAGGCTTTAAAAGGTTAAGCTGGCTACATGGTAATCCCTTTCTGGCAAGGAATTTATACAGGACGTCAACAACAATCACTACCTTGACTTCTCACGTAAAATACGTTAGTTTACTACGGGTCGTAATTTTTGCTACCCATTGTACGGAACTTGTAATTCAATATCCCAAGCGGCTTTTATTTGCAATTTGATTTCGTAAAATTATAACACCTTGAACCATTCAGCACTCTGTTCTACAACTGCAAGAGACGCGTTTTTGAAGAAACCATTATCAGTGACAATAGTATTACATCTGCTAATATTGACCTTGTCACACTAATAATTTAAAATTTATGTGTTAAAGAATAATAAAATAACACAGGTCATCTATTTGGATCCAAGCAAGGGCAAGAATAGCAAAAATTGGTAGAATATTCACAAGTATTTCTGATAATCATTCTTTACCCAACCGAACGGTTTCTGTAGTTGAAGTAAACAAGACAGACAAGGTACGTATCCCGTAACACTGAGGCGCGTTCGCGTAACCATTGTTGCCGTGAATAAGTACTATATATTCTGAGTGTGTGTTTGTAGCCTTAGTTACCCAGCACGCAAAGCACATGCGCCGTATTATATTGTCATCTGTGGCCTGTCTGGTTCTACCATATTTTTCTACATTATCTCACAAACGGCACGATTTTCGGAAAAAAGTTATTGAACACAAAATGTGTGTTTTGATTTTCTCTACAAATTTGTCTGACGCATTTCTCATTCTAAGCAGAAGTTGACTAGATATTATCATAAACGTATACACGTCTTCATGTAAAGTATCCGTTACTCTTGCCAGATTTCAATGAAACTTGAATTTTCTCGACAGATTTTGGAAAAATCCTCAAATATACAATTTCATGAAAACCCGTCCTGTAGGGGCCGAGTTTTTCCATGCGGAGGGACGGGAGGACGGACAGACAGATAGACATGACGAAGCGAACAGTCACTTTTCGCGCCTAAAAAGGACTGATATATCTTAAGTTGGTACAATTGTACATAATTGTACGGTACATACTAAAGAAAGTCAGCATTAATAGACGTAGACCTAACAGACAGGAGCAGCGGAATTTTTGTATAATAATGAACTGTAGGCCTATAATTTGGAAAGCAATGTGGTTGATGCGATAGGTATATTTTAGGATAGGCGTTGCTGTAGGAGAAGCATGAAATTGGGAATTGGGAACCACCTCAGAATTTGCTTGAAAGCAGAGGAAAACCAAGAAGACTTGTGTCGAGATGGCCGGCCGCTGGACCATCCAAATAGACATTTAATTCTAGCCATCGGTCCGACAAAAACAGAATAAGATACGGGTACGTCTCTGTAGGCTTTCCCAATACTTGCTTTTCTTTGGTTGATAATAAAGTTTTGTTGAAAGGAAGCCAGTGAAATGCTTGCCGTAAAGGTCGTGATATTCGACTCTGAATATCAGCTTGCAGCGAAAAAAAAAATGCTACATGCAATTAAAAAAAACAAAAACAGCAAAAACAAATAAAAGGAGACTGAACCACTACGGAGTGTAGGACATACAATTCGATTTGTTGACAACAATGCAGGATCTTGCATGCATGCAGGGAATTGCATATGAAGATTTATCCATATTGTAGTGTCTGCTTTGGCAAAAAGTAATTTCACTAGAAACGCGTGGATTAGATAGAGCGTATTCACTTCCATTAATCGATTGTGAGGTCCGATGATCTCACGTGTCGAAAGAAATAAACTCTATCAGCGTACCCGTGCATTATCTCTGCTATATACTAAGCTTAACTCACTTGGAAGGACCACACACAGAGAGCTAGAAGGGTCGGCGGCCACAAACAGAGAGCACAAGTGTAGAAACAGGGCCCCAGGGACCATGCCAAGACTGCATGTAGAGCCACAGAAAGAGCAGACCAAGTAATCTCTTCAACACAGCTGTTCTGGTACGGTCCGTTTGCTATCGGCTACGTAAAGGTATTGTTTAAAATAAACACCTCTCATATGTCTATAGAACAACATGATTTGGGTGGCTGTAATGACAACGTAAGAAGGATTTTGTAAGTAATTTTAAGTTTTACGTGCTGAGAGACGCTGTGATTTACACAAGGGACGTAGTTTTATATGTCTTCAAGGCTTAGCGGTCATTAAATTCAATGAAATCCTGTTTAATCCACAACCGCGTCAGGTGGTTCAAATAAACCAACGTTTTAGAGACCGACTCCTCCTCCACCAATAGGTTCTGTTGTGACCCAACAGCCATTTTTGAGAAATTACAAACCTGCACAGAGCCGGATCTCCGTCAAGTATAGTCTGTTGTTGTTCATATATTTTATGAAATTTACAAAAAGGGAACGTAATGAATTAATCTGTATATACACAGCTACCAGCACTAAGTAAGAATTTATTAAAGTCTAATCTAAAACTAAGTCTTTCTTATTTTTTGCACATTTTATTTTCGGAAACACACTAGATGGAGAACGGATGTTTATCTTATTAAAGTATAAATTATTCTTTTTATTTCCTTACACGTGCGTTGGAACTAAGATATTTTCAAATTAAAGCGTAGATCTTCGCGGTTTATGTATTTTATCACTAACAAAGTTTTGGTATGATGGGCCATTTATGAATTCAATTAATATAATCAGTCTACATTTGAAATTTAGGCCTACATAAAATATAATGATAGACACAAAATTGCACTCATCAGCTTACGATGTTAACTTCCAAGAGCATATCTGGTCATATGTTAATGCAGACAAACATGCGAACATATGGGCACAGACGCAACATAAGGGTAATGTTAGCAACTAAATCAACAACAGTACTTTATTGGGGAGCAACCCCTAACTGTTGATAATTTACCTCTTAAATGTTCCGATCCCTCCTGGGTCATTTAAACCAATATCATTTACCCACAATAAGAAGTTACAAAAATGGAGTGTTGAATATATCACACCCCTCTAGGGTATCCCTACTTTGACCTAGTGATAGGGGCTTGCGTGGTCAAATGATCCTAGGAGCTATGCTGGCGGTAGCATTGCTACTGGTAGGGCCTCCCATGCCAGACAGGTCGAAGGGGATGACCCAGACAAAAAGGGATACCCTGGTACTCCAGGTTGGGGGTTGGACGTGGGGCTCACCTCACCCACATAAAAAATGTTTTGTTGAGAAGCTTTCAAAGTTGGAAAAAAAATACAATTTTGAAAGAGGTTAAAGTCCACCAAGGACTGTAATGCCAGAGGAAGAAGAAGAAGAAGAAGAAGAAGAAGAAGACGAAGAAGAAGAAGAAGAGGAATATATCATAACGTATATTATAAAGTAAGGCTATAAAAACACGGTGATACGTACACTGTAAGATAAAAATGTATTTTACACGCTTAGCGCAACTGACGTAAATTAAATGCAAGGAATACAGACGTTAAAACTGTAAATCTCAAAAGACATAAAAATTTTTACGTTTTTTTGAGTAATTTAATTGCTGGACAGTTGTCTGTAGCTATATTTTTTATACCGTCTAAAACTGCAGAAGAGAAGCACAGATATATAATTCATTCAGAGTACTTAACATCTCCGTAGAAATTAACAAAAGGCAGGATGAAAACAGACAAGCGGCGAGAGCGGGTTTTTCTCCTGGAAATTCCGGTACTTCTAACTGCTTCCGGAGGAAACCTTTTGGGGGCCATCAAAAAGAATTCGTGTGCCCAGCAAGCCTCAGTCACTGCGACGCGCAGTCCGGGCGCATAGTATCAATAGTATGGGGCTTTTGTAGCGACGCCTGCTCCAGCACTTCTGTACTATAGCCCACACACATTAGCCCAGCCATACATTGTGTTGCTTTCGAATATTGATAATTGGATTGCACCGGCAACAGCAGGAGCCAGTCTCACGTTCACTTGCTAATTGGCTGTAACTGTAACGTAATGCATATGCTCAATTCATTTCATCTGTAAGAGGGAAAGCTGAACACGTGGAGAAATGTGATATTGAAGATCTCACAGCAGTAAATATAGACATTACTGTTCTCTGGGATGTGACATCGTGCAGTCTGGCAACTCATTATCAAAGCTCCTAAGGAAATTGTTTCCGCCAAATTCAGAGCAGGAGAACCCTGATGATGTAGGCAAGTGTTTCCACCAAAATATCACTAACAAGACACCAGACTACACGAATTAGAAATATGGTGGGAAACGTTGGATGGGAGAACGGCAGGTCGCATGACTTCTACCCACGCAGTAAAAACGAATACAAAAAAAAACAGACACAAATATATGCCCGTAATGGCATTCGAAACCGCGATCTGTGTTGAAGTGGCAGTAGACAGTACACATATTATACAACATGGTCACTGTGGTTGGTTGTCACTTCACGAAATATCTGTAAAATACTAGTACAAGTAACATGCAAAAATCAAGACTTTTTAATTAATATACTTCCAACGAAATTATGAGGGCGTTTGTTTAAAAATTCCTGCACCTGGAAAGACAGACTAATGTAATTTCAATGTTTTCCAAAAATGATGTACCTTTAAACTGAAATCAATACCACGGTTTTGTAGTTGGAAATTGTTACAAGTACCCCTTGCGCCCGAATCGCGACATTCGGATAAGGTTGTTTTAATACACCAGGTAAGGAGGCCAGAGAGAGGGAGGTGTGTGTAAAGTGGCTTCTCTTGTAGTGCTCCACTTACAGAGTTGTCCTGACCGCGGGTCCTGTATATTCTGCAACTGGGTGTTACTAAAACTAGATCCCTCTTTTTTTTTTTGAAGAAAATAGCCCCTCTGTTACTCAGTTATCGCTTCCGGTTTGTTCTTCAAAATATATGGATTTTAAAACTTTACAAAACTACGCAACTATCAATAATTCGTGATGTAAGAAACTTCATAAATTTAGCTGTTAGAAGTATCAACTAAAATTATATTACAAGAAAGTACCAACAAGGTACACTATTAAAAATGTATTTATTGATTAAATATCGAACACGTTTTGGCGGGCCGTTATCATCAGGGATCACATAAATACCTATGGTAAGATTTATAAACCATAAAATTTAGGTTGAGATAAAAGATACAGTATATACAGGAAGAATATATTATATACGTACACAAACTTATAAAACGGCATGTCAAACAGCTATTATCTAATTGCTTACGCAAGTGATAGACGTATAGGTAACGTGAAGGCTGTATATGTATACACAACTGATACAATATTGATGATTACGTATTTTACAATCGTCTTAAAATGTGTGATTGGATGTATAGCATGTTACAAGTCGCAGTTGCCTTCAAAAGTATGGATCTCCTCCTGTAGAATCAATGGGTGCGCATGCACAAAGGTGGTGTTGCCCGTCGTTGGAATTCTCCTCATAGTACAGATGAGACGTACTCGTATGCTGGCCCGCCGAAACATGTTGCATTTTAATAACTAAAAACGTTTCCCAATATTGTACTTTGTTGGTATTTTCTTGTAATATTATACCTTAGTACACGCTCACAATGTTTAAAAAATCAACTAAAATACTTCCCATGCAATGTCTGTTTAGCTCAATAATTAGTAAACTCCCAACAATGGACGTTATGTCTGAGTTATATCCCAAGCTATGCCAGTGGTTATGTAGCCTGCAAGGTTACCGCAGTCTCTCCATAATAAAGACAACGCTGCGGTCAAATAGCAACACTTTTGTCTTGAATGAATGTTCTGTTCCTTACAAAAACACTAATCACCAACAAATGCACAAAGAGAGTTTCATCATCAATCGTAACACACTCCTACATGTTTCGACCCTGCTGGGTCATCTTCAGGGAGAACAGAAAAGTTCTCCCTGAAGATGATCCAGCAGGGTCGAAACATGTAGGAGTGTGTTACGATTGATGATTAAACTTTTAAAGCCTAGCGGTAACTTTACGTACCACCAGGTTTAACATTAAAAAATTCTACGTGGTGCCCACATTGCGTTTATGTGTTTTGTAAGGATCTCAGAACAAACAGCAACTTTTGCCTTATAAAACATTAAGAGATTGGTTTTTATAACCGAAGTGGAGAGTGTTTACAGCGCGGTACGCACTGAGTCCTTATACAAAACAGATACGCTTCGTCTTTAAAGGGTTAAACTCTCTTTGTGCATTTGTTGGTGATTATAGTGTCTTTGTATAATATAGTGCACGGACATGGAACACATTAAAGTTCTGTTCCTTATCGCATAACCATTCGATCTGGTTGAGGTGTATCACTCTTATTGGCAAACGCATGATGGATTTTTGTTTTTGGTGCACGAAACAGCATAGCAGAAGGTAAGGTTGATGCTAGATAAATGACGCGTACACTTTTGGACCGCTTGTGTGAGTATCTTGGAACCCCCTACATGTTTACTGTGTTTCTTTTAGGTTAAAGTATTCATTTATTCAGAATTAATTATTGACATAAACGTGCAAGGCATAAGCAATAAATTGAGAAAAGAAAGAAATATAATAATTCCGAATTATTCAGGATATAAAAATACTTATTTTGAGGATTTTGTAAAAGCGTTTTGGAAAAGGTACCGTTTGTTTCTGGTGGTCCAGTGTACTTATTTTCCATACCTGACAACAAATTCATGAATAAGCAGCATGCATAAAAAGAGTACTGGTTGTGGATGACACTTCTGCTTTGATTTACGTCTTCTCCTTTCAAATACGTTCCTGATGGCTATCGTTAAAGAGGTATGTATCGATTTCCTCATACCTTGAGGAAGAAATATTCAGATTAATAGCTACTCAATTAACTTCAGTCTTTCTAACCCTTCGAGGCTATAAAGTGTAATGACTTCCGCGTTTAGACAGCTTTACCGTAGGGGATATAACCCCTGGTGCAAAACTGAATAGCAGCTGCGGTGGGTCTTACGGTCAGCCCGGAAATGATGGCCAAGATAGAGCTCTCTGCTCCTATCAGGACCGTAGCTTGTCGGTTGCCTAACTAGCTACTCAGATTCTTCAAAGAATTTGAAATAATTCTGGTCAAATAAATATAAATGCGCAAGCTGGGAATCGAGTAGAAAACTATCGAGTCCTTACGTAACTACTGGAGTCATTATGGCAAGAATAAGATCGGAAATGTCGTGAAAAGTCTCCACTTGGAAGTCCAAGAAAAAGATGTTGTGATAATATTATCATACTTTTTCTTTTGGGGGGGGGGGGGTTAGAAAGGTGGAGCTGTAAATGCAACTGGCTCAGGATCCTGCCAAATGCCAAATTTCCGTGTTAGCTGAGTCTAGCCTTCGGGTTTTGCTACCGTACTGTTAGTTTAGTTAGTGAAGTTATCTAAAACTTGACGCGTAGAACATAATCATCGTTAATAATAGCTTGTATCGCTTTCCTGCTCACGTTGCCAATTATTCTGATGAAGGAATATCTCTGTTACCGATCTTAAAATGTTGTCATCGCCGTAGCAATACTGTCCTCATCCCTTTCGATCAGCTTCTCTTCGCAACATATTTCTTGAAACTTCATTGTAACATTATCCATCGGTATAACAATGGAGTTCGAAAGCAACAATATTACCACGAAACTTCTCAAAGAACACTTCATACGTGTTTCCTGTCCTCATACTGACAATCCCTCTTAGTTTAATCATCACAAGATTTCTCGTCACTGACCTTAAAGCACGGCGTAATTAGAAACTCTACGAGAGTAAACCAGAAGATTCAATACAGCAATATTTAAATGGCACCGTACGCGTTACAAGTGAAATAGAAGTTACAACCTAATTTGAAATTATCCATGTTCCGTACGGTAAGATAAGTCACCATACATACAAGAACAACTGCACTATAATTTGATACAATCGTATACAAACATGTGGCAAACCTCCTATATGTTTTGGCCTTTTATGGCCATCTTCAGGGAGGTATTCAACAAAGAAAAATACACTAATGGCTAATTATATCAAAGATGTGCAATAAAGCAGTTAAAATACAGAACATTAAAATGGTTAAAATTTTTAAAAAGTGTATAGTACAAACTGTATACCGTAATAGTCATTATTTAAATTGAAACAGACATCTGCTGCACAAATTCATCTTCATTTTCAGGATCATGTCCCTCTGTCTGTTGTGGCTCTTTATGTAAACAACCACAGGAGACACATGAACTTGCAAGCTAAATTTGTCCCTAAGCATACTGTGCAGGCATAGGCATGAGGGGGGGGGGGGGAGAAGAAGAGGCATAGCTCCAGTATTTTTTAACTTCGGTTCTAGACAGAGGTGAGTGACAAGCCTCACGCCGCCGCCGCTTTACCCCCGGAGAAAAAGCCCCGTCATGCATTGAGTACGAAGTTAAGTGGACCCCAGAACCAGTTTGGATATTGTGGACATTCGAAACCGAATCGTCCAGCCTGTGGTCTGACCAGTGTACAGATTATACTATCCTCGCCCCGAAGTTACAGGTTAACTATAGATATTTACGATTTTATAATTTCCTTCACGTTGAATTCTTTTGATGAAAAGGTCAGTGTAGTCCACTATAATATGAAATTATGTCCACGAATCAACGATATGGAATTATTTTATTGCGTTACACTCTATCCTGTAACTGTGTGAAGACAAGTGACAGCAACTCTGTAGAAACCAAACGGTACAGTTGACTATATAATGCAAATGTTAAGCTCCCGCTACTTCTGTGTGTGACATCCGCTTGTGATGAAGATACACAGGTGGATAATAACCGTCAGTCACAACTCTTTTTGTAATTGAATGGTATAATGCAACACGTTTTGGCTTAACATGAAGTCATCATCAGGCAAATAAGACACAAAAGAAATTATTATGGAGGCCTAAGTTACATAATACTACTTCGCATCACGCATGTATATGGTTGGGTTCCAAACTTCACAAAAATAGCATAATCGGTAGGCTAAAAAATTGTTATAACCAGTAAATGCGATAATACAAGGAGCTAAAGATAAGGCATTAAAATGGTTGAGGCTATAGTAGTATGATATTATTTTCGGATGTGATTACAGATTTTCTTGTAGATGCTGGGCCTTGGGCGGATGTTTTATATTCACATTCCTTAAAATGTGTGCCCTTGATTGAAGGAATGCTTAAGATGCCACTCCTTATTTTCCTTATATTCTGATCTCTGTTCTACGTGAGATTGTGTAACTGTAAACAGAAATATAACTGTGACCGCAATAGTTTGCACTAAACGGTGTGCGTAAGGAATTGATGTTCTTGACATCGTATGTACTAGTAGTTACGTAAATGTACACAAGAGCTACAAAACCCCATTTTGTTACAGTGTACGCTTCTATTCCCTGGCGTTGATTAGGAAGTACTGAGCGGAACAGGTGTGTTACGGGGTAAAGGAGTACTGGATGATGACGTCAAAAATCTTACTATGGCCGAAATTATCTTTATTTGATTTCTCATTTTAGCTTCTCTAATTTATCAAGATAAGGGCTTTATTAGAGAAGTATAGCACTTTCATCACATTACTCGTGTCTATTGATCCCAACGCCTTCGTTCTTGCCATACCGGTGTTAGCCGGCTCTCCCACCGAGGACCGTCCACGGACCGGTATAGTTTCACGCTCTGCTAAAAAGGAAATCAAATGAACGACCAACAGACGTTCGGCCGCAATAAGAATTTTGGCGTCATCACCCAATACTCTAACCCGTAACACACCTGTTCCGCTCGGTACCACCTGATCTATGCCACGGCATACAGGCCTACACTATAAAAAAAAGGGGGTTTGTAGCTCTTGTGTACATTTACGTAAGTATTAATACATATGATATCAAAAACATCAATTCCTTACGCACACCGTTTATTGCAATCTATCCCGAGCAGAGTTATACTTCTATGCACAGTGACACAATCTCACGTAGAACAGAGATCAGAATATAAAGAAAAGGAGGAGTGACATCTTAAACATTCCTTCAATCAAAAGCATACATTGTATGCAATGTGAAAATATAACATCCCCCCCCCCCCCGCCTCCAAGGCCGAATATCTGCAAGAAAAGTCTACTCACATCCGGAAATACTATTGTACTACTTTAATTCCAACCATTTTAATGCTATATTTTTAACCTCCTTGTATTATCACATTTACTGGATATAACAATTTTGTAGACCACCGATTATGCTAATTTTGTGAAGTTTGGAACCCAACCATACACATGGATGATGCAAAAGATGCAAAACAGTATTATGCAATTTACATAATACTTTCGTTCGTGTCTTATTTGCCTGACGATGGCTTCACGTTAAGCCGCAACATGTTGCATTAAACTATCCAATACACAAAAAGAGTTGTGACTGACGGTTATTATCCATCTGTGAAGCTCCCACCTACCTCAACACACACTGTTCCCAGACTTTTCAAACAACGTCGCTACGTTTAATAAGAAAGGTGGAAAAACCACAAATATAATTATGATTCAGAATTGCCTCGCACAATGAGCGAAATGAAAGGCCTGGAAATATACGAACGCACCGCTGCACGAAATAAGAGAATATAAATTAAGATAGTCAGAACACTTAATAAAGATGGAAAACGCCGGTATTCTACGAATACTTTATAAATATCCACACAGAAGAACCTTTTTTTATTTGAATTATACGTGTGCCATTATTATCGTCTTAATGTTATAATCATATGTATTCCATAGACGTTCTCAAAATCCAGTTTTTGAACTACCTCAGTTTTCCGCACGTTTCAGTCAATTACAGCCTTTCGTACACAAAGTACAATAACACAAACGTAAGCACGTCCTTTGTCACCGTCTTACCATACTCGGGCTTCCTTGCGTACTTACCATCTTAGCAACGTTAATATACTCCATAATTCATAATAAAATATTAAAATCCGCATGTTAAAATCAACACATTTAAAACGTGGCACACACAATAAATTATTTGGCCCATTATATTTAAAATATTTCTATAAAATTAGCGGCTCTATGCTTTTTTTGTTGTTGTCATGATCCTGCAAATCTTCAAGTGTCTACACATCCACAATTGATGTACTGTTCTTCTCTGATGACAACTTTCTTGGGAAGGTTTTCGACCCCTTGTTGTAAGTTGGTCACTTGTTGTGGTGTTGTCATATTTGGTAATCCAATAGGTGCAAGCCTTTTCACTGGTTATGTTTCCTAGAAGTTCCTAATTAATTATGATTTGTTCTTATATTTTGTTCCTTCTGGTATGCATTGGTTGCACATCAAGAAAACCCCTTTCGGCGCTGGTACTTGACAAGTTTTACTGCGTGATCGTGAAGCTTCGAAAATGTGGAGGCCCTGGCCCACTCGGGGCTGTTGCGCCGTTGAGAAAAGAAATAAATCCACTATAACGTATATCTGTATGCCACACGAAGGGAAAATGTTAACTTAACCCTTTAAAGACGAAGCGTATCTGTTTTATATAAGGACTCAGTGCGTACCGCGCAGTAAACGCTCTCCACTTCGGTTATAAAAACCAATCTCTTAATGTTTTATAAGGCAAAAGTTGCTGTTTGTTCCGAGATCCGTACAAAACACATAAACGCAATGTGGGCACCACGTAGAATTTGTTAATGTTACTCCTGATGGTATGTAAAGTTACCGCTAGGCTTTAAAAGGTTAATAGACACCTAAAGTTGATTGTCTTTTTACAACAGCCAGTCACTGGTCTGAATCCTGAGCCAGTTTAATTTAGTCCACACTACACCATGTTTCTTTAAGAGACATTTGAATAGCGTCGTCCTCATAACGACAACGTGTTCCAAGTAGTATATTCCCGTCACATTTTTTATTAAAATCTTGCGATAGTTTCTGATTTCCCCAGACGTATTCTGTGTCTCACCTACCTCTTCCACGTAGATATTATCACCCCAATAGCAATTTGCAATCTTCCGATTAGATACATCTCTCCACCCAGGTGACATTTCTTGTCTCCTAGATGTCAGGCACCCCCCACGCTTTGTGATCTCAATATCGTTAGAGGCGTCATCACTCTTCAGCGTGTAACAACTGTTTTATAAATTTATCACGTTCAGTGATTAACCTCGTAAAGCCTAGCGGCAACTTTAACTACCACCAGGTTTAAAAATTCAAACATTCTACGTGGTGCTCACGTTTAATTTATGTGTTTTGGATGGATGTCAGACCAAACAGCAACGTTTTCTTTGTACCACATTAACATATTGTTTTTACAACTGAGGGGGAGAGTGTTTACTGCGCGGTACGCACTGAGTCCTTACATAAAACAAATAACTTTCCTCTTTAAAGAGTTAAGCAACAGCTCTTTAATTATTCCAGCCATGAAAGTGTGACGCAATTGCTATTTTGCACAAGTAATTCCACACATTCTCTATTCATACGGTACCGGAAAACATATAATGAACGTGTCGTTTCTCGGAAATAAAAATAAGGTGGTGAGGACACGTGTCATTGCAGTCAACCCTGTGAATATACGACACCACATTCTGCACGTGCGACTGACAATTTAATTAACGCAGCGCAACTTTACAGTCTGTTGTAGCTCTGTTAAAATACTCTAGCGCTACTAGCAATTAAGAGCTTGTCTAGGTTTTCGAAAATGACCAAATCCGTGGAGCAGACTCCATGACAAAACAGCCAATCTTTCAACCACTCAATAAAAGCTTCGCTTTTATGCAACCTGAAGATATATCGCCGTGTTACAAACAGCCCGTCGCCGGACTGTTTCGTTTGCCAGCTTAATCCAGTCCGCACCTTTAGATGATAATTATTTTAAGACTAATTTTAATATTATCTTCTCATCGGCGTTCGGATCTCTCAAGTAGTCTCTTCCCTTCAGGTTTTACTACTAGAAATATGCAAATATACCTTTCCTTCCAGCAAATGCTACAAGTTCTGCCCATTTATCCTCCTTGATTTAATGTTGACGTGGGTTGCCGTCTCTTGATTATGGCACCGTGTGTTCTTGTAGGCAATTTCCGAAGTTTCGGATAAACCTTCCACATCCACCTTCGCGGTAGAAGAGTAAATCTACCAAAGCTTGGGGCAAACTGCTCGCCAATCGTCAGGATACAGCGTCACATCTCAGAAGACCGTCACCCATCAGTAACGCGTGAAATATTATTAATGTCAAATACCGCTGTCCTCGTGCTCAATTAAGCACCACGCCACAAAGATATATGCAGAAGGGGAGACATAGCCCATTGTAATCTTAGCTTTGGCACTAGATGCACGTGAGGCATCAGCTTCACTCTCTGGCCGCCTTAAGTCCGGGGAAAACCACCCAATATCCAGTACACAGGCGGCTGTTTGGGCTACAAAACTGGTCTGGACGCTACTCTCTTTCCCTGCTGGAAATCGAACTACGGTTCCTCGGTAGTCCAGCACACAGCCTAAAAGTACCGACCGAGCTGGAGCGGCTCCAGTTCTAAGCGAAACACCTGAATGAAAGAGTGACCCATATCAGGTATAGAGCTTATCAGTTGAGGGGCAACAATAAAACGTTGCGAGGTAGTGGTCAGTAATAAGGCTTTTTAAGCAGAAAGCTTCAGGTTCCATTTTCGAAAAGGAAATACGTTATTCTACTTTTTGTGTGTTTCTTCGTAAGCCTAAGACTCTCGGTTCTATTCTCGAAAAGGAAATAAGTTATTATATTTTTTTGTGTTTCCTTTTATAAAGGCACTGCAATAAAGTTCCCTTATACACACGATCGGCCAAACGTCTTTCCGCACAAACCACGTGGATCATGATATTCAGTATCAAAGATAACAGATGCAGTGACTCAACATGAGAGTAATTTATGCTGCTTACACAGAGTCGTTATGTTACGAACGGTGACGATGCGTTGGATATCTACATCCCACTGGGTAAACACTTTTGTGCGGAATTTTTATGAGGTTGAGCGGGGACATCGTAGTCATTATAGTGATTAGGCTAACGGCTGGACGACCGAAGTATCGTGATTCCACCTACGGCAGAAAAAACGAGTTTCTTTCTTCTCCAAAAGCTCCATAAAGGCTCTGGGGCCCACGCAGCCTCTTACTCAATGACGACAAGAAGCCCTTTCCCAAAAGGTACACGGCCGGGACGTGAAGCTAACCACTCACTTCCATCTAAGACCAAGGTAAAGACTGCACGGTGCTGCACCTCCAGTTCCTATACGTTCATGGTGTACACGAGGAGAAAATAATTTTACTTGAAATATGATTCTACTGTTCACACAAAATTCAATTTTATGCTGAAAACTACAAAAAGGGAGGAGCTATTAACAACGATTAAATCACAGCCTTCTACATAGAAATGAAGTTATCCTGTACTTCTGATGTCATGCAGACTCAAAGTGCCCTTTCTAATGACGGAAAAGTGTTCTTGCATTAGTTTCATCTTCAGCAACCGTCACTGAATCCGGGCACAACCCAAACGAAGCTCACAGATCCCATACTGTCTCCCCAACCCAACTAATAGGATTAAAAGCACTAGTAAAGTGAAATACAATGGCGCATGGGGGAAGGACAGAGATAGAGCAGATATATAGGAATTAGTTTCTATAAAATTGTTGTCAGACAGGGGCTTTAGTATTCCCGTATTCCCATTACACAGTGCCAAGCTGGTCATTCTATTGTTTTCGCGGTTGGGTGTCTGGTAGGACTTTTTAACCACTGACCCTAGAAGTGTCTCGCGCTGTGCGGATTCAGGTCCTAGAGTCATTAAGAATGCGCGAATTAGTATGGAACGTCATCTGTACATGCCACGTACAGATGACGTTCCATACTGCGCATATTTATAATTGTTGCATCCACATATACAGGGTTACTCATAAAGAATATAGGTATTTTAAAGGTGCATGATTTAGGTATTTGCAAACTTAAAAATGTTTGGTTTGCACTAAACTATAGGAAAACTGTCCGAGTTTTTCTTGTTACTCGGTTAAAAAAATGGTTTTCATTTCAGCCGCCAGACAGCGTTGCGAATGAAAATGGCGACGCCACAGAAGAAATGGTATTTATGTACTGCAGTTTGCCAAGTCACAATCCTTTCTCTTGGAGCTGTCCATACCACTGGCGAATGTTGTTATACGACGGTGTATCACTGTTAAATTTTCTTCTAAACTCACGTTGCACTGTGATTACCGATTGTGACTGGCAAACTGCAGTACACAAAACGACTTCTGCTGTGGCGTCGCCATTTTCATTCTCAGCGCTGTCTGGCGGCTGAAATGAAAACCATTCTTTTAACGGGGTAAGAGGAAAAACTCGGACAGTTTACCTATCGTTTGGTGCAAACCAAATACACGTAAGGTTGCAGGTACCTAAATTATACATCTTTAAAATACCGATATCCTTTATGAATAACCCCGTACGAATATATAAAATAAACGCTATTTATTGTGACAAAAATAAGAAATAAATTAACCAGGAAGTACCAACAATAATGCATAATTTTAAAATATAACAAAAAGTCATTAAAGCCTCATTTTAACTCCGACATGTTTCCGTGGCAAATATACCACCATCACCAGGGAGAAAGTTCAAAACGAAAGCCGAAACACCGCTGGTAAGGTAAAGTCCTTCTTGCCATGTGCACATGGCAAGAGCCACTTCGCAGAAATGCATGCACATAAAGCACGGTAGGCACTGTATACGCGCTGCGAGATTCCCCTTCACACTGCCCATCCAGATAGGGTACTGTAGGCGATGGGTGTTGCCACCGAAACATTTCGGAATTAAAATGATCCTCTAACGACTTTTTGTAATATACTACATTTGTGCATTATTGTTAATACTTTCTGGCTAACAGTTCCATAAAAATGCAAGTTGTGAACAACGATGTGCAGGAATTACGTATGTACATAGTGTGGATAGCACGCAGACCTGTCGAATGCATATCATAACCAGTGTGCTTCAGTTAATTAAATTGTGTTCATATTAACGTCGGTTGTTCGTGCAAGGCGTGCAACATACATTTAATGCTAGTTCTGTCTTAGCAAGTACTGCTTATTCCAGAGAAGCTGATAGCCATTCAGGTGTTCAACAGATTTCTTAAATTACAATAACAATATTAATAATAGCCGTGCAGCATAACTTCAGACTTTATCGTGATGTTTATTCAATTGTCATTTTATATACAGTTACACAACATGTTTCGGCAATTACCTTTGCCATCATCAGGTATATCTTTCAGAATCTTTCACACAGGTCACTATACAGTGTCATTTATATTTAATTTTATATTTAAGTGAGATCTCACTTATATGTAGGTAATACAACAAAAGTCAATATAGTGTTGTTGTTACAAGCTAACAGTCCTAAAATGGGAGTATCAAAGAAAGAAAACTATTAAAAAGTTAAAAATTATTAAAAACAAATTGAAGAGTTGGAATTGGAAGTAAAAATATTTGGGTATTTGAATCTTGGCATTGGATTGTGAGCTTAGCTTTTGTTGACTTTTGGGCTCCTCCTCCATTTTACGTTGTTGGTGCGTGTTTGGGTCATTCAGGCGGTTGATGGTGAAGATGTTTGGGTGGCCCAATCACTATTTGTAGTATTCGTCTTGCTTTCTTGTCTTCTCTCTCGTAGTGTTTTTCTCCTACTGCTCAAGTATGTAAAATATTCTGTTGTCATTATTGTAGGCAGAGGTCCGTTGATTTGTATTTTGTTGTTCTGGGACGAGAATTTGATGGGACGTGTCACTGCTGTCGGTTGGTTGATTGGCTGGTTAGTTAGTTAGTTAGTGCTGCACGGCAATTAATATTATTCTTATTATAATTTGATTTTAAGCACAAGACGACGGCATACACAAAGATTATTAACAGATTTCTTAACGTTTATGGAATCTGAGCGTTCATAAACATGTTCAAAAGCACGTCTCACTGGACTCTATCCTAGGCCACTGGCGCACACTCTCATATCTTCTTTATTTAAGATCTTGCTTTAACCCAACAGTTGATACAGAATCCTCACGATTGACCAAATGTTCGTGACCCACATTCGAATATTACTGACGTAAGCACTTGAGACAGCTCTTTAAATAAAGACTCGTTTCTTCTTCTTTAACTGTCACGAAGTCTAAGACGTATTCCGAGTTTCTCTCTCTTTTGGTCTTTCAATTGTGATTCGTCCCCTTAGAAAAATCGGAAAGCCCTCTCAGGAATTTTACATATTACATTCTCCGTACATGTTTTAGTGACGTTTCCTTACACCCTTGACTCTTTGCTCTGTGAGGACCATTGTACGTTTCTGTCTTGCAGTCACATTCCTCATCACATCCTAGAAAATGACATTTTTCGTCGCCTTAATACTTATTTCGATTTCGGTAGAACGCATGTAGTTACGTTTAAGTTTGCATCTGACATAAAAAAACTGGCCACTTAACGAATCCGTAATTAAAAAAACGAAAAATTACACGGTGATTTTAAACTTACGAAAACACAGGATCAACAAATGTATAGACGGATGGGTTAATGTAGGTGACACTGGCTTTTCTTGTATTTAGAAAAAAACAAAACATGTCTGAGAACCACAGCTGCAATTCCAGCCACCATAAACTAATATGTCTAAGCGTAAAGAACACAATGAATATTACCTGTTCCGTACACCACTCTGGTTGCTTATTTTCTTAATGTAAGGCAGAAAGAAACAGTGCCTTCTTTATAAGAAAGAAACTTCCAAATCACCTTCATATTACGTATCCTTCTATCATTGTTCTGTCAATTCTCATATTGAAATAATGGCTCCACCTTCTCCCAGTTTCCTTGAAAGTTGCTACTTTTCCGAAATCATTCATATCTGACTGGTTTATTCAACTTCAGTTTATGTCACAGTCAACTCCAAAAAGAAGAAACACTACAATAATATACAAGAAAGATACTCCCAAGGAAAGTGTTACTGCAGAACACAACTGCAAAATGTGGTTCAAGACGAAAAGCAACTGACGTCAGGATCAGATCCCAATCTTCACCCCGAAGCAAGATGTAATAAGTTCTTATACTTCAGGTCTGCAGCATCAATTGATTTTTCCCTTCCAACGCCAGAACACATACACATAGAAGAGACGAGACGAAAATTTTTCGCCCAGAGGAGCAATAGTCAAATAAGGTAATCAGGAAGCTGTAGAAGTTTTTTGGATTCAGTGGGTTTAAATCCCCTTGAGTCATCAGAATATGGGAAGTTCTGATTGTAATTCGGGAAGGGCGGAATGCTGTAATTACGAAGTAACGAAATCAGAAGTACGTGTATTTCTCAGTGACTGACACAGTTCGTATTATATCTGACACCAGTGAGAGGCTTCTCTTATGTTACATAAAAGTTCTCTAAGTCTCTCCGGCATTCTCCTGTTCCCACTGTCTGGACTTGTTGCTAGGCAACCGTAAGTGGTAGTCTGTAACGCATAAACCTATCTATGTCCACCGCTGTTTAGTTTACTTTGAAACCGTTTACTGCAGCATGCACCAGCCTTTTAGCGTATAACGAATTCTGATTAATTTCAATAAAGCTTCGCCGACTCCCACATGCTAACAGTCGCGCTTTCAGGATCCGTTAGGCTGACAGCATACACAGCAACAAGAAGCTGCTGTGAAGTCAGTGACAGTTGTAAATGAAATTTACATTTTATTCATCACAACTGCAAACACAAACATTTTAAAAGTAGTGCATACGAGAGGCATATGTGTAATCAGTCTATAGAATGTATATTTGAAGACCGTACGCGTGAATTCCTCGGCACCCCGGTGTCCGCGATCCACAGTTTGGGAACCACTGGCTTTATCCTTAAAATTATTACACCTGACATCAATGCGTTAACATAAAATATTGTTCTGTGTAATATTCTCTCGCCCTTCAGGTGCTTGTGCGTTATATCAGATTTCAAGTTAGTAAAAACTTGTAATATGGTTTTCTGAGTTATGAAACCGTGTGGGCTGGTAGGTGGTTACCAACGTTTCGGAGAAACCTACTGCTTCCATCTTCAGAGCAAAAGGAAATGAAGGTGGCACATTCCCGCGATATGTTAATAACAACAAACCAGAACACGGGACGTCGCAACCCACCAGAACACAGTTACTCTTGTTGTGGTCTAAGGGAACACATAGTTAACCGAAATACTTGGCTACAGATTTAACAAAAACTCTGACAAACATTTAGTACCTTCGGTTGTTCAAAATAAAAATGAAATAAAGTCACGCTGAGATTTCAGGTGAGATTCACACAGATGAAAGATTCACATCCTAGTTACTTCTGGAGGCACAGAGTTAAAACTTCGGAAGAAGAACACATATACCCTGAACGTCCCTGTTGTTTATTCTGTCACTCCAGCCGAACTGCCAGAAGTCGCGTAAAAATTATTAAATATACTTACAAGCCGTAGATGAAGAACGTGAAAGAAATCGATCTAATGTCGCTACTTAAGACTGTTAATTCATTAAAACAATGCACTTGCTTTTCTCTGTTGTTTTGGGTTTTGTTGTGTGAAGTGTCTTCATATGAACTACCTAATGGAGACTTCAGATTTTAAAAACGTAAAAACGTCTTCTCTATAATCAAGCACCACGCCATGAAGACGTGTGCGCAGTAGAGGTATGGCTCCATGAATTGGTAATCTCTAAAATACGTGGAAGTCAGAGATTATTTCCATATTTCGGCTTTTCGTAAAGAGCCGTTGCTAACTACCGGACTAGAAAATGTGTGCCCAAAGCAGTGTCGATGCAGTGACGAGGGAGGGATAAATTCAAGAATATGACGGGAAGCAAAACTGAACCTTATTCAGCAAATAGCAAATACGTATCTTACCGACTGAGCTATCCCGACTCCTAGCGGTAGAAAACTTTAAGAAACTTACTAATACAGGGTATACACAAAAGAATGGTGCGGTTTCAAAAGTTAACAAGAAATTTATTTCTCACCTTACACGGGCACAACGTACACCATCAGCAGCGGCAACTGTCCAAGTTTCTCATACGCTACCAGCAGTTCGCTTCTCATGCTTACTGCGGGGCCGCGGGGCCAATTTCCAAGATGACGTCGCAGCAGGAGAAGGCGTTCTGTGTGCTCCGTTTTGAGGTGTCCAGAGCTGCCACCCCGTTCGCCGGATCTAACACCATGCGATTTCTTTCTTTGGGGGCTCGTTAAAGACAGCGTTTACGTACCACCATTGCCCATGTCCCTCAAGGAACTTCGTGATCGGATAACGCATGCACTGCAGACCATTACAGCGGACATGCTACACCGAGTCTGGCATGAATTTGATTACCGTGTGGATGTGTGTCGTGTGACCCAGGGTGCATACATTGAAGGACTGCGATTAACGCATGAGAAACTTGGACAGTTGCCGCTGCTGACGGTGTACGTTGTGCCCGTGTAAGGTGAGAAATAAATTTCTTGTTAACTTTTGAAACCGCACCATTCTTTTGTGTATACCCTGTATATCTGTATTTTAAAGTTAATTATAAACTTTGTGTATGTGCGTGTCTGTGAGTAAATGTTTTCTATCGTTCATTCTTTGAAATGCGTACGAATTACTGGTTCGAGAAACTCGTGGAAAAAAGTAGGCTTGTCTGGAGTACACTGGAATAAACTGGAGAAAACTGTGACGCAGAAATTAGAGAAACAGTTTGCGAACTTACAATAAAGTTACACATAGTTATAAGTTATATGGATGTAAAATTGTTGAGAGTGAAGGCCTGTGATGTGCCTTTTGACTTAAGGTTACGAATGTCATACTTTTATAACAAATAAACATTTCCTTATCATGCGTTTAAACGCAGACTCGCACGTTAAACAGTTACTTGTTCTGAGTTTCGTCAGAATGGTTCAGGTTATAAGCTGAATACTGTTCTGTGTTCTGGCGTTTAGCAAGTTCCTTTGTGCCCTGTACAAGACAAACTTGTGGTAAGTTCTACACGTGTTGACGACACCAAATCTGTGTGACAGCAGAGCAAACAAGGGCTTTGCTCAAAGCTTATTACCTCCACGACAAAACTCCTGTCTGCAGCGAAACCTTCGAAGACACAAACCAGGAGCCCTTCAATGGCATTTCGAGACGAGCAGTTGATTGGCTTGGGAGTGAATAGTTATGTACATTTGGCTTTATATTGTTTTTACTCAAGATGAATTGAACGTTTCACAAATGGAACTAAACGTGAAATGTCCTAGAGCAAATGTCTTCCAGTACTTGTAAACAAGTCCTAATACTACTCCACAGAAAAGCAACATCATCAGTCGCTATACACACAGATGCATCTATAGGAAAATTAATAAAGTATTAATTGAAATCTGTCTTTGTGCAAAATAATTTGAAATTGACGTATTATTATTCTGATAATACAGACCTGGTAATATAGATTACTAAGATTGAAAGTAATTCAAAAACAATAAATAATTTGATAATAAATACAGTCAGACACACCACAGCATATATATATTTTTTGCACACTACTTCATTTACTCTAAGGTTGTGCCAATATGCTACATGTTTCGGCTGGGCCGAGCCACCATCAGGTACATGTATAAATGTTAAAACTCAGCTCCTTAACCACATACCATAAAATAGCGTAAAAATAGTATAAAAGTATTCGTGAAACTTCACTAGTTCAGTGTTTTTGACTGTAAAACCATTCCAAGAAAAACTGGTGTAACTTAGCCCTAAGCTAATACAGTGACTGATCCAACATCCATCTACATGTCTTTTTTTTTTTTGTAAAATAACAGAACACGTTTCAGAAGACATCTCTCCTTTTGTCTTGACAGTGAGTACCATTTTTCTTGAAGTAGGTAACGTGGAATCCAGTTTTTCTATGAGGGCAGCCCGAAATTGTGAAGTGTGTCTGTGTTTATTATCACTGTATTTAGAATAACACACCGCGATGACCCAAATTAAGATTAATAAATAATTTAGTCTTCCAAATGCACTCATTATCTACTAAATACTCATCCCTAACCCAAAAATAAGATACTCAGCCTTAAACCTTTAGATTTCTATAGTAATCTTCTCCATAACCTAAATCTGAGCCCCCTCAGTCCCCTGCTTTGTTTCCACCTGTGTGAATTTCTCTCTTCTATCATCCGTTCATGTTCGTTACAATTAAAACCTCAGCGCTGAAGAGGGAAAATGTCTACACAGACAGACCGTGACTCTAGAAAAACAGTCGCCTAATGATCGAGGCAGTAAGGTACGGGTTCACGTTGAAGCTCTTATTTCAGAAAACGACCCGTTGTGCAAAGAAACATGCCAGAAACAGAACTCGAACAGTACGCGAACATGCACTTAATCAGAAAACACGTCTGATCACGAAAACAGAGCGCAGGCAAATGTAAAACCAACAAGAATAAACGGAGGCTTTTATACAATAAAACGTAGAAGAGAGACAGGAATGTAAGGGGATCTTTTTATGCTTTTGTTCGTATAATTTTCGTCCTTGCTGCATTGCCTGAAATTTCTCTGCGAGTGAACAATACTGTAACACAATGGAAACTTACTGGAATGGCAGCCGCGTCAGGTGGTTCAAGTAAACCGACGTTTCACAGACCCACTGCGTCGTTACCATCAGGGTTCCGTTATGACTGTGTGCCCCCAGCCTTCCCAAATTAGTCGTCGTGTAAACTTCAAAACAAATGCTGTCACACACAGAGAATTAAGCCACGGCGTCGACAAGATCAAGTGCAGTATACCTTAATATCCTACTGAAACGGTCTGAACAAATAAACAAAGCGCAACTGTATATATGTATGCCATAGCAGAGTATGAGCTGAATAAAGCTGCAGAACATGAAAACTAAGCAGTCTCTCCTTTGTATGTCCACTCTTCTGGGATATTACGCAGCGCTGAGTTGCAGTTCTGTACCGACGCTTCGTGACAACCTATCGGTCCCATCTTCAAGGGCCAAGAAATCTATGACGTTTCGGGGCAACGTGTTGGTCCCACCTTAAAGGGTCAAGAAGTCTACGACGACTCGGGACAATCTGTCGGTCCCATCTTAAAGGGCAAAGAGTTCTTGATGTCTGGATGTTAGGCAGCGTTTAGTGGTAGTCCTGTACCGACGCTTCGGGACAACCTATCAGTCCCATCTTAAATGGTCAAGAGGTCTACGACATTTCGGGACAACGTGTCGGTCTCATCTTAAAGGGTCAAGATATTTTGACTTCTTGACCCTTTAAGAAGGGGCCGATAGGTTGTCCCGAAACGTCGGTACAGAATTACCATTCGACGCTGCGTAATACCCCAGAAGAGCGCAGATATCATGCATATCGCGGCGGAAGCCTGAAAGCACGCAGAGTCCCCCATTATTCATCCCTCCCTTTCGTCTACCACTGTCAGTGAAGCATGAAGTTCACACACATTGCCACATAAAATTTTGTTTCTGCATCACAGAAAACATAGCATTTAGTTCCCATACCACAGGAAACACAGCATGACTACAGTAACATTTGGCAATCCTGCATCAGAAGGTACTGCTGATGCTCTTACAATAACATAGCGCTATATACGATATGGAAATACAATGTATCCTATAGCTTCATAGCCAACTTCGATAGCGTCGTGTTCATACCGCGACACAATGACACAAGTATACGCAGAAACAGTATCACAACATAAGCCTCACACAAGGATGTCCCGTTTACCGCGTCCCTGAGCACGTTAGCCATCACGGGAAAGCACGACGAATGCGGACTTTCTAATGATAACGCTTCCGTCCTCAGGGAAACAACAAACGGTACATCCTATAAACTTAATAACACCAATAAATGCACATGGTAAATGCATTTGTTGGCGTTATTAAATTTATGACAAGATGCACGCTCTATATAATGTAAAATCTGTAAACGCCCAATAGGCAAAAACAATTTAATCTATAAGGACACAGGAAAAACTCTACAACACCAACGCGCGTCTTTTAATGCACGTTGTATATGTATTTACCATGTGCATTGAAAAGATGTGCCGTCTACATAATATAAAAAATTGGTACACCCTTTAGTTCCTTATAAAACGAATAAAGTAAACAATTCGAATCCCACCCGAATCTGTTCTGATATGAATACCCCGAAATAGTCTTCTAAAAGAAACAGCTTTTAATAAAGTGAAACAGTAATAATAATTCCAAACGCTTTGTCTTCTTTGTAACTGTACAACAGTTGTCGAAAATCACATTAAAAGTAGCTGCAAAGTGCTTACCTCATATCCTTGTCACATTTATTTCCAACAATCACCATAGGAACTCTTGGCAATGGCGTCTTCTTCCGCCCGCTTCCTGAACTATTTGCTGACGCGCATGCGCTTAACTTAGTCTCCAAAATTTGTTCACGCAGGCGCACCACCTCTTCGAACGATTCCCGGCTATCCATACTGAACACTAAAACGAACAGGTCACCTTAAAAAAAGACATAAACATACAAATTAAAATCTATCATGGCCTCCGAAAACGTTCTTCTCCATTCTTCGGTGCAGTATTCAGCGAATCCCTGAAAGAAATTTATATAAGGTGAAAAACTCATTCTATGCGTTTTCACACATGTAGTAAACAAAAGCAAAACAGAAGCCATATATGTCTCCCTTGTGTTTTTTTACAGCGGCATATTTGGGTGCCGCACGTCTCAGTACACAAGTAGCAACAGTTTAAATACTTGAGGCTCATTTTAATTTTTACTACGTCCTGAATCAGAGCAGTCAGTTTAAATACACTAGGCATATCACGTTTCACTACGTTTAGTGCGGTAGTGAACATTGCAGTTTACTCTCTGCTGAGTCAGCCGAGGCAAAGGCAACAAAATCTTTTAATATTACACATATTCTGTGCAGCTGTCTTCTACACACTAGTTTTATTTCCAACTACTGAACACAGGTTAGTCTTTTTGTAACACTGCATGTTTCGGCCACCTATTGTAGCCATCATCAGGGAGCTATAACATTATAAAGACACAGCGTATCATATGTCAGAAAATGGTAATCATATACAGGACATATATATAGTATATATATTAGCAAATTTATAATTGTCCATTCCGTGTACGTACTATTATAACAATATGTATTTTTTCACAAATTCTTACACAAAATTAAAATAAAATGTACAAAACTTCACAAGTGTCCCGACATGTTCCGGTTTCCTAAACACATAATTTTCAGGGGAACACACTGAACACGTAAAATTACACAGCCCAGTTATTAAATTGTTAAAACACCAATTTACGACACAATATAATTATATATTATAAGTGTATATTATACTGGAACATAAAGTGGTTTTAACAATTTAATAACTGGGCTGTGTACTTTTATGTGTTCAGTGTTCAGTGCGTTACCGTGAGGATGGTACGTTTAACACACCGAAACATGTCAGGACGCTTGTGAAGTTTTGTACGTTTTATTTTAATTTTGTGGAGGAGTTGGTGACAAAATACATATTGTTATACATATATATGTGTTCACCATGTACCGACATATATGCTGCATATGTCTTTATATTATAGCTCTCTGACGATGGCTACAATATGTGAAGCGCAAAAACTAGGCTTTGTGCAGTAGTTGCAAATAAAATTAGTATGAGACAGAACTACTTTAAAAATATAACAGCTGTTCGACTTGCGAACACTAATGTAAAATTTAACGTGTACTTAACAATTTTTGTACTAGGAAACTACTGTATAGAAATACGCCCCGCAGGAGGACCGACTGCGTGTGAGCACACAGCCTAGAGAAAAAGAGAAAAGTTTGATTATACGAGACTGTCAGTTGCTAGGATTATATACCGTCAGTTGTAGACGATACATATGAGTATGCAACAACGATCAGATGATACTGAAAGGAAGAAACGGAAAAGCTTGAACAAAAAAAAAAAAACGGTACTAGTGCCACCTTTCTCACCATAAATCCCACACGGACTGGCCTGGGAACAACCCATTCGGGCTTCCACGCTTTAAGGCCGGCGACTAAAGCCGTGAATTACGGTCTAGAGAAAGGAGGCTTACTTAAACACATAAAGATTTTATATTCAGCTTCACAGACGTTCACGCTCCTATATGACATTAACAGTAACATCAAAACTTTTTACTGTCATGATAAAACGACTACAGAACTTCTCTGTCGTTACATTACGTGACGTGATATTCACTCGGTACAAACAAAACCGACTGTCACAGTAGAAACAGAGAAACATCTCGCAGTTTACGTTGAAAAAACTTTCTTAAGTCCGCACATCGAGATTCTTTCAAAACTACGTAGCAGCCCTCTTCAGACAATATCAGAATTCTTCAAATATGTTTAACCCTTTAAAGACGAAGCGTGTCTGCTTTATAGAAAGACTGAGTGCGTACCGCGCTGTAAACACTCTCCACTTCGGTTATAAAAACCAATCTCTTAATGTTTTATAAGGCAAAAGTTGCTGTTTGTTCTGAGATCCGTACAAAACACATAAACGCAATGCGGGCACCACGTAGAATTTTTTAATGTTAAACCGGGTAGTACGTAAAGTTACCGCTAGGCTTTAAAAGGTTAATTCTTCATTGCATAAGAAAACAGCAAATATACAATAGCAGGATGATAGTAAATACGGACTTAGAAAGTAACCGCGAGGATGTAAACTATTCATAGCATATTTTAAATAAAGGTAAAGATAAAGTTATCCGTGTGCACGCCAAGAAGACAGAGCAGGGTGAGCGGGTGTAGCTCAACTTTGGCATTAGATGGCGGTGAGAGGTCAGGTTCACAGTCCGGCCGCTTTACCCGGAGGTAAAGTCCTCATTACCCATTGAATAGGAAGCTGTGGGGCCCCGCCAGGTCAGAACAATTCGGAAAAGAGAAGTATCTGTTATCCCTGTGGGGAATTGGACCACTGTTCCGCGGTTTACCAGCTCATAGCCTGGTCACTATACTGAGCTAACCCAGCTCACCGCCAGAAAGTATCAAAAGTTCGGCTGTACGCCTACTCCAATGCTGAAGTCTTGACTTCCAGACAGTCGTGCTGTTGTGGTTCACATACATAATTTACACCTGTGAGGTAAGCAGTTAGAAGATAATTTTGAGTCTGTTAAGCAGTCTCCTTACAAAATCATAAAAGTTGCCTCAAAACAGTCTCAGAGTGATTTATTTTACTCACTAACAGCCCATAATTTAGTCACAATGCAATTTCTCAACTTACAATGTAGTATGAACAATAAACTTTACGGACAAGTTTTGAAAAACCGAAGGAAAGAGACCTCTTGTGGCAGCTAGGCGTAAATAGGAGTATAATATTAAAATTGGTATTAAAGAGGATAGGAGGATGTAGACCATATTCGTCTACCACAGGAATTGGACCAGTGGTGGGCTGTTGTGAATATGGGAATGAACCTTCAGGTTCCATTACATGCGGGGAATTTATTAACTGAGAACGTATTAACTCTCAAGGATTCTGCGCACTGCAGTTACTAAATTAATTTCTTGCTACAGCTGTTACATAAATCCAGAATTAAAAATGTGTCTGTTGTAACACAGATGGTCCTATATCCAAGTAATGACGAGTATACATGGCATAAGATAAAGTCATTACGGTGGCAGAACGCACTGAAGATTGCTCGGCAAACCAGCCATATGAGCATGGAACGGAACTTCAGTTGATCGCCTGTAAAGACTCCATTGGACACCTACAAATACAAAAATTAACTGACATTTGACCAGCTGTATCAGAACAAACTAACCGAATCCAAAGAACCTGTAACAGGAATTTGATGTACCTCTTTTTATTCAGTCGAACAATTTTAACCCTTTAAAGACGAAGCGTATCTGTTTTATATAAGGACTCAGTGCGTACCGCGCTGTAAACACTCTCCACTTCGGTTATACAAACCAGTCTCTTAATGTTTTATAAGGCAAAAGTTGCTGTTTGTTCTGAGATCCGTACAAAACACATAAACGCAATGTGGGCACCACGCAGAATTTGTTAATGTTAAACCTGGTCGTATGTAAAGTTACCGCTAGGATTTAAAAGGTTAATATCTGCACACCACGTGTCCCAAGTTGATATGTGATTGTTGTAACAAGCTTTTAAGGAAAATGTATCATTGAAACTTGGTGCAATTGTAAAGAAAAAGGCTAAACCTCTACCTGACCTTGCTCCGGTTTGAGTATGCAAAAAACGTGGATAATGACGAAGTCAGTATCCATGCAATCAATATATGTCGCCTCGGTACTTCAACTGCGTAATTTCACAGCCGTAGGAAGGAATGTTGCCCGTTTCGCTGTTCGGTGTGAGAAGGAAACAATAACAGTTTTTATTGACAGATACTAACAGCGTAATTTCTGGTGGTTCGGCTGACAGCCCTCGGCATATGCTACCAGCAGCAATACTCCTATTTCACAGCACAGTTAGATATATTTTATATATCTACCAACCAGTTATTAACGAAGAGGCAAGTTATACCTGTACCTAATATCATGATCGAGGTTCGTGAAAGTAACGTCCAATGTTCCCTCTAAGCTGCGCGCGTGCGCGGCCGCGCAGTAACTGAAATGCTCCCGTGCACATTCAATTGTTGCCGCGCAGCTCGAATATTCCAATTTTCATTGTAAATATTCTTATTATGCATATTACAAAAAATGTAAAGTGGCGCGCAGTCGTCAGGTTATGTAAAAATTTTCTGCTCAGAGCAGTAGCAGGTCCGCGCAGCTGTAAAAAAAATTAGAGGGAAAATTGGTAAAGTCCCATGCCGTCTTAACCCAGGAGCTACAGGACAGCGAATGATAACGCGTGATTTCAGGCTTCCGCCGCTGCATACTTGAGACCTTCGCTCTTCTGGGGTGTTACACAGCGCTGGTTGGCAGTTGGTCAAGCAGTCCAAAAATTGGACTGCTTGGACCTTGAAGATCGGACAACCAGACCGCCCTAAAACGCCAGTGACCAACTAGCAACCAACGCTTTGTGACAGCCCAGAAGAGCTAAGGTTTCAAGCAAATGATAAATTTCGTGCATCGTCTTATGTCCGTTCGTATTATGGCGCTTAAAAATTACGTCCATATGAGGTTCCAAACACGTCTAGAACACGTGTAATAGAAAGCTACGTTGACACCTGCACATTCCGCCTTGACGTAACAGCGTGAGAATTCGCTCGTCCCGAGTTTTGGGTGTGGACGAGACGGCGTGCATTCGCGTGAACGCGTTGTGCGCTTTAGATTCGTCAATTGTTCGCTTCTCTTGGTGGCGAAGTGTCATCATTACAGGTAGCTAAAGTGCATGAAAACTGAGCAAATTAAACGTTCACAGGAAGACGTCCACGCTTGTTTCGGCGGTGTAATGTAATATCATTTAATGTTCTCCGAAAAACCGACAGCAGCCTGGATCGGCCGCACTGAGAACAGAAGAGTAGCAAATGGGACAGTAACAACATCCACACCTGCGTATTCGCTTTTTCTTGGTGTTCTCATATTACGGCAAAATGCGCAGGTGTGGACCTGGTTTAAGCTGTTAGAAGGCAGCTAATATAACTTCCTTAATGTAACACTTCATGCATTATCTGTCTTTTTCCTCCGGGGAAAAAAATGCGTGTGGGTCTAGTAATATATTATCGTGTGAGCCCAGGAACGAAATCAGACGTGGTGGCGAGAAAGATGCTGGGATCAAACTGGCGATCCGGTCAATATTCAGTCACACCGCTGACCCAGCTAACACAGCTCAAACATCGTACATTTAAAATAGCAGAAAAGAATAATCGGTAGGACAAACGGTTGACAGTAGCACTAGGAAAGAAGCCACACAGGAGTAAAAGGGGCAGTGGGGACAGAACACAAAGAGGAGCTCGGTTATGCCTGTTTTGGGAAATAATATTAAGTTGGACTACATAAAACAAAGCCACCTTAAAGACAGGATATTTCAAATTAACTTACTCTAAAAACCTCACCCAATAATGCAGCTAATCTAGCGAAAGGCTTAACAAAAAGCAATTAAAAGAAATCAAAACTGTCATCTAACTGAATATAAAGCAACGCAACCCGACGTTAAGCACCGCGCGAAATACCTTACGCTTGTCATGACAAAAAATCACCAAAATTAATAGTCATTTAAGTACAGCCTAATAAGCACGACGTGATGTGGTGCACATCTTGTATGCTACACGCATTGAAAAATGCGAAATTTTAGGTTTAATGAACGCAACTGGTGGTAAAAAAGCGTCATTTAGCAGACACCACAACCTCTGATATACTTTGCCACTTTTGAACGCTGAATCCAAATCTCCTGGTAAATGAGTCTGTCCGTGTTGGCGACAAGCACCCGCCCCTCCAGTGGGCTCACGGCCATATTTTATGGGGTAGTTAGCCTGACCATTGCAGTCATAGGTGTGTTGGAGCGGGACTATGTTTTGTTTATGAAGTATACACATTTAAATATATAAACTTTGAGAGAAGTAAAAGAAATAAACTCGACGCGTGGTGTCGGGATACCAGATACCAGGATTACACTTGCTAGTTAAGCAAAAAGCATCGACCAGTATAAAAATTCAGAAAATGCAATAGTGTTTAATTAGTACACATACACAATACACACGAGGCCTCTGGCTAAACTAGAAGCAGCAATGATGTGTAGTGACAGGTGAGATCCAGCTGTAAAACATACCTTTCTCATATTCTTATAATTAGGGCTGATGATGGCTACTTGGTTTTAGCCGAAACATGTAGCCTTTATTCTTCTTGAATATAAATGTTGGGTTGACCGATAGTAAAAATTCATTTGCTTCAAGTCTGTATACACAATATGGCCCCCACGCACCGACGACTGACCTAAACAATATAGTCGTTATGGTAAACGAATGAACGTGGAATGATACTGATAGAAGAAACTCGAAGTACTCGGAGAAAAATCGGTCCCACAATAGCTTCCTCCATCACAAATCTCACATATAGTGTCCTTGGATGACTTCTATCTTTTCACGTCTTCGTTGTAACACGTATTAATGTTTTTAGTTTTTCTTTCGTAAAACTGTTTCTTGGCCAAATTTAGAATTTGTAACACTCTTCTATACCTATACCCCATCCATGTAATCACAAGCAACGAAAAGCGTCTTTTTTTCAATTTCGTTTGCTGCTACGTCGCCTCTAATCGTGACAGATGGGGTAGACTGCTCTACGCAGTGACCCTACAGTAACACGTGATACGAACCCCCATTCATTCGTATAGCAAAATGGGGTTGGTTAGCAGGGGTTACAGAAATCAATAGCGATTGATCAGGTGTGTAAAAGAGGAGAAGAAAGAGAAAACTGTGAATGTTATGAAGAAATATGTGCGTGGGTTGAAACGCATCAACAGGTCTATAACTCCCGCCTGTCACCAACGCAGTCTAAAAACGAATCGAAGGAGTACTTCACAGTCTTCCTACAGATTTGTGGAATTGCGAGGCACTGAGACATTAAGGCCCTTACAGGGGTGTAAAAATAGGATATCTGCAGTAAGCTGAGGATATAAATTCAACTGGAAATAAACAGTAACTCTGCGAGATTTGTGGGCCTCAAACAGGAGCTAATGAAGATTTCCTTCTCCTGTAATATGACGCCTTGTAAATAGCTGCATAGGTAGTAGTGTTTCGGAGGAGCGTCCTGCATACTTGCCAGGGTATCTGAAGAAAAGTACGTATTCTTCCTGCAGTAGGGGCGCCGGAATAGCGCAGTCAATATTTCAGGGACTAACTACGGGCTGGAAAGATTCGGAATTCGAACCCTGGAGGGGTAGGAGGGTTTCGCTTCTCCACACCCATCTAGACCGGTTATGGGACCCACTTGACCTACTGCATAATGATGCCGGGGCTCCTTCCCCAGTGTAAAAAGGCCAGGGCGTGTTGTTGACCACCCACCCCCCCTCTATGCCTACATGGCATGTAACAGGCAGGACTTTGACATTATCTCCCGTACTATTCTAAACATGGAAGCAGTGGGCTACTTCTGTGTGGGTATCTATACAACCAGCTACACACCTTCATGTCCCAGAACCTGTAACTAGGCTGCACGATAGCTGAGCAAGAAAATTAACCTTTTAAAGCCTAGCGGTAACTTTACATACGACCAGGTTTAACATTAACAAATTCTACGTGGTGCTCACATTGCGTTTATGTGTTTTGTACGGATCTCAGAACAAACAGCAACTTTTGCCTTACAAAACATTAAGAGACTGGTTTTTATAACAGAAGTGGAGAGTGTTTACAGCGCGGTACGCACTGAGTCCTTATATAAAACAGATACGCTTCGTCTTTAAAGGGTTAATGATTATATAACCGACACGGACAGAGACAAAGGCGAAGACCTAGAAGCAGACAGATGGTAAGAATAGTTTTAAAATTTCCGCACACACAAACGGGCCTGTACTTACCAATACTATAGTTTGAAGAAGAAGGAGAAGAAGCACATCTGTTAACTAAATGTAAACACTGAAGGTAACAGAGTTATATGTCAACCACGATAACATGAAAAACGCGCATGTTTATATTAAATCTGACATCAGGCTTAACCAAGCCAGATGTTAAACTCGAAAAAAGAGAATCCTATTAGTTAGCTATTTATTACAGAAACCAAACATGTTTTAAGATATATTTGTTTCGATGAGACAGCACTTCTTAGAATTATCATATTTGTCCGTCCGTCCGTCCTTCTGCGTGTACACACAACAGAAGCCATATGAAGCAGAAATGTGGTATTTTCTAAAAGCAACGTAACTGTAGTCCCAATCGATACAGTTGTATACTTTGTCTGTTGAAAGACTAGTCGAAGGGAAGGGACTGCAGCGACGGGACTGTCTGCTACCCAACCGTGAGGCTAAAATGCAAAAGCCAACATTAGTTACTTTAACAGTAGTTCAAAAGCCCATGTAAGGCTCTGAATTTATTATTTATTTACTACACAAAATATTCACACAACTCGTTTCCATTCGAACAGTCAATTATTCTCAAGGGTACACTGTCAAACACAAAAGAGTTATCGAATCAATAATTATTAAAAATTTCGCATTCAATTATTGGAAATTTTATCTGGCTATTGTCAAAATAAACAGTGAGATTTGTGTGCTTGATGTAAATACCTATGGAGCGAAATAACTTACATATAATTTACATTAACATTTTAAATTTTCAACCAACATTTATTCATGAATAAATTACAATCATGCAACACAGAATATATTAAATGAGACTGTGTCTACACATGTATCTTAGTGGTTTTTACATTTTAACAATCCTTGCGATAAGGCCTGAATCTCTTTAATCAGACCGTGAGAAAGGGTGATTGTTTCGTTTTATCTTATCGTTTGTACAGATTCTGATTCAGAAGGTAAAATTATGAAGTTTAAAATCTAATTACTTTGATCTCCTTTACTTCCCATTACGTCCTACTGGTTATGAGAGCCCCAGGATTGTTCCGTCTTGTCCCTACATCCTACTTCTTTAACACGAGCGGCTTTCTCTTCAACCAAGAAGACGCAGTCAGTAGGCTTCACCGAAACGTCCGTAACTCTCTTGCAGACATCACCAAGTCACACCAAAAAGAGCGGCAAGACTCACATTCATCGCCGCTACAAAACCGAATCTCGCTGGATTAATAATAAAATAACTTATACAAAAAAGTAGGAGAGTTTGGGTTGAATATTTAAATACGTCACACTAGCATTCCCTATAGTAACAAGTGTATTTAGTTATTTGTGGCAGAACTGAAGGCGATTTCAGCAGCGAAGTAATGAGATGACTAGTAAATAATGAACTGGAAAGTGTGTGGAAGTAAGCGGTCATACCCTGACTTAAGGTAGTAACCAGGAATTTAACTGGAGTTACTGAGGATATCCACGAAATTTTGAGCCACGATAGCCAGTCATTCGGCAGAAACATGAATCGGGTAACTTCGAATACCAAGCAGGGTTGTTGACTCACTCCTCCCTCTAAATCTCATGTACCAGAAATTAATTCTGCAAACGGAGTTTACAAACCTGTTGTGAATACGTAATATGTTTCATCCCTGTTCCTTCTAAAACACGTAGAATTTCATATAATTACTGCATAAACCACAACGAAATCTGTCCACTGCTGTTGCACGGCAAGTATTGACGGAACTGATGCAGGTCGGCTTCTATGACGCGACAATCTTGACCTACAAATCCGGAGCGAAGACCTCTGCGCATTCACACCAGAATCCAGAGCTGGTTTAATCCCATCACTATCTATGCGGCTGCATGAGGCCCCACCACTCGGAAGAAGCCGAAAGGCTGAGTGTATTTCGGGTTTTGTGTCAAGCACATTCTGTATGTACGCTGCAGCTGCATTAATACGAGCAGTTTAGGGTTGTGCTTGCGTAGGGTCCCCAAATGTATTTTTGCAGTGGGTCCACAAATATCTTAAACCGCTGAAACGCATTACTTATACGATAGCCGTTAGCCTAAAATTTAGGTCCACTTATCTTCTTAAACATGTGGTTCGTTAGGCCAGGAAGATGGAAACAAAATTTGATGAAAACGTTTGGACCTAAGAAATAATTTCTTATTTGTCTCTTCCGCTAATTTGTTTCTGTTACTTAAATTATTAATTACCTACCTTATTTCCTAATTTCTATGTTTCTTTTTCTTTCTTTGTTCGGGTTTGTTTACCTCTTGCCTTTCATTCCCCGTCTGTTTTTATTTTTTTCTGGTCATTATTACTCAACATTCTTATTCTCTCTTCTCCTTGTCGCCTCTTGTTACATACGCATACTTGATACCATAGGAACAGCTGAAGTACGGAGGCAGCAACTGACCTAACAACACAGAAACACTATTCCCCAACTCAGGACGTCGCGCCTTCGCCCGTAGAAAACAGTCCGAGAAACCACGCATTATGCAACGTCGGGCTTAAAGAGAAATGCATGTAAGGGAATTGGATATAAAGATCGATGTCGTGTGGTTACCAGGAGGTCTAGAAAAGGAGAGAAGACTTTCTGATGAACAGTGCCGTCCCATTCCAACTCTATCTCAGATTCCCGCCTCGTTTCATCTCCCCTTCCAGACGTTTACAAATTTCTTCACAATTCCTAAGGGAATCCCTTAGAGTTTTATCCCACGTACCGTCTCACAATATTCCCCAGTAGAGAGAGTATGTTGGTACGACTGGAATTTTAGAATGAGAACGCAGTAATGTACATTGCGGGTCACCATGGAAGAACCGACTGGTTCATGACTTCACTTTTCCTCTCCTGCATCAGACACCGAATATCCCAGTATAACAAACTTTCAAGGTGCAGAGTCCTTCGGAAAAGAACAGTTCGTCACCTAGCCAATACACGTTGTATAGAACCCGAAATTTTATTACTGTCCACAGAACGGCGCGTTGCTGGTCCCTAGCCAGAGCCAGACAAATCAGTTCCATACCTCCTACTCTAACGTGCATGAAGTTCCGTTTTAATTATCCTTAAATGTAAGCCTAAGTTTTCCAGGCAGTTTCTATATTTCAGGCCTTCCAACCAGAAACTTCTAGGCATTTATTTTTTTCACCATGCGTGCCACATGCTCAACCATCCCATCCTCCTTTATTTGATGACCGGAATAATGCGTAACGAGGAGTAAAATTGTGAAGTTCCTCGTGTACTTTTCTCCATCTTCCGGTTACTATATTCCCTTTAGGTCCAGATATCTTCCTCACAACCCTCTTCTGGAACATTAACTCTTTAAAGACGAAGCGTATCTGTTTTATATAAGGACTCAGTGCGTACCGCGCTGTAAACACTCTCCACTTCGGTTATAAAAATCAGTCTCTTAATGTTTTATAAGGCAAAAGTTGCTGTTTGTTCTGAGATCCGTACAAAACACATAAACGCAATGTGGGCACCACGTAGAATTTTTTAATGTTAAACCTGGTGGTACGTAAAGTTACCGCTACGCTTTAAAAGGTTAATCCACGTCCTGGAATAATTTTTAGCCTTTCTGCCTCGTGGCGTTGAAGGTTCCAGATTAGATTCCTGTTCTGGGCTCACAGTGCCTGAGTTTTTTTTGCCTTATTATTACCCTCAGGCAAATATCTGGAGAACAAAAACATAACACTTCCTTCTATTTCCTTCAGAATTCATCAGCCAGACTCTCTTCATGTTAACACAAGAAGTTGAGAATTTGTCGTTAATTAACTGAGAAATTTCGTCTTCGCCCGCCCTCCCGTTTCTATACTCACAGGCGCCTTTTGTAACACTGTGCGAGGAGCTGTACATGTGCAGTAAAGCGTTTCGCGATAAACAGATTTTACGTACCTTTAAACACAGAGGTGAACTTCTGAATTAGATAATATAGGCCTACATTGCTAGTCTAAGAACCACACACATGACTGCGTACGAACATGTATTCCCAGTGGAGGCAGGGATCCTTCTTTTCATTGAGACGTACTGATTAGTAATTTCTGTTTTGTGTCTTATAGGACTATCAGTGATGTAAAAATTTGTTCTGGGACAACCACTCCTTCTGTCCAAAGCTAGTGGTTGGTCTAGCGTCAGGTGTAAAGGAGGCCATAGCAGGAGTTCACTGTTCACCTCCGTGCAGTACGTACATTAATACTTACTGGAACCGCGATGAGGACCAGTAGTAAATGATCAGTGACTTACGTCAGACTGCAACTTCTAGGTGTTGACATTTCAGTTGAAAAATATAGCATAATCTGCAAAGTTTGAAATACAAACGACAGTCCGTGTCGATAGTGCATAAATATTTTATTGGCGTGTTTCATGAACGAAACATCATTCCAAAACAGGACCCCGATTGTAAAGAAAGTTTAACTAATACATGTGTCGTGTCAAAGAAGAGCAGACTGACATAGGGCAGAAATAATTCTTTTAAGTTTACATTCATGATCGGAAGTTTTCTGATCTGGTCAAAATGATGTGTGTTTGTCGGTCTCTTTAAAGCAGAACGTCATCCAAATGTTATGTTTGTGAGTGTGATGCTACATTTGTGTCTGAAGTAGCCTATTTCTGCTGACTGAAACTTTCCATGCAGTTGTATGTTTGTTGAAGCAGCAACATAATTATTTAGCCAAGATCGTAATGGAGGATTTTGTTGACTTCAGTGGTGTTTTTTGATAAACACTGTACCTAGCGCTGTGTTTCTCCTTCCGCAACAAATGACCAGAGGTAATTGCTTCGTTTCGTTTCTTAGTCCGTCCTTCTTCTACCTACTTGTTCACAGTAGGTGTAGAGGTTTTTTTTTTATTTTCACTTGATCACACTCAGACACACACCACAGTCGGTAGGAATCCTCTGGACGAGGGATCGGCCCGTCGCTGAGACCTCTACCTGACAACACAAACACCGTACAAGAAACAAACATCCATGCCCCCTGTGGGATTCGAACCCACGATCCCACCAAGCGTTCGGCCGCAGACCTACACCTTAGACCGCGCGGCCACTGGGATCGGCTATGACCAGAGGTAACTGACCGCTCCTAGACAAGAATTCTAACTGAAACTGTAAATGCCTTATTCTGCAAGTGAAGAAACATTTTACTGAACTGGATAAGTAACTGTGTTTTGTGGGTAGTATCAAAAGGGTACAGACAAGGCGCTTAGTGTACATGACTAATTTTGTGGTTTGTTTAAGAAAGTATGGAATGTCAAATCCATTTCCCATATACGCCTTCGTGGTGTGGCACTTAGGCAAAAGGACAAATATGTGTTCACTTTGGCACAATTTATGAGACGCTGTGTTACGATAAATAACCTACTTAAGTAACTCCATGAAGCAAAGTTCTTAAGAAGTTGTTACTGAGCCCTGAGAAATGATGGATGTGGAAGATATATTAGCATTTTGAAAGGAGCCTAACATGTGATCCTGTAGATTAATTATTACAAAACGTACGTAATTCAGATTTGCTTTCTGCCACACCCTGAAACTCCAAAAATAGTAAAAATGATAGCAAAATAAACTACTTTTATCCGGTAGTATACAGAAGGAAAAATTTTGCACAACCTGTTAAAAATAATGAAAACAATTTACCAAAAAATTGAGATATTATTTATAGCACTGAACGGGAATACAAACATTTCTCAAACTCCCGGTCTGTATTTGTGTTCTTATGTCGTAACAACTATTCGAATGACAAAATTGGCGTATATTCCAAGCGGGTACACAGTTAAAAGTAAACAAACCGTTTCTTTATACCACTGTCCATATTTATGATCTTCCGTAGCAACGACTATGAAAATGACAAGCTTAACTTCTTATATTCTAGGCGGCTAGTTGCAGGCCCCTCACCGCGGAGGCGTGGGTTCGATTACATGCCAATCTATGTGGGATTTGTGTCGGAGAGTCTGGCGCTGACCTAAGGTTTTCTCTGCGTACTTCAGTTGCCCTTTGTCAGCATTATTCCATCAATGCTCCACACTCATTCATTCATCGATCACAAACGCTATAGACAACTTCGCTAGTGACAGCGTCGTTAAGTAACACATTTTTAAAAAGCCTCATTTATCCGATAATCTGCTCAACGTCCATGCAGAACTTTGACGCAGCGTGAGGGATTCGCGATCGATTAACCACGAATGTGAACTCACCAGTCAATAAAGGTGAGAGGCTAACAAGCCACAGTCGATTGCCTGCTTGACCTAAACCAACTACGGGTATTATTTTACTCATAGATCCCACATGTCTCTGCATTTGAAGGCAGGAGTAATTTAATGTTTGCCTTTTTAAATTTACAAACAGCTTCCTGTAGCCTGTGCACTAATCAGTATATTAAGAAATGAATCTCTTACGTGAAAAAGAGATGTTAAGGTGTCTGCCTGTGCTAGCCATAACTCATCAAAAAATAGAGATAGGAGCTTGAAATTTTGGTAGTAATTCTGGAAAGATTATAAAACCTGTCGTAGAAAATGTAATCAAAATCGGGGTAACTATGTTTCGGTCTGCATTGTGGCGTCTTATTTTCCGACAACATATTTCTAGATATATCGTAATAATTGTAACAAACATTCCGGTTCCATGAATTCGGAAAATTTATTGACTGGCAGAGGAATTATTACCTTCTCAAGATTCCGAGTTTGTGCGATTCGCTGTATGCCCACAAAGCAAAAGAAAGTCCGATACTGAATAAACAAGCGGCGTTACTGCCACATTTGAACAAGTCTAAATGTTCGTGGCTATGACTCCCTCTGTGTGTCTTCGGCTCCGTATGTACGAAGTCTTTTATAATTACGCACATGTCTTCTACATTCTTTGAATTCCGTTTAAAGAAACTCTACTTTAACGATTGTATTAGTTAACAAAAAAGTTTTGATTTTCTCTACAACTTTTACCTGAAACATTTCTGATCATAAGGACAATTCAGCGAGGTATATTATAGATGTATTCATGTAAAATACCCATTATTCTGGTCAGATTTTAACAAAACGTGAAATTTTTCTGAAGTAATAAAGAGTAATTGAGAAATCTGACATTAAAGGAAAGACAATATTAAAATAGGCCTTAGAGAAATATGTTGTGACAATGTGGACATGGTATATTTATTCCAGCACACGGCCCAGTGGTAGGTCCTTGTGAACACGGTAGTGTCCTTGTGAACACGGTAGGTCCTTGTGAACACGGCACTGTCCTTGTGAACACGGTAGGTCCTTGTGAACACGGTAGTGTCCTTGTGAACACGGTAGGTCCTTGTGAACACGGTAGGTCCTTGTGAACACGGTAGTGTCCTTGTGAACGCGGTAGGTCCTTGTCAACACGGTACTGTCCTTGTGAACACGGTAGTGTCCTTGTGAACACGGTAGGTCCTTGTGAACACGGTAATGTCCTTTGGAATTCCACAAAAGGAAGAGACTTCCTTGACTGAATTTACAAGTTTGCAATATACACATTTATTCTGCCAACTACTGCACATAAATTTTGTTGCTCGTACTGTTTCTCCTCCATGTTTCGGCTGTCACTTCCAGCCATCCTCAGGAGCCAATATCCAACAATTCACGCAGCATGCAGTCTGTCCTTGAATGGTGAGTTATACACTCACTGCCTTCATAGTCATCAACACCCCATCCAAGGACAGGCTGTATGCTGCGTGGATTGTTGGATGTTGGCTCCTGAGGATGGCTGGAAGTAACAGCCGAAACGTGTAGGAGAAACACTAACTAACTAACTAACTAACTAACTAACTAGCTAACTAACTCCATGGAGCAGAGACCTTCTTGAGAAGCTAACAGTTTCTTAGCTAGTCAAGAAATTCCCCGCATTTTATGGAACCCGGAGGTTCATTACCGCATTCACAACAGCCCGCCACCTGTCCCCATCCTGAGCCAGCTCAATCCAGTCCATGCCCCCCATACCACCTCTTGAAGATCCACTCTACTCCCATCTACGCCTGCGTTTCCCAAGTGGTCGCCTTCCCTCAGGTCTCCCCACCAAAATCCTGCATGCACCTCTCCTTTCCCCCATACGTGCTACATGCCCCGCCCATCTCATTCTTCTCGATTTGATTACCCGAATATTATTTAGTGCTGAGTACGGGTCATTAAGTTTCTCGTTATGTAGTCTTCTCAGGAGAAACACTACGAACAAAAAAAATATATGCAGTAGTTGGCAAAATAAAAGTGTATATTGCAAAAGAAGACTGCACGGAACGTGTATAATGTTAAGTATATGAATGTTAAACTATTAGCTTCTCAAGGACTGCCTCCCATGAAGCTACAAATTAACGAAACAAAACAACTGCTTCGCCCTCTCTGGTTTTAATGCCACACATATATTGATAAAGAATGTTAATTTACGGCTTGCAGCTATCGTTCAACCTCGCCAAAGAAATATGAAATATGAACAGCAACACGACATTGACTGGCCCAGTTAACCAGTCAACCAAACTGTTCAGCCCACTCTACTGTAAAAATCGTAATTTCTGTACTGTGTGAAGCCGTTATATCATATTACTTGACATATTTTCTACGTTCTAGGATGCAAGGTATTCTAATTTTGTGTTTGCCATAACTTGTCTGAACTTGCGTAACATAAAGGCAGAAATCCCCGACAATTCTAAACCTGTAAGGTTTTTACCAAGCAGTTTTTCTAGCGAATTAAATTAAAAATACAATTCCTACCACACAGTAAGCAATTTACATTGAAACCTCAATAGGTCAATTAGGGATAAAATCACTATATATTGTAAAAATTATAATACGCGTGTACATAAAATATGCCGACAAAATTCGGAATTCTGGATGTTCAAGGAGGTTGTAGCATACACACTGCAAACTCATTTGTAATTTAAACTGTTACAAGGCATAGGCTGATATCTCACTTTATTTGTAAGCTACAGTTCTGCAGCCTTCTTACACCTTTTCCATGCTGAATTTTGCCCGATAGAAATGCATTTTATATAGATTAGTAACCGTTGTGGCAAGTTATAATCAGACGTTACTTCCACCGACGAAAAATTACAATTAATTTCAGCGAAGAAAAGACGGAAGAAATATGCCTCTTTATTCGCAGAAATTAATATAGCGAATAAATTTACGGCAGAAAAGCACTGAGTTCTACGCAAACAACGATAAAAACAGGATATGACACCACAAATCTCCTTTAGCTGTTAACGCCGTTAGGTGGCATGTCTTGTACATGTGCAACAAACCGCATACACTCTACGAGTCGTAATAGGGCTGCACGTGCAATGTAGCTCGACCCCATACACAGGAAAGAAACAAGAGGAAGGGAGCCAGGATTTCATATTATACATTAACCCTTTAAAGACGAAGCGTATCTGTTTTATATAAGGACTCAGTGCGTACCGCGCTGTAAACACTCTCCACTTCGGTTATAAAAACCAATGTGTTAAAGTTTTATAAGGCAAAAGTTGCTGTTTGTTCTTAGATCCGCACAAAACACATAAACGCAATGTGGGCACCACGTAGAATTTTTTAATGTTTAGGCCGTTGGTACGGAAAGTTACCGCTAGGCTTTAAAAGGTTAAGCAATATGCTGTGCACATTAGGTTAAAAACATGCCACTTTTATGTCAACGATTCTTTATTACAGGGAAAGTTGTAAATACATCTAACGATTTCTCAACTTGAAAACAGTCACTCAGACACTCATTCGCCACAATCATGCTGGCAGGTAAAATTAATCACCTTTACTGCATGTGTGTGCTGCCTTAATATCACCACGTCACCAAATATAATCACGATATTAAATAAAATACACTCAGATTGCATACGAAGCCAAACCCTTTCTCTTACTAAGGGAATGTTTCAATTCTGAAGCACTAACTGCTTCAGTGTCACTGCTTTGTCACACATTTGACTTACTTTTAAAATTCGTTACGTTTAGTCAACACTCTTCATTTCATTAAATGAGAATGTCTTCCGCGCTATATTCGTATGCTCTTCCTTGGCCACCCCATTTCCGTTGCCATGACAACACAGTCTATATGTATCGTGAGAAGCAGCTAATTGCCTATTAAGAATTGCGCGGTGCTAACAAACCGCATGTCGACACATCCTACTGTCGGTGGAGAGTTTTTACTCTATCTCTGTACCAGACTAGATCAAAGCCCAAAACCTTGGACAAAAATTAATGACAATTAGGATACGAGGAGTTTAAGTTGTCCCTTTTCAGCCATGGAGGCTTATGGGGGTTACGGGGGACTGGAATTATAGCTGCACTAATTCTTAACCTCGGTAATAGGTGGAGGCGAGTGGTTAGCTTCACGCGCTGGTCGCTTTACCACCGGTACTCACTGAGTAGGTGGTTGAGAAGACACCAGAGACTGCCTGGAAGCTTCGGAGGAGAGAAAAACCACTTGCCCTGTCGGGAATCGAACCACAGTTCCTCGGTTGTCCAACCTATACCCTAGTCGCTATACTGACTGGATCCCTCAGTTTCCGAAAGTTAGGGTACTGTTAATTAAAACGTGCATCCTGCGTCCATAACAACTGTTAAATCTGCAAGCGTATTTTAAGGTCCGCAATTCTGTCATGTTTACAACTTGTACACAGACACAAAAATGCATGGCTTTATTGTTCATGCCGTGCCAAGTGTGTCTTTTCTACCTACATGATTCTCTAACCCTCAAAAAATACCACACCCCCACACGTAGCCTGTGTACAAGTATAAGCAGCAGCGAAATTTGATAACGGTTTATTTCTGTGCTAAAATGGGACTGCTCAAGCCGGCTCAGGTAGGATCAGGCCAGACTTTTATTCGGTGTGCTGTTCGAATCTCAGCTGGAATACTGTGTAATCTGATTGAGGCTTATCGTGGCTTTCATCAGCCTCTTCTTGAAAATGCATTACAGCAACCCACGGCCGCCCCTTTACACACCCTTTCAAATACACTACGCACTATTACGCAAGCATCCAATCATGTTTATTAAGAATGCACACAAAATGATTAACTAATCAATTAACTACTTTAACTCAAAAGATGAAGAAAGCTAACAACAGAGTTCACCATTACATACGATCCTCACCAATTTCCAGCCTTACAATCATTTTTCTAAACTATACTCTACAGTTATATTACCATCCATTTCTATAGTCTCCCAGGTGGCCGTTTCCAACAGGTTTGCCCAACAAAATTCAATGCATGTAAGAATTCACAGTGTCTCCACTGGCAGGATAATTTTCCAATATTACTTTATAAAATTATTCCTGTAATTTTCAATGTACCTGCATAGTACCACTTCTTAGTCGCACCATTATTAACCCACACGTGCGCCACTTGAATAACCGGTAATATATGCACAAGAAAGGAAAGAAAATTTGGACTCTGTGCACGCCATGACGTAATGAGGAGTCGAGGTACAGCGTCACTCATTCCAAACTCTCATTTTCCTTCCAGCAGGAGTCCCTGGTACTCATCCAGTAGGAGGCTGCGTACGTACCAGAACCGATCTGTGACACTTTGGACAAGTGAAAAGTCTCCTTACTCTGTCCGCAATCAAACCACGATTCATCAGTCGTCCAGCCGTTACCCTCATCATTACAACGACTGAGCTGACCCAGCCACATAATCTGACCCGTGCGGAACGACTAATGATTGGCGAGGTGTGCAGTTACTTGCTTTGGCAACTGAAATATTCCCACCGATCCTTTCTACAATGCTCCAGATGCCCCTGCAGCTGCTGTTTCACAGCTTGCTAGAAAGCTGGGGAAGGAGTTTTGAAACTACCCTTCAGCGTGCATATTTTGCCCCTCTCTTTCCCACTCACCCTTTTAAGGTCTGTGTAAACTCCCGTTAAGCCGTCTCTCGCGTACTCGGCAGCAACTCTAATTACTTCTGCAGGAAGCTGGTCTTGCCGTTTCGCTCAGCATTATGTAATTACAGTGCCCCCCCCCCACCCGATCGTTCCTTCAGTCAATATTTCATAATGAAATGATTTGCAACAAACACTGCAGCATAATTGCAAACGACTTGAGCTGTGGTTCTGTGGCTTTTAAATTTCAAACGCTACGTGTCATCAGCAGTAAGTGATGACTTTAACGTAACATGAGAACTTTTCATGCAATTCTTGGCTCCATACTTTTTAATTACAAGACGGCATGCCTTAGTTTCGCTGAACTTCTGTCTCCCCACAAGTTTATAGTTTTCCGAACTACTTCACCCTTGATTTATTCTAAAACTATTCAGCGACAGCAATAAAGTTTGCTTGATAGACTCTAGTCTAAGAAATAGTTATTTATTGTTCTGTTAAGACAGTCAACTATCGGTCAGTTAGTAAGCCTTTATCTCCACAGATAAACAACACATTTACATTAAATCTCATATTGGGAGTCTATACAGGACGTTCTAAGACGAAATAGTATTCTGTTCCAAATATGTAGCCTGTAATATAACACTAATTCTCTTGGGTTTCTGAATAAATATTAACCCTTTAAAGACGAAGCGTATCTGTTTTATATAAGGACTCAGTGCGTACCGCGCTGTAAACACTCTCCACTTCGGTTATAAAAAACAGTCTCTTAATGTTTTATAAGGCAAAAGTTGCTGTTTGTTCTGAGATCCGTACAAAACACATAAACGCAATGTGGGCACCACGTAGAATTTTTTAATGTTAAACCTGGCGGTACGTAAAGTTACCGCTAGGCTTTAAAAGGTTAATAATATTTCAAAAGCCACAAAATTAACAAAATAGTGACGCATTAAAATAAAGTATCATATCACGTTGTACAGCTTTCATTTCAATAATTTTTCCATATCATTCTTATTCAATTAATATAAAGAGGAAAACTTCATATCGTAGTGATGACATTTGTGGTATTAGGTGTTCAAACATAAATCCATATTTTGAATAAAATAACGTGCAGAAAAATATAAACAAAATATTGTGGGACATATATGGGCAACACAGTATACGTCACCTGAATATAGCTCTTCACATTACACAGCTGCATCCACTGCTACAGTATTGGGTTTGTTTTTGAGTCAGAATCGGCATTCAATTTGTCAGGTTCTCATATTACAATAGGCGAAGTTTTTGTTACTTATTTGTAACGTCTGTCGCTCGCAGCGACTACCCTTGCAAGAATCCAATCAAAGAACACGCCACCAGGTCTGACAGGTAATTTAAATCGATTTTATCGAAGACTGACGAACATTTGAACCCAATATTTCAACATTAACAAAACATGGAGTTGAGTGTTTCAGTACATTTGGCAATTTAATTAGTTCTAAAAGCTATCTCTAAATTAATAATATACGGCTACCACGAACAGGAGGAATTACTGCTTCTAGCCATTGAATTATCCAACCAAGTAGCATTCTTTTTTACGTTGTAACATGATATGCAATTATGAGTGCAAGAACGGATTCAAAGGCTCGGCTTTTTTACGTGGTGTTCCCTCGTTTGCCTGCAGTTCTTCAGGTTAATATTATGACAGTGTTCCATGAATACCACATCTTCACTGATCTTTACAAACACAATTTCTCTTGTACTATGTCATTAAACTCTCTTAGCCCTTTCTTAAAAAATAAGATATTTGAGAGGTTAATGCTTCGCGACGTTAGAACTTAAGCCGCACCGTCAGTGTGTCAGACATTAAAAGTACTTGCATATGAAAAGACGATTCGTTTTTCTCTACTTTAGAATATTACTATCATATGTTACCTACAAATACACACCCGCTTCAAAGTAATGAAGGATTAACGAACAAAATCAGAATACACATTGCCGCTTCAACAATCATCTAACCAAAGAAAGGCGTATTGAAGCTAATCGGCTAACTTCGCTTCTCTAAACGTTCGAACATATAGATTATGACATACCTGCAAACGCGGTCGGGATGGAGTAGCCGGCACAATGACTCACTACGGGCTGCAGGGTTCCGGGTTCGAACCTCGGTGAAGGCAAGAGATCTCCTGTTTTCCACACCCGTCCACACCGGCCCTGGGGCCCACCCAGCCCCCTGTACAATGGGTACCGGGGACTTCTTCCTGGAGGTAAAGCGGCCGGAGTGTGGCCTTAACCACCTAACCCCATCTAGCGCCGAGGTTAAGAACGGGTAGAGCTATACCTCTCGTCCTGCTCTGTACCTTCACGGAATATTACAGGGAGGCGTTTACCTTTACTTTTACCTAACTGTTACACTGTCGCAGTGCTAGATTATCAACCAAAAATTCCCACATCAACTAACCTGGGAACGAATCCAAGTTTTCACGGTAAGATTCTGGCGACAGTGGAACTTGTGATCTGGAAGTGCAGTTAGTATATTGACGTTTAATGGCGACTACTATTTATCGCTTACTTCTCTCTGCAAAGGCCCGTATTCGCTCCAAGGGCAATCCGCATTGGATTTGAGGTGGATGAAGTGATACTGAGACGAGCATTCTCCGAATACTTCGGCTTATTCCTGTCAATATCATTACACCGAGCTCTGTATTCATTCATCTATGAATGGGGGATGGACAATGGACCCATTAGAGGCTGCACTTCCACACAGACATAACACCAACCCATCACAAAACAAAAACTCTTAATGGGCAGCTACGTCAACGGGTTTCGCTTATACATGACAGAATGTGTCTAGCTTAACACACGGCTCTGAACTTGACAGCTCATGTCCAGCGCCATCTATTGTACAGAAACCCTGAGGTGTGTGTGGACAGTCTTGAGGTAGTCTGTCTGGGATTTATCGTAGTTAGAACAAGTACACACAATTCGTATGTTAAATAAGTGTTTTCAAACTTTCTTTCTCACGTACCACTATCAGAATACAAAACATGTACGCGTACCTTTAGGTACTGCAAACACTAATGCCTACTTTCAGGATACGTCTACTGGTCTTTCGGGTTGTTTCACTGGTTGGCAGGTTTGAAGTCTTAAAACCTGCCAACCAGTGAAAAAACAACGCTGTGGAAACCTCAAATTTCTCAGTTTCTATTCTTCTAATTTAGCGCGATTAGATGACAAAGGAAAGTCTGTATTTATAGCGAAAAATGAAACAGTATCTTGGTATAGACTTCATAAATGTTTTTCTCTACATTTCAACACATTTAAAACAATTTTAGTAGTGCAATTAACGTTTATAAATTTTAATTATTGAAAAAAAATCCTAAATTTCTTCGCGTACCTCCAGGCGACCGTTCGCGTACCACCGTTTGAAGAGTACTGTGCTAAATGTTATAAACATTGCAAACTTAGACAGTTAAACAGTTTAACCAACAAAGCCAAGCCCAACAAGCAGCCTACGTTTCGAATGTATAAGCCCAATAAATTATTAACTTACAGATTTATTGACGTAAGGGAGGTTTCGGATATGCTGTGTAAAGAAAGAACGGCTAATTGTTATAAATGTAATTTATGGGTCACTTACATTCCAATATATAAAATTCATTTTCATCTGCACGTTATATTATTCTCTCCCACAATATAAGAAACAAGTTACTTGCATAAGGCCTTCCATTGTGGCACATATTACTTGTAACGTCCCTTGAGAAATCAGTTCAATTCCTATGACGCTAGTAACCGATTTAATGCTAAATATTCTAGTAGAAAAATATTTTGATGCCAAAACGCGAGGTTACTTTCAACCATACCCTGACCTTAAGGTTACGTAAGGTTCTATTTACACGATGACCATCAATCACCTAAGTCTCTACTGCTATAATCATCATCATCCGTCAAGAGCTAGGCTTTAATAGACCTGTTTCGGCCTCGTCTAATAGTCTCTTCACAGGTTTTCCAAGTCGTCTTCGTCCATAACCTCTCCTACCCAAACGCCATCCTCACCTGCCCGTGGCGCAACCTCCCCTTACTAACGAGAATCTAGGGACCGAGTCACTGCGGTATAACTCTTCCATCTTCCGTCGAGGAAATGCCGCAGAACACGCCTGTCCAAGGGCTAAAAGGTGGCAACCTGCCACTGGACTACCTAGCAGTAAGTTAGTATCCCGCCGTACGGAATTAAATATCACTTTTCAAGCCTCAACGAAGAAACAACAGGACAGAAAAGTTGACGACGAACAATTTCTATGATGAAATTCAGTAACCGAGATTTCAGGCTTCCGCTGCGAGGTTGATGACATCTGTGCTCTTCCGGGATGTTGCGCAGAGTCAAGTGGTAATCCTCTGCTAATGTTTCGGGACAACATATCGGTTCCATGTTCAAGGGTCAAGAAGTCCAAGACTTGGGCTTCTATTTGTGGTACGAGCCCAATCGTCTTAAGTTTCTAATTCCATGGAACTTTTAATCATCTCTGTGTCTGTCCCCAGAATGACAATCATCTCTGTTTCAGTTTCTATGGTGACCTTCAGGCACCTAAGTCTCCACTTATAAGATGAACTTCAATCGTCGAATTTCTATGTGTATGATGACATCAATCGCCTAACTTTACAATTCCGTGATTACCTTCAGTGACCTAAGCCTCTATTTCTATGACGATCGTCAATCATAAATGTTTCTATTTCTATGATGACCTTTAACCTTTTAAAGCCTAGCGGTAACTTTACATACGATCAGGTTTAACATTAACAAATTCTACGTGGTGCTCACATTGCGTTTATGTGTTTTGTACGGATCTCAGAACAAACAGCAACTTTTGCCTTACAAAACATTAAGAGATTGGTTTTTATAACCGAAGTGGAGAGTGTTTACAGCGCGGTACGCAACGAGTCCTTATACAGACACGCTTCGTCTTTAAAGGGTTAATCATCTACGTTTCTGTCTCTGCGATGACTTTCAATTCTATTTCTACAATAACCTTACGTCATACAAGCTCCCTTTCCGTCCAGCTGTCTAGACGAAATACCGCTTCAAAATTTGCATTTCTACAGGTCAAACTCCTGTAAATGAGGCCCACTAACGAACTTAACTTACCAGTTAAGAAGGACAGCCTTCTCATGGCGGGAAATGGATGATTTCCGGAAGTATCAAGAATGTCGAGCTGATGGACCTCGTTACGAATGCGGTATAACTTCCGGTGAAAGTCCTCAATGGTCGGAGTGTACGAGTCCTCAAATTTGTTGTTCAGGAATCTGAAAAAAAAGAAGAAATAACACTTCAGCCTGCCACAAAACCAGCACAAGATAAACACTGGCGTATAAAAAACTGGCCCCGCAAACTGAACTCAGATGCATTCCAGCATGAAGACTCAAGTCTTCAGGTCTGCGACGCAAAGTCCCAGAATCCCGATGGACTTTAATGCCTTCATCTTGAGGGTCAAGCAGTCCCACGCAGCCCGGATTTCTTAATTATAAATATGTAATATAAAGTTCCTTCGAAACGTCGGTAACTATCTACCAGTCGACGCGGCGAACATCCCATAGCATTTCAGTCTTGATCAGCATTGCTGTGACAACCTCAAATCTCGCGCATTCAAAAATCTCCGAAAATTCAGAAAGTGCTACAAGGCCGTATGTGGACAGCATATTTATGCATAAAAGCATATGCAAAAACATACAAGATGTAAAGTTTATGAGCGAGACTTAGTGCTTTCAAATCCCGGCCGCGTCAGCGTCTGAAGACTGACGACTTTTGTGTTTTTGCATATCGTTTCCAAAAATTATGGATATCTGCCCTTACACAAGACACATATGGCCCCCATAGACCTCGCAGCTAACTTCATGAAACATAGTTCTTCCTGAGAAGCTAATATTTGATCAGCTGGTCAAAAAACTCCCCGAATTTTATGGTACCCGAAAACTCATCACCACACTTACAACAGCCTACTATTTGTCCTTTCACTAAGACACATCACTCCAGTCCACCTCCTTTTATCATATCTCTGTAAGATTAATTCCAATGCTATCCTTCCATCTACGATTAGTTTTTCAAAGTATTCTATTTCATCAGGTTTCCCCATCAGAATTCTGTATGCATTTCTCTTCTCCGTCATGCGTTTTTCATGTTCCGCCATTCTCACCCTCCTGCATTTGCTAACTCCAATAGTATTTGGTGGAGAGTACAAATTATGAAGCTCTTCACTAAACGATTTTCTCCACCGTCCCGTCACTGCATCCCTCTTAGGCCCACATATCTTCCTCAGCACCCCGTTCTCGAACACCCTCAGCCTACGCGTATTGCTCACTGTGGATAATGTTTTCATTTCATTCGACGCTATAAAATTGAAAGCATTGTAAAATACGTACGAATCAGACCAATACAAACATAAACTACATCACGTGTTTAAGATTATAGCAAAGTCCGCATATTCTGCATGTAATTGTGTCTCTAAATCATTCCTAAGTTCCTCTGTTTTAGTTCCCAACTGTTTATCTCTGTTCAAGAGAAAGACCGTCATAACTCTGTAGGTTCGTAACTAAAGAACACATTTATGGTCTGCTTCTACCCTAATGCTCTGAACTCTAATATTCAAGCGCACATAAATCTCCACGGAGCACACGACTGTAAAGATTAAGATATTCCTGTCTTTTCTATGGAATATATTCCCCCCAAATTAAAAGCCTTTGTTCCTTATTCCTCTCGCTGCGACATTGCTCAAAATTGTGTGGCATAATGGAAATAAAGTCCTTCTCTTTCATGTCCTATACGTATTCCTGAAAGCGATCTTAAGTCTTTTTCTTCTATACTTAAACTGCGGCATCGAGAATGTCGCAGCGTACACTGGCCATTTGTTTTCGTGGTTTTCTCAGTCCCTCCAGAAAAATTATCGAGATACTTCTTCCATTAGGCCATTAACCGCTGCCTCCAACAACCCGTTTCCCCATCATCTTTCATCAGCTATGCTTCTATTCGAGGGAAATGGATACAGGCAGCGTTGCATAATATACAACGGCTAATGTCGTCATTGCAATATTCTGGCACAGAACGACACTCTCGGTGCATATATTCCAAGCCCATACATGGTTTCATTTATGGATTTGTTGCAGACATATGTTAATTATAGTTTATTAACCTTTTAAAGCCTAGCGGTAACTTTACGTACCACCAGGTATAACATTAAAAAATTCTACGTGGTGCCCACATTGCGTTTATGTGTTTTGTACGGATCTCAGAACAAACAGCAACTTTTGCCTTATAAAACATTTTTATAACCGAAGTGGAGAGTGTTTACAGCGCGGTACCCACTGAGTCCTTATATAAAACAGATACGCTTCGTCTTTAAAGGGTTAATTACAAACGTAATTCAGACAAGAGAAGCAAGGTATGTATAACGTGATGTTGGGGCCCGTTTGCATAACAACTGTTGCCGTGAAAAAGCATTACATATTCGGTGTGTGTGTGTGTGTGTGTGTGTGTGTGTGTGTGTGTGTGTGTGTGTGTGTGTGTGTGTGTGTGTCTGCAGCCTTAATTATCATGCATGCAAAGCGCATGTACCCTATTATATTGTCATATGTGGCCTGTCTAGCTCCACTATATTTTTCTGCGGTATCTCATAAACCGCACGATTTTCGGAAAGGTGCCTTTTGATTTTCTCTACAAATCTTGTCTGAAACGTTTCTCATTCTAAGAATAATTCCGAGATACTATCATACATGTACATAGGGCCTTCACGTAAAGTGCCCGTTATTCTTGTCAGATTTTAACGAAACTTGAATTTTCTCTACAGATTTTCGAAAAGTACCAAAATATCAAATTTCATATAAATTCGTTCAGTGGGAGCCAAGTTGTTCCATGCGGACGGACCGACAGGCACGATGAAGTTAATAGTCGCTTTTCACAATTTTGTGAATACGCCTATAAACGTAAAGTTATAAGGGCTCCTATCTCCAGAAACAAACAAGAGCAGTAAGATATTGTTAATCCCATTATTTAGCCTGCCATGCCAGACAGCCACACCCATAACATCAGGCGGTCAGCAGCATTCACGTTAATAATGACTAAGTCGCATTCAGTGTCAGCCAGCACCCACACTTAATCATCTTCCACTGAATCCATGTCGATCAATCTGTTCAGAATTTTACCGTCGGGTCTAGTGTCAGCCCTGTTGTTGACAAGGCCGTTGAACTGAACTAGCACTAACTGACAAGTTGACGAATAAAAAAAAAATAAACACTGCCGTTCTTTGAGAGATAGCGAATGAGTACTGCAATGCTCTAATTGTAAAGGTAAAGGTCAATCCATAATATGCCTATGCAGACAGAGGGGAGGCGGAGGCATAGCCTCAACCCATTCGCAACTCCGCACTAAAAAGAGGTGGGTGGTCAGCACCACGTTCCGACAGCTTTAATCCCAGGAAACACCCGGTACTCGTTATACAGGAGGCTGGGTGAGTCTCGGGGCCGGTGTGGACGGCACAGACGCTCTTGCCGCCAACTGAATTCGACTCCCGGGCTGTCCGGCCCGCAGGGAGACGCTACACCAACTACGTCATCCCGGCCAGCTACTCTAAATGTATGTTGACAAAATTAGATAAGGGAATTAAGGACAATGTCAAATCAGGTAGTATTTAGTGTCGATGATGTTGACTGGATTAACTGAAAAAAGCGATATTGGTGGGGGGTTTTATGTGTCTCCTAAACGTAGATTAAACTGACATCATGTTGTACCTAATAATATTTTAGATAATAAAATAACATTTTCAAAATGCGCCAAATGGATACCAGATAAACACTTCCTGTGCCTTCATTAGATAAGGGACAAACAGTGTTTGATGTAAATGTTTTCCTCATACATACCATAGGAAGTCCAAACTTGCTGCATTTTTTGGAAAACCTCTACATGTCTACTTATCACGTAGGAGGTTACTTAAAACCCGACATATTCTGTGGAAGTAGCAGTTTCATTACCGTATTCTTCTGCCACTGGGTTTTATACTGAGCCGATTTAATCCAGCACACGCTTGCACACAATACAGGCAGTCTTTGTTTAACTTTGCCACGAACAACATTGTTTCGCTCTAAATTAGACAAATTTTTTTGCCCAAAGTCTCGACGTCTCTTTAGCGGCGTCAGATTGAATTTGTTTTCGCCGGCAGCTGGCTGGATCTTCGACAGTCAGAATATCCGGTATTTTCATTAATTCTGATGGGGAAAAATATTCTGTTCCACGCTGTGATTTTGGAGAACATAACCACAACATTAATCGAAACCTTTCTGATTCTTTGAAATCCACTTAGCTAACCTTGGCGTCTATGCTTATTACCTAAGTGATGTCGCCCCTTCAGATTTTCGGTCAAAATTTTCGTATATAATTATTCTCTGCGCGCTAAAAGTCGCGCTGATCTCAATTTCCATAATTTCACGCCCCCAAAATAATATTCTCCGGAAACTACACTCTATAAAGCTCGTCCATATGAAACATTGTGCTTTAACCTGAAAATAATTAATAATTTTATGGACAATCTCGTCAGCAAACGCTAAATGTAAAAGGGCGAAGTACTTCTGGTACAAATCAGCGATTATTTGTATCTCACTGACTACAGATTCTGTCTCGTGCGTACTTATATATTCACGAATTCTCAGCCCGTTAAAACTAAACTAGTTTCAGTCCATTAGTACCCCAAATCCTTAGCTGACAACAAGGGCTATCTACTTGCCTTCCATAAAATGCTGAATTATTTTTACTTTAATTGTGAAGTGTACTTATTATCGGTTATGACAACATAGAAAAATCTTAACTGGTGGGTAAACTTCAATGCAAGACACAACTTAGAAAATCTAGACGTACACGGGAGGATAATATTCGAAACGGATATTAAAGATACACGATGGGAAGGAGTGGATTGGATTCATCCTTCTGAGAATAGAGACCGGTGTTAAGCTCTTGTGGACACGTTAATGAAATTTCGAACTACATAAAACTCGGGAATTCTTTCGCTCTAGGAGGAGCCATTAATTTTTGAAAAAAAAACTCTGCTCTATGTAAATAGTTAACAAGTACCTGGCAACAATGGACGTTTTGCCGACTCTGGAAGAACCGAGTAGCACAAGCCGGTAACAATTTTTGGGCGGTGGTTTACAGCTCTCCTCACATGATGAAGAACTGCCCGGGCTGGGGCCAGGACCGGACTGCTGTGAGCACATGGCAGCCTCAGGCTCCCCTTCGGACACAGCTGTTCTTCTGGACGGCGCCTCCCCCACTGGCAAGGCGATGTCGTTAGGAGACGCTCGGCTGGAACCACAGAGTCGAGACATGGCGTCCCTGAAGCAGGATGTGGCCCCGTTCAACGCCAGGTGTAACCCCGTGCAAGGTCCGGTTGCCACAGTTCCCGCCATGGGCCCCGCAGCGTCGCGGCAGCCTCCCCTGCTGCCCTGTCCATCCTCCACCGTCACCGCCCCCAGGACACTAGCTTCAGTCCTCGACGCTCGTGCTGCAACAAGGACAGTCACCGGATGAACTCAGCGCCAGTTCTGGAAACACTGTTCTATAGAAACTGAAGCATATATGGGTCGTAATGTGCAACAGTACATGTCATCGGAATCACTTACGCCTCGAGGTGAAGAAATTGGTTGTGGACTGCTACCAACTGCCACATTAAATTTTTAAAGCCTAGCGGTAACTTTACATACCACCAGGTTTAACACTAAAAAATTCTACGTGGTGCCCACATTGCGTTTATGTGTTTTGTACGGATCTCAGAACAAACAGCAACTTTTGCCTTATACAACATTAAGAGACTGGTTTTTATAACCGAAGTGGAGAGTGTTTACAGCGCGGTACGCACTGAGTTCTTATATAAAACAGATACGCTTCGTCTTTAAAGGGTTAATTAACTACATGGATCAGAATCCTTCTTCAAGAGCTGACAGTCGTTTAGATGATCAATTTCTCTCTTCCATGTGACTCGAAAATTTATTACCTTTTTCAAAACAGCCTGTCACTTGTCCCTGTCCTGATGTAGAGGTATTCATTCCGCTTTCCCGAATACTATTTTTAAGATACGCATTTTAATATTTTCCTCGTAACTACTCCCATATCTTCAAACTTGTCTGCTTCCTTCAGAGTTTACAAGAAGTTTTATGCAAATCTCTCTTCTTTTCCATACGTATCACACGCCCCACCTACCGCAACTTAATCACAGTAGTAGGCTAATGTATGGTAACCTCCATAAATCATTCTCCTTCTTTAAAATGAACATGGTCCGATAGAGAAGCTAGAACCCTTAAACAGCTACACCTTAAATGTAATGCACGTACTTTGCAATTATGGGGTTTAAGAAATGTTATAACACGTCTTTTTCACGTGGAGGACACACTGGCCACGGTACGGGTCTGCGTAGCTTTCCTGTGTTCTTATGTTACTGCCTGTTAAAGTCAGAGAGAATAAACCTATGTCATAGCGCCACACGACAGGAGTAACAGAAACAGGTTACAAAATAGCTAATAGCATCTCTTGAAATATGGATTTGTAGGTATTTAATCTGACAGGATGTCAAACCCTTGGGACGTCATCGCCAACGGCAAGTTTCGAAAATCCCACCCATTCCTCCCCACACACACTCTATATATATTAAACATATGTCACTAAACTGAACCAGAAAACTGATACAGTTGTTATGGTAAATATATTCGGTAACGAAAAATATATTAGCTTCGAATATGTGTGAAGTTCTTCATATTTTAATCCCCTGCAGGTGGGTGTATTCGGATGAAATATGAAACTATTAAAATGTTTTCAGTATTTTTAAGAAATGTCGTTACAGCGATTTAAGTAAAATTCTACGCTTAGAAATCAACTGTCACTGTATTCAACCAACTAAATGCACATACACTTCACTTCTCAATCTATAAAACACTCCTACATGTTTCGGCGCTATAGCGCCATCATCAGGGAGTACACCATTATATAGTTATCCGTCTGTACTCCCTCCTGATGGCGCCATAGCGCCGAAACATGTAGGAGTATTTTATAGATTGAGAAGTGAAGTGTATATGCATTTAGTTGGTTGAATACAGCTACAATTGATGTAACGACAATGCACGGAACAGAAAAAGTGAAAATTCTGCTCTTAGATTATACCCAATAAGGAAAGGCCGAAAAAATAAATAACTATTGTCAGTAGGCGAAACAAATAATAAGAATAACATATTTATTCCTTTCCGTAGCAACACGAAAATAAATGATTTATTTAAGCAAAAGAAGATAACCAAATGCTAGAATGCAGAAAACGATAATACAGGCCTACCTATCGGTTCATTGATCTTGGGTAGACAAATAATTTTGATTCATACATAAAAAATCTTGTATAATTAAGATTTTAAACGTGTTGTGGTTAACTTACACTGTGTTGTAAATAGGGAATGACATGCTTGTGTAAAACATGTAGTCATGAAACAGGTTTCATTTGGAAATTCCTCACGTAGTAACATAACAGCAACATCGGTAACATTTTTCTGCTTAAAGAACACATCTGGAGAAAATTTTGACCAGTACTGATACTCGTGTGTCTCTCTCTTAGTATGTCAGATATATCTCAGACTGACAAAAAATGTTTACTTTAAAATGTATTATATAATGTATGATATTAATAATGGAAACAAAATATCGAACCACTCGAGCTAGACAAGTAAAATTTCGTACAGATACACACATTTAACACAACAACACAATACTTGTAAAGCACTGTTCTTACGTAAGCAATTACAAACACAAGAACGTCGCGACGCAGTGGCATTACATCTGACAAATTTAATGCTTACGTAATTGTGTTAAAGGAACAAGGTTCGCATAAAACGCACAACAAAGATAATAAAAAAGGCAGTAAAAATACAGTTTTAGCCAACAAGGAACAAAGGGCTCCAAGATTCGTACTTCTCACCAAATATTAGAGTGATCAAATCAAAGAGAATGAGATGTGCGGGTCACGTGGCATATATGGGAAAACGGAAATGCATAGAGAATAGTGGCAAGGAAATCTGAAGGAAAGAGAACTCTGAAGACTTGGGCGTAGGTTGAGGACAATATTAATGCAGGTCTTAAGGGATGCAATGACGCAATGGACCGGGCTGATGTAATTCAGGAACAAGCCAAGTGGTGGGCTCTTGTGAACACCGTAATGTACTTTCGGGTTCCATAAAATGTAAAGAATATAATGCCTAGCTAAGGAACTGCTGCCTTCTGAAGTACTATGCTCCACGGACTTAGTAACTCGTAGCTAGTTGCCGATCCCAGTGGCCGCGCGGTCTAAGGCCGCTCGCTTGCTGGAATTGCAGGTTCGAATCCCGCCGGCGCATGGATGTCTGTCTCTTGTAAATGCCGTGTGTTGTTAGGTAGCCGTCTCTGCGACAGGCCGATCCCTCATCCAAAGGTGTAATACCGAGTGTGGTGTATCTGAGTGCGATCGTGAAGCCCCGATAATGAGGAAGCCATGGTCCACTAACGGCTGTTGGGCTAGGCGGGGAGGGGGGGTTACTTTGTTCGTTATGTAGCCAGTACGTTGTGGTCTGAACTTCTCTCTGTTCTTTTTTTAGAAAGTAAAGTAGGTTAAAAAGCAACACACTAATAAAACGAAGGTACGCTGGTCGACATTGACAGGGTCACTGGAAATAGCGATGGTGGGCAGACGTGATGGCTCTCAGAGGGTTAGGAGGAAGTGTGGGGAAGAATGGATGCGTAGGCATTTGCTGAGTGCTTTCGTTGTAGGGAAAATTTAATATATCTACGCAAGAAAAACGGATACAAATTCTTAAAACGCATTAAGCTGCCATATTCGTTAACTGTTCGTTCCTAAAACAAAGAGCTACTTTACACAGAGAATCCGGCACAAACCATGTCTAGTTGTGTATTTAGTGATGTCACAACTAACGTTAAACAGTGGTACAGCAGGAGACGGGCATGACCTTTGTACGAGTCAGTCTGTCATCTGGGCAAGCTTACTCCACTGACCTGCGTCTCCAGTGAATTAGCGAATGCTTAGCGCTAAAACAAAGCAGTGGATTAGCTCAATATTCCTACAGAAATCCCTGGGGATTTATCGTCTCACAGGAATTCCCCTAACGTGTACATCGGTTTACAACAGAACAGACCAAGATATTTAACATGTGCTGATCATAAAGGTAGAGCGGCCTAAGGCTAGAACATTGGGATCATGGCTTCAAATCCCACTGGGAGCATATATATATATATATATATTTGCGTTTTATCTGTGTATTTGGCACCCTGTGTACGCCCATGCCTCACTAAGGCCTGATCTGTCCCAGGAGTCATACTAAATGTCTATAAACAATTTTTACGAGCTGGAAAATGTGAGATCGGTGCAGCATTATTTGTAGCGCCATGCAAGTTACCATACATGAAAATATAATTAAAATTGGAGTCAGTATTTTAAAAATATATTTTTTACACTTTATTTTAAAATTTAAATTTGTGTTTTGACAGTTTATCTGTGGTCAGTGACTACATATTGAGAAATCTTGGAACATGTTCGCCCTCTTTATTTTCCCTTGTTCCATTGGGTCAAACTTAAGTAAGAATACATATTTAATAAGACGCATTTATGCAGATTGTATGAGTTTAAGAAATATAGTTGCCTAATATCCAAAATCAGGATAGCGTAATTAGTATAGTGACTGCTATGGTTTTAGAAGCAGAGAAAAAGTGATTCGGTGCTCCATACGTTCAACATATTTTTTTCCTCTCCAAAGCGTCCAGACCGGCCCTGGGGCGCACCCGGCCTAATATTCAATTATTATCGGGCCTACTTCCCAGCGGGTAAAGTGCACGGCGCATGAAGCTAACCATTCGTCACCATCTGCTTTCGAGGTTAAGAATAAGTGGAGCGATATATTTACTCCCCCTCTCTATATGTTTTCATGGTGCGTATAAGGACAACTTTACGTTTTTAATTGTGCGATTTAATAATAATAATAATAATAATAAAATCACAACCAATAACAATTGAAACTTTAGGAGAAAGACCTTTACAAAGAATATCAGCATACATGTAACCTAGTTCGGCAGTGCACAACATACAATAAATACAACCACCTATATCTGATTTCAAATTAGTACATCACAAAATATATTGGTTTTAAAGAAGGATTGCTGACAAACAAATGTGGACCGTCCGTTAATCTAACGGGCTCCGCGCAATTTTTTTTTCTAACAAGTCAGTGCCAGACAGCAGAATGTATTGACTTTTCATCGTCAAAGGCAATCCACTTATAGAATATACATACGCTCTGTAAAGAGTGACTGACAGTTGAAGAAATACAAACACAACTCCTTCGCAAAATGAAGTGTAAGAACTTACGTTCCTTTACCGAAGTTTACGTCTTTACAATATACACGTACATTACCGGGAACAGCATTTAGAAATGTTCACTGAAATCTTGGCCCGAAAACAAGATTTATTCCGTACGTTATTTAACGGCGTATAACTTGTGGCGGTTATTTAGTATGCCATGTAGCAAGGAATAATTAAAACGTGCCTAATTTGAAAGTAATTAATAAAGTGGTAGTGGCATAATTCAAAGTACTACCCCGTGACGCCGTTAAAAGACACGTGAAAAACCACGTCACAACTATGATGCCCTTATGTTAAATGGGGTTCAGCTAAAATTCCCACCTGACACCTCCTTAATATAAGTCAGATGCTTAATAACTTGAATTCATTTGCTGAATCATAAAAATGACACCTTACATTGGGACTGATATGTACACGTCATAGTGGAATAAATTTCTGAGAAAGATGAATTATTAATTATTCATTATTATCTTACCATACGGCGTGGTAAGAAAAGTAAGTCATTAGATCTCAATGTACTGCGTAAGAAGGACGTTCAAAAATAAAGTTAGACAACACAGTGCGTTACGTCTTTTACCGATACAAGTAATACTGCTAAAGTCGTTTAAATTTTATTTTACCCAGCTGATCAAGCCCTTAGTTAACACTCCAGTTTTGTACATGAAAGTATGAAAGCCCCATCCTGTAACTATATTACAGCACAAAAAGCAAACACATTACAGGCCTAGACAGGCCCTGAGGGTACCAGGAAGTTCAGGCTCTCAGATTTTTAGACAGTCGGCATATGAAGGTGAAAAGGTTTTCAGCCCTACGCACCGGCCGCCTTTACCCTCCAGGAAATATTCCTGGTACTCATTTCTGTTAGAGGCTGAGTCGACCCCAGAGCCATAATACGAATTATATTAGAGCAGGGGTAAATGTAAACCCAGGGAGCCCGGTCGCCACGGCGACTAAATCGTGTACGACGGCGCCCAATGTATGTGGGTCCTCAGAATGGAACTTGCTTCACGTCACCCTTCTGACGCCTAGAATTTTGAAGTGACTTCTAGATTTTTGTAAAATCTGTGAACCTCTGTATTAGAGTTTCTGTAATTTTATACGTTACCGAAACAACAAATGCTCAGAATCTATTTTCAAATATGACATATAATCTTCTTGCCATTTATACCCCACATAGTCATTCCTAATTATTCTTTCAGGCGTCCCTATTAAATATAAATTTGTTACAAAGAGTTTTTCTATACAGTACGAAGAGGGAATCAAGATGTGAATTCCGGCAGAGAACTCTTCTTCATTTTCCACAATAAAATTTTACAGCGCAGTAGGATAAATGGAATTCGGCAGAAATGTCAGTGTGGTTGGTCGATCATTCGTTGACGTATTCTGAGTGAAGTATTACATGTTATATAACCTGTGAGGAAGGAATGACATTCAACGCAAGAAATAAACAAGCCTGTGTCGAATTTAGCATGAAATCGACGGTTGTAAAACAAGAGACGAAAATCAGCTTCAAGATGCACATCTGTTCGACGTAACACACGCTGTGTGAAAGAAAGAACTGCTGAAGTATTGAGACTTGTGATGAACCACGTCAAGCATTTTGTGGAGCACGTACTACTTATTTGATTTCAGTTTCATATTTGCGAATTGTACATAAACGCCTGTATCAATAAACAAAGTGTCTGAGGAACCCATGACCTGACCTACATTCCCTTTATGTTCAGTATGCACACACTGCATATTAAACACACGCACGGCCAATGCTTTGTGCTTACCGAAACCAGAGGTCTCTGTGTACTCTGTGTTGCAACCGTCGAATTAAATATATTATAATTAACAAGGCCATATTTTATCATTAGATGCACACTGCGTTATTTTTCTCCAAATTTAAATCAGAGTAAAATAAACAAGGGATTAAGTTGAATTCTAAAAGGTTTTGACAATGGTGTAGAACATTGGGTGGTGACGGGTTCATGGACTATATCCATTGACCGAAGAGTAAAATATTAAAATATTTAAAAAATATTAAAATAACAACACAAATTTTTAATATTTTAATATTTTACTCTTCGGACGATGGATAAAGTCCATGAACCCATAAGGGATTAAGTATTAAGGTGCCCATGTGCAACACACACAAAAAAAAAACTTATAAAGGAAAAGTAATACAGTCTGTTCATCCGTCTCCATGTTTAACCACGAAATTTTCCATAACGTTTGGTAGTCCTATCTGAAGTCTATAGTAAAATTTGTTCTCAGAGTTTTGTGGTGTTCAGTATTGGTCCAAATCCTTATTTAGATTACTATACTGCCTTGTGGGTTGTGATGCTGTGTAATTTAGTACACAGGTGAGAAAGTTTCGAATTTAAATGTTCCCTACATCTACGAGGTAGCTCAAGTACCTCACAGCCTATTTAAGTTCAACGGACCTTTATGGAATTTGTCAAAATGTTTCATCATTCAAGACAAGCGGAGCCAACACTTCCATTCAAAACATTTATATTTTTTATGTAATTTTAACAGGACCAAATTCCAGAGCACTGTTCTGTGACACATTGTAGCTTTATAAACAAGGCAATCCAGCCTCTCTGTGGCGTTTATTTTCTTTTCGGAGACATATTCATATCTATAATTCAAAATTAGCAAGGTACTAAGTACGCGAAATCTGATAGAATGCAAGTTGAAGATAGGGTGATCCCTCGTCCAACGAGGGGGTTCGGTTGAGTGATCACGGCGTGTTGGCAGAACTTCTTATGGGAATACGGTTACGTGAACGCGGACGTTTATGGACTCCCCATCAGCGCTTCAAACACATTTTTGGACAATAAATATTACACAGTGCTACGTAGCTCATGCTGCCATCTTCCGCGGCGGTCCAATGAGTAGCCGCCTGCATTTATCCGTGGTTATTTTAATTCATTGGTGTTCGGAAAATAGTTTTACCCACATACAGCATTTCATTATTTTCAACCTCAAATATTCAAAACTACGCCTGCATTTATCCATGGTTATTTTAACTTTTTAGTGTTCGGAAAATACGTTTTCCCACATACAGCACTTCATTATGTTCAACCTCGTATATACAAAAGCACGCCTGCATTTATCCCTGGTTATTTTCATTTCTCTGGGTTCGAAAAATAAATTTTGCCACATACAGCATTTCATTATTTTCAACCCCTTATGCTCAAAACCACGCCTGCATTTATCCTTGGTTATTTTAATTTTTCAGTGTTCAGAAAATAAGTTTTCCCCTATATAGCATCTCATTATTTTCAACCGCGTATATTCAAAACCACGCTGGGCAAAACCGCGTTGCGCGACGGACTACCGCAAGTGTAAATTCATGGTGAAGACTTCCTCCCTTGTTTATGCATTGTGTTATGCCTACTAATCCTCTGTAGAGGGCAATTACCGCCACGACAGTTTAGTTCAGACACGTATTACACACCCTCTGTCAAAGGGTAACGGGCGTCCTTTCCCCGGAAACAATGCAGCCGTGGCGTGAAGTTGACTATTCACCTCCACCTAGTTCAGAGATTTGGAATAAGTGGAGCTATTCATCTACTCCCCTATATGCCTTCATGGTGTGGACAGAGAAAAATTTACGTTTTTACCTTGATATTATTCAAATACCTTTTCTAAACTGTATAGAAATCTAATGGGTATATATGCAAAGAGAATCTATATTTAAACTCGTTAGGCGAGATTTTTATTCTATAAACAGCCAGATGATGATAAGATATGATGCTCCTAGGTAAAGAAGTATGACATAATAATGCGCTGCCCCGTCAAGACTACTGCACGGCGATAGATACTTGAAACTATACAGCAATGGTGACATGATGATGATCAGAAGAGGAACACCGAAATACTCTGAGGCACAATGGCCCCATCGCCACTTCAAGAATCCTACATGGTCGTTCGGGATCCAATCCAAAACCCTGCAGTCGGAAGCCACCCTCTTAGTAACGAAACCATGGTACACCCTATTCTAAATTTGACACCACTATGCCACTGATGCAAACTTTGAATAAAGTTACATAACATTACCGAGGTTCAACACACAACACTCAACCAAAAAACGCACTCTTAGTTTTTTAGATATTATATATTACAATCTCTGTAACTTAGTGCAACATGTTTCGATTCCCTACTGGGATCATCATTAGAGACTCCTGTGAGAATACGAATTACACAAACAATACTAACAATATAAGGACATGTTTGTGTGATCATACTGTCAGAAGATTCCCCCGAAACATGTTGGACTAGCTTACAGAGACTGTAATATATAACATCTAAACAACTAAGAGTGCGTTTGTTGGTTGAGTGTTGTGTGTTTGATCAGTGACAAGGTACGGTACGCATAATATAAAAATTACCAAGGTTACTTTGAGGAAACTGCCTGTTAAGTTAATTTACTGAATGCGTGTAAAATCAGAACTTGCAGGTAGGAATAACCAAAAGCACCTCTTTCAGAACAACGAAGCCACATGTGGGTTAACCGAATACCGAGATACATGCTACTAAGTGAGAAATAATTATCAGAGAAGCGGTCCCGTTACGACGCTGTATACACAAACGTAACAGTACACGATAACGCTTTATCATGGGACACACAATCAATGGGTCTATAAGCGCAATATAGGACTTCCACGAGATTATACGGACTGTGCTATGCGGAAGCAACGTCTGATTAGAAGCCTGAAGTCAACGTCTGATTAGCAAGCTGCTTCTGAAATACGTTTGTTCGTGCTGCTGCTACAGTGGGGTTTCAAATTAACATGGCTGCAAATCAATTTCCTTTACCACATCGTCTTTGCCCTCGACGATGGAAGTCCCTGTTACGAAGGTGACATTTTTTAAGAAAATGGGAATTTCCGGTTTACTTGCCGCAAGCTGTGGCTTGTTATTAAAGGAATCGATTTGTTTGTGTACGGCATGCAATAGGCTAAAGGGCAGAAACCGTTCCTTGTCATCTTGGACGGATGTTACGTGCTATGAATTTGAACATGAAATCGATTGTGTATTTTGTAGCACACCCTTCAGCGGCACCAGTCTGCACAACCACTGCGACTTTATAAAATGCTGAATCGAACCCGCAATGAGCAATAAAATCAGCAAATTAAAAACATTCTAGTGCCATCAACATGGCTTTTAAGGTAAAACAAATTATCCTTTCATTCAAGCAACTAATTTTCTCATCTTTTCCTTTCCTGTGGAGCAACAGCCCAAATAGGGTTTAGGCCGCCTACTTTAGGAGGCTTCTAGATCACACTCAGACACACCACACAGTCGGTAGGACTCCTCTGGACGAGTGATCAGTCCGTCGCAGAGACGTCTACCTGACAACACACAAACACTCACAAGAGGCAAACATCCATGCCGCCGATGGGATTCGAACCCACGATCCCAGCAAGCGCTCGGACGAAGGCCCATGCCTTAGGCCGCGCGGCCACGGTGATCGGCAATTTTCACATCTTAGGTCACGTAAATTGAAGATATTTGTTGAATGACGGAATCATTGTTGATCATTATCACAACGCTCTCATTTTTATTACAAATTCAGAAGACTCATATCTTTATATAGAGTTCCAGAAACTTCCTTTAGTAAGTTCACTCTACTTGCAAGCCAAAGCATGCCAGATCAAAGGAAAAATTCTCCAATTACTTTCTTTAGAATACGACGGGTTCATTTCTTTCATAAGAAAAGTTCTTACGGGCATATGGTTTTTGTTTTAATGAACGCCCTTTGCATAATGGGCATAGTTCACGTGATAATTTTGTGTAGAAATGAAAATGACAGGTGCAGGTACAATCTCTCGTCAAGCCCCCCCCCCCCCTACTCCTGCCTCAGATCACAACGCTAACTAATTCACGTACTCTGCGTTCGCATCACCTCGCAATGAAAGCGTGTAGCCTGATTAAATTAGTTGTGACCCTGGGTACAGGAACTCGGCCACAAAGAAAATGTACTCTGGGCTTCCAGGTTTTTATCAATATTTCGCTGGTTCTCTGGTCCTTGGTATGTTTAAACCTGGGCGAAGCTTTCATCCCAGAAATGGCATACATAAAACATGTGCAATAAAATGCATATAGATGCAAAGGGAAGTAGTTATGAAGCGAAGAATTTTACTGTTTGAGCTCGTCTCCTGTTATTATTATTATTACTATTATTATTATATTTGTATCCAAAGGGTTATGACTATGTATAAAAATCTAATGGAAGAAACAAGAAATTTATAAGAAAACATAATGAAGGGAAACTTTTGGAAATACGGGTTGCAGAAGATAATTCATAATACCTCCAAAGATATAACATGTTTCTAAAAGAACATTCAGTCGAAGCTGATGTTTGGTGACGTCTGGAGATAAAGTTATCATCATCATCATCATCATCATCATCATAATAATCATCATCAATATCACTAGTATCACTTTACATTTTTGTTAATGTCCTTTCTTTTACACCTTGCCGTATCTAACGTTCCTTTGCAAGCCCTTCCTTTACCTAAGACGTTTTGCAGCACTTGCTTGTATTTGGCTTTATTGATGTTGTCGAACAGTGAAACGAAGTACAACCTTACGTATATTACTGCTATTATTGCCATAAATTTTCGGTACAAATCATCGGTTTGTCAAGAGTACGCTATACCTCCTTAAATAAACAGTATCCAATGTTACAGTACAATTTTGCAAATGTGGACACTTCCGGGATATTGCATTATTCTGCAAACTTTTTCTTTGACTCAACGCAAGTTTCCAAATAACATACGCACAAATTATTTGATCAGTACGCTGATCGCTTCTATTTCCACAAAGAGGCAACGTTTCTCAAGTTTCAAATCTATTTAACTATCATCATCACGTTGCAGTAGAGTGTGCTTAAGTTTGAAGTCCCCGAAGTCCGAAGAAGATGCACGAACATTGCTACCACAGAAGCGCACTCGACGGCTGAATTGCACTCTGTCACTTCATCTGAATTTAGAGTTCATTTCCGGTATCTGCTGTAATGTTTTTCCGGTAGTGACGCAAAATGTTTCCACAGTAAGTAACACAAAGCAAACTCTGTGTGTTATGCTGATCCATTACATGACTAATGGATCCCGTTGTTACACATTTGAAATTCATCTCTTTTCATTTATTCATTTCTGTATGGAATATCAATCGGAATGTGACACCCGCTCAGCGTCACAACAGAGTCACACAGCCAGTTATCAACGTACAGCAAATTCAATATATAAATAAATAATGGTACAAGCGAACTGTTTTAAATATTAATTTTTAAAAAAGGCATTGAATGCTGGCATAAAAGGGCGAGCTGTCTACAGTAAATTCCGGCAGTTCATTGACATTTTATACTAGAGCATTGGTAATTAAATGAGAAGACCTAACACATCTCATGGTTCATGCACCTCCATATAACCATTCTGGAATATAATTCTGTTTATTTTTATGCAAAATTACAATTCCATAGGTGCGAGTGCAGACGGACAATACTGTGTCAAAGTTTCTTGTGCTGAGGTAGAAAAAAACTGCTACTGCCATACGATAAGTATGACCTGATGGCTGCGTGAAATAATTAGGGAGTATTATGTCATGACCCAGGGAGCTTCGACGTGTGTATTTTTGGGAACACATGTACCCCGTTCTTAATGACGTCAAAACTGCTGCGTATGAGAATTTAATAAAATTATCTCGAGAAACACTCACTTTCACGTCCCAGACGACGGTAGCCTGTTTGTCACAGAAGCCCTCCGAGGGAAAGGTTTCCATAGACTACACATTTTCATATACTTTCAAGAAAAAGATGTTAAAATATGCAAGCTGTCTTAGCCAATTGATCGATTCTGTGAATGTAACAGTACTTTTTAAACTTAAGAAGTTATGTGACACTGAATGATGGGAGACATGTAATTGTGTGATTGATGGATTTCCAGTAAAGAAGAAACAAGTGTCTACCTCCTATATTAAGGTACTGTTAGAATTCAGTCTGGACATACTGAAGAAAAACATAAGAAAACTTAGTCTAAAGACGTGGTCGGCGGCTGACATTCGGGCCAGAGGCCTCTCGAATATGAGGTAAAGACTCTCGAATATGATGGTAAAGACTCCAGTCCGATATTTGAATGAACACACCTGTAGATGGCAGTGTTATTCACTGTGAAAACTACTCATGAATTTCATTAGAAAAGCCCAAAAATTTTATTGTTACATTCGACTTCTAATTCAATTCACATAAATATGAATGCTTTCTTAAATTTACACTAAATAACGTTGTTTTGACACTTGTTTGTCGACACGTAACTTGAGTTATGACCAGCAGCAGACGCCTAAGTACCAACAACAATTCCGAAAATGTACCAATTAAAGTGTGTGAATTTCTTTTTTAAAGCCTTGAAGAATTATGAGAAATTTGATTTACAGAAAAGAACTTGGAATATTCTCATAGCAGAAAAAAATTCAGTATCAGCAAGGGTATTGTAACGTCATATGACGAGTAATGAAGAAGAGCATTCAATTTAAACGAGAGGAGCAATGGTAACTGGAACGACAAGGAAGAGATGGAAAAGCCTAAATGGTGAGGTGCTTGTTGTATGAGAAACAAGCAAAAGAAAGTAAGAATGAAGCCTTATCGATCTCCACGCTGAACAGATTCAGAGTGAATGAAATAAAAGTGCAAAGATGATTTGAAAGTAAAATCATCCGAATGTGCACCGTCTGATTTCGAATATCTAATCCACCCCGGTGTTTATTTGTTGCAGACACAAACGTAAACGTACGGGCCAGAGATAAATGCACACAGATTTTGTGGGGGGGGGGGGGGACCTGAAGAAAAGAACCACTTGGAAGACCGAGAGGTATATGGAAAGATAATATAAAAGTGTATCTTAAAGGAACGGGATTGAAGGGCGTGCACTGGATACACGATCTCAGGATGGGTGCAAGTGGGAGGCTCTTGTGAACACGGTTCTGAAACTTCGGGCTACACAATGAGTAGAATTCCTTGACTGGGTTCAGAAAGTAAGAGTTTATCCAGACGGAATGTGCTCTAGGAAGTTAGTTAATTACTTCTGTAATTAGTTGGTTGATTACTTAATTAGACACAAACGTAGCGTTGGAAAGACGCAGAACACAAGAGCAGTTGGATATTAGAATACAACACGTGCTTATTTACGGTAATCAGTGCACAAATGTGGGCGGTATCTGCACACGTGAACGACATAAATACAGCATTTAATTAATTAACATATAAAGGACACACTACGGTAGCCCTACATACCACTGAATTTAATAATTCAAATCACAGGCTCGTGTAAGACGTGCAGTATTTAGTAAATTTTAGATTAACAAACAATGTACGTGTGGCCATTTACTTTACGGTATAACTTTATTTTACTTTAAAAGAATATAAAGCTTTGAGTGTCTTCGAATAATATATACAGTGGTTTCCCCGAGGATCGCTATTGCCACAATCTGCATACTTTTTTGGTTATAGTATAAGTTGTGATTGGGGTACATAGTGGAAATTTATTATAAAGAAAGGTAAAGAATATTGCCCCCGTAGCATAGCCCCAGAGTCCTACTGCATCCCTAAAATTTATGAACCTGCAAAAATAAGTCTTTCAAAGATAAAAAATAGAAGTTAGACTTTGGCTTCACCACTAGGCCTAGAAGCCCTTGATGTAAAAATGGCTTCTAGAAAAGAAAATGTCAGTATCAAGCAGTATTAAGTTTAGAGGGAGTCCGCAAAAAGAAGGCATTAATTGCAACTTTTTGAAAATAAAAACTTTAACAAGTAATAAAAAACTAAAACGGGGACATTATCCAATTGGTTGTACCCTATATCTGTCCTGCAGCCGATATGACTACGTGAGATTTCAGGCTTCCGCCGCGGTCTAGCTGAGGCCTTCCTTCTTTGATATGGTGCAACGTATGTTGGTGCTATTTTACCTGGACACAAGCAGAACAGCGAATGTCTCAGATATTACTAACTGCATGCGAGCTACATCTCCGTCCGAAACCGAGGAATTATGTTCTTTTAAGTTATTACTCAGGTGTTACAATTACTGGAGGACTTTGGAGTAAACAGTGGAGACTTCTTCAGGGAAAACTACTTACTATTTGACACGCTGTTTCGCGAAACAGAATGTGCCAAATATTTTGAGAGGTACCTTGGTGTGCGAAACCAAGGCTCATATCGTCTCGCAATCATATTATTTCAAATTGCATCTGTATTTTGGTACATGCATGCGGTGTCCGCTGTAAATTGCAAGCTTCTCTTTTCGCGGTGACCTACAATAATCTGGCCGTCCGAGAGTTTCAGCTTTGATGCCTAGACACAAATTGAGCTGGTTGGGAAGCGCACGGCGCTTTTGTAGCTAATAACAGAAGTAAAGGTGACGATCTCCCTATAACACATCATGAAGGCACAGAGGCGCCAGATGGCAGTGGGCAGACAACGCCAAGACGCCGGCCGTTTTACACCCGGGGAGGAGCCCCGGTACACGTTGCAGAAGGTTCAGAGGGCACCAGAGTCGGTCTGGCGGGGTTTTGGGAAAGAGAAAATCTCTTGCCCCACAACGGGTCAAAACCCGGACCGTCCAGCCCGTAGCGAACCGCTGTACCGGCACCTACTAACAAAAGTATATTTCTCAAATTCCTGAGACATTTTTCTTCGTGTTTTACATGGCCTGCCTTATAAAAAGAATTCTACTCTTACGCTGACCATGAAGAAGTATAGGAGAGTGGCAATGAAGATGAATGGTACGCTTCGCCCTTCGGTCACATTATGGCCTAGGAAGGACGCCTCGGTATCGATAGACCTGGGGGAGGATTCAAGTCGGTATGGACAAGATAAAAAAGAAGAAATTGACTGCCACTGCCGAGGATTTAATGCCGGTCGTCCATTGAGGTACAATGGTTCATGGTCTTCCTTACATGTGATGGATAACTCGGAATTTTACTTTAAATCTAGTTAAGGCTTCCATCTCCCTACATTCCAAATCAAATGTTAATCTAATTCTCATCGTTAGAGGAATGCCTGTAACAGGTGTGGGCAATTACAGTCGCTCGGGCTCGGGCGAAGATATTTCACAGTGACCGAGGACCCGCAAATTTCGAGATAGAAGTTCGATATTTATAGGACGGTTAAATATTTATTACTTCAGTGGTTAATTCACGAACGCTGTCGGTGTCTAAACTGTATAGCGTTTGTGAAGAATGATGCGTGCTCGCTGAACCGAAAGTTACTGCTATGCGGCAAGGCATAGAAATAACATCACCAACAATTAATTAGGAAAACAATGTAGCATTTTAAGTGAAAATTGTGCTTTCACGAATCAAATCTGATCTACAGTAAGTCCCGCCATATTTTCTCGCATTTACCTGCAAGTATTATAGAATACAGTAGCAAATACACGTATAGGGATTCAAAACTTTGCTTTTCCTTAAATATTTTGATTTTCCTGTGAATATTGTGCCTTATTCATACCATGTACGAGAAAGTACATATCAACAAAAGGCCTACTATTGCATTAATAATATAAGAATATCAGTGGACAAATTATTTTTTTCCCTGGCCAGTGTGCTCGCCCTCATGTGGACGTGTCAATTCAGCCAACCAATCACGCGATCAATAAAGCAACTGCTTCTTCGATATCGGAAGGAGCATTGTTTTTTTGAACGTTATTGGCTCGGGCCGTTTGTCCTTCTGTTAAGAACAGCATACAAAATGGAGACGTGTATGGAACACTAGTGGAATAGTAATAATAAGGGAGAACCGAAGAACTCGGGATAGGCTCTTCTCGGAGTATTTCGACTTTCCCCTGTATCACCCCGCCAATGCTCAAATTGTCTTCTTCTTGCCACTGTTGTTATCAGAAAGACAAGTTGACCAAACGTGAGAACCTTCAAATAAGTAATGCTTTTTCGGATATGGGGAGCATTGGACAATTAAAGTGCTTGCACTTTTGGGCCAGTCGCCGGTTATGGCACTGCTTAGGTTTTTATTCTGTTCGAAGAGCGCTGAATCCATTAATGATATCTGACAGAGAAAACTAAACATATAATTTTGTATTAAGTTACTAATTAACTGAAACATGTAATCAGCCCACATTATATAAAATAACTGATATTATAAGAAAAATCTGACAATTAATTAAAATTACATGGCATATACAGATTAGCAAACCCACAACTGCGGAAAGTTTATGTCTGTCTGTCTAGGCTAGTCAGCGCAAAGTAATGTATCACAAAAAATGCTCAAAATGCTACCTTTTGTCATCTACCGCCACTTCATTTGCACCAATTGAGATACAGCTCCACTGCATAAGAAATCCAATGCCAATCCAAAACCACTATCACAGGCAGAGACACTCAAGGGCCCTTTAAACAGTACAGTGCATGTTTTAAGTTATCTGTTAGTCATTTCGACTTTCTAAATCAACATTGACCACGCAGTAAGACTTTCCTTGACTGCTTACTCAGACTGAAGAGTTGGACACTTCACCAGTGAAGTCGGACCAGTCCGTACCCCACCAGTTCGATTCGCGGAAGCACAGCCTATAACAGCGTTTCCCAAGTGACTAGATTTAGCCTTAGGTTGGCTGGGGGGTGAGGTATAGGAAATAATAAGTTGCATTAATGGTTGCCGTAATACCAGATAACCACAATTACACCGTACTAGCATACTTGGAAAAAGGCTACATTTTCGTAAAATGGGAGTAAGGTTTTATACGAAATGTCCAGTGAGACACAAGATGTAAAGTCAACAAATTTACTGTAGTAAGGAAAGACTGACTCTATCTGCTCCCGCTTTTCACCATTTACCCCATAAATACATATTGCGATGGGGCTGTTGGTGAGTTCGGTGGCAGTGAGCAACAGTTGTCGTTGGAAGACTTCCAAAAGACACCTGTTGACACGGTACTTGTTGCAGCGGTGCTACATCGGCTCTGCAGCACACAGAACCAGAGCCCACTGTCAGCCGCCATGCTAAAATGATTCGTCTGTGATTTCCATTAAGTCTGTGGCATTGAACCTGTGGGTTCGGACGGCGACTTTCAGAGGTCCCGCAAGCATATTTCCTTTCCAGCGAAATTTGTAAACATAATACTGATACTTTTAACTGCGTTTTTCATTTTCACCTCCATCTTAGTGCATAATAGGCAATAAGCTTATTTTCATTGTAAATCAACAAATAATAAATGTTTTTCGTAAGTGTCCCTAAATATTTAATTTTTTAATATAAAACCTTATGTTTGAGAATGTTTATTTTCATTGTTGCATCCCAAAGGACACATTTAACTTAGTGATTTCCCGCGAAAGTTTAGATACACTCACAAGTTTTCCACAAGCACTGAAGTTTGAAGACTCTTATTATGCATCTGAATCGTGACTACTCAGCATTTATTTTCAATTTAACTGTATAATTTTAACTCGCGCTGCATGGCCTTCCTGTCGTTCAACCCGCCATCACAGCTGTCGTTCAAATGGTGTACCACATACTAAAAATAGAATATTTTCTCTTATTTAGAGTCCATAGACGTTTCTAAAGCAGTTTTAGTCATACAGCACACACACACACACACACACACACACACACACACACACACACACACACACACANACACACACACACACACACACACACACACACACACACACACACACACACACATACGGATTATGTGCTTATTTATTAGATAAAACAACAATTAGGAGGACACTGGAATAGTGAGACGAAAGAGCGAAACAAATTGTACCAAACAAGGTTTTGACTGTGCAAGAATTAATTAATGAAAGTAAAAACGGACACGACGAACAGAAGACCAATACATGTACAAACAGTGGATATCCAATTCTTAGGATCCGTTCAAGATACAAGTAACATTGGAGTCCAACTGCATTGAGTGCAGTTGGACTCCAATGTTACTTCATTCACACGTGCAACAAAATGCGCGATGTTCTGTTAGTTGCTTAATCTTGAATAAAGCGAAAAGTAATTACATTGGCTAAGCCGTGAACATCTTTAACTGATGCAATAAAATTTAACTCACACAAATTAATACAGGAATAAAAATACGGTCCTAGAGAAAAAGATAAATTGAGTGACCAACATAAGTTAGAAGAGAACACATTTTGGAGTCAAAGTATTTTTAAAACTGATTACGTTAATATGACAAATATATTACTTCGGACAAAAAGAAATGTTGAAAAAGGACTGCACTAGAAACATCACACGTCAATGAGCCAGAAAGCAGCTTGCTTTTTACTCGTTACCTATCCACATATCGAAAAATATTTCAAGTAAAATCTGCAGACTTCAGTGCCTTTTATGTCCAGTAACCTATACCAGTAACTGTATGGGATGATCCGTTCGTTTAAACAACCGGCGGACTTGGACTGCAGCGTTACGTAAGCATAGAGTATGTTCTGCTGATATAAACCAAAATTAAATTCACTCTATTATTCCGACACCCCCCCCCCCCCAACCCTCCAGCCTACAGAACTACATTCGATAGGCACTGAAGAGACCCAGTTGCAAGCAACTGAAATTATTTTCATAACCACTGTTCCAGTCTCCATTTCCCTTATTATCGACATAAAAGAGAGGAACAGGAAAGTATCCGCAATGCACATCATAACATTCTGACAGTAGCCACAGGCTGCATGTGGTCTCTGTGTTATTAAAATGTGTATAATGTATTTAAATGCTTCCACACTACGCCACGTCACACCTGGGGAAATTCACTGGAAGCAATTCCCTGGCGCTTTGCTGTTTCAAAACTTCGCAAATATAAATATTTAAACAGATTAGGAGAGACAGGAGTCCCCATACGCACCGCCGCGACGCGTCACCGTCCGTTCGGAGACAGATCACTACGCTAACAGCTTATATTCTGGTCGCAATCTTTCCGTTTACATCATACATGAGGTCAAAATCAATACAATTATTGTTATGAGTTCATATTTTCCTTGTTTTTCTCCTTTACTCAATACTAGAGGGTAACAATTGAAATTTTAATGTTACAAACTGTATTCGCAATTACTGTTACAAGTAACGTGTCAGGCTTGCAGAGATACCTAATTAAAATTTCATCTAAACTTACTTGCGAACTTACTAGCCCACAGTTATTAAGAGTGATTTACGAGGCATCAACTGTATGGAAGCCCAGGTTCGATCCCAGACAAGTTCATGTGGAATGTGAGGTGGACAAAGTTGCATTAAGACAGGTTTCCTTTCTCGTCTTTCGGTCGTCGTCAGTCAGTATCATTCCACCAATTCTCCGCATTCACATTTCGTTCCTCTACTATCGACGCTGAACAGACTTCACGTTTAACAGCATCCTTAAACAAAACACATGTCTATCTCTTAACTTCCTGATTCTTTCAAATGTAAAAAAAGAAATCAGTCGCTCTTTACATTCGACTCTATGTAAAATCTGCAGCTGGTATCAGTGACATTAAACAAACCAAGAACATATCAATGTTTACAACTTTCATTCTGCTCTACTGATTTCACTCGTATATGACAGCTGACAGTTGTATGTTATTCCTGTCATCTGCTAAACATAACAGCAAACAACTCCATTAAAATAATTATATGTCGATGCACACACATATCCCAAATTTGAATGGTAGCCTAAAACTGCCAGCAGGTTTGCAATTAATCTCAAAGCATCAATAATTAACCACAAACATTCGTCACCCTAGACGTGTTTTCCTCAGCTTGGCTCTTCCTTCAAAGTAATAGACGCAATTCGCAATAATAATAATAATAATAATAATAATAATAATAATAATAATAACTGGCAAATCATTTTTCACTGATAGGAATAAATTTTGTCTGCAGAATTTAGATATGGTCAATAAAGAACAGCGTGTCCCTATATTTCAATGTAGCTAACAATAAAATGCAATTAGGTCTTCAAAGAGGTTAAACATACACCCTTATACAAAAACACTAATCACAAACAAATGCACAAAGAGAGTTTTATCATCAACTGTAACACACTCCTACATGTTTCGACCCTGCTGGGTCATCTTCAGGGAGAACTTTTTGTTATCGTTACACCTGCAGGCCGGGACAGCAGAGAGTTCACGCCTCCAAAAACAACGCCGTACACAGTCAACAGCACATTCTCACTCAACTATAAAGTGCAACCTTAGTGTAACGATAACAAAAAGTTCTCCCTGAAGATGACCCAGCAGGGTCGAAACATGTAGGAGTGCGTTACAATTGACGACAAAACTCTCTTTGTGCATTTGTTGGTGATCAGTGTTTTTGTATAATATAGTGCACGGACATGGAACACATTATATTCGCTTATGATTTGGACGAAAATTAAGTTCTATCGAGAGATTTAATTAAAGACAAACAAGAGAGGCAATGTACGTATAAAAGTAATATTGAAGTGCTTTCGTGTAACCATTCTTATCGCGGAAAAACAATAAGTATTATATATTCCAAGCGCGTGACTGTAGCCGCAGTTATCCAGCACGCAATGTACTATACTACATGCGCCGTATTATATTGTCATCTGCGGCCCGTCCGGCTGTACAAGATTTTCCACATTATCTCATAAATGGAACGATTTTCGAAGAAAAGTTATTGAACATAAAATGGGTGTTTGGATTTTATCTACAACTTTTGTCTGAAATATTTCTCATTCTAAGAATAATTGAGCGAGATATTATCATAAGTGTACATAGGTCTTCATGTAAAGTACTCGTTGTTCTTGTCAGATGTTAAGGAAACTTAAACTTTCAAGATAGATTTTCGAAAAATACTCAAATATAAAATTTCATGAACATCCGTCCAGTGAGAGCCCAGTTGTTCCATGCGGACGGACAGACAGACATGACGAAGCTAACAGCCGCTCTCTGCAATTTTGCGAACGCGCCTAAAACACATATATTAAAAGTGCATATAAAAATTTGTCCCAAAACTGCTTGGAAAACCCAGGCACAGACTCGTAAGTAATGTTACAATAAATCTTAAAGAAATGGGATGTGAGGATGTGGACTGGATTCATCTGGCTCAGGACAGGGACCAATGGTGACATCCCCTTTCCATATAGGAAGCAAGAATTTTTAGTGTTTGTAAAACTAACAGCTTCTCAATTAGAATTGTGATGGAAAGAATTAGCTAAATGCAACTGTCCGTCCAAATTCGACCACTCAGGGTCAAGATAACAGGCTACATCCGAAGATAAAGCTGGGTCGACTTAGTTCATATATATGGAAAATACGACATCATAAGCAACGACTTTGTGTTGATCTGGATGCGACAGTAAAGGCAAACAATATGAGCTGTCCTGATGCGGTTACAGTCCTGGGTCTCCAATCACATTACCTCACTGACAAACCTGTCATGCAGGGGTAATTGATCCCGCACAGATATAATAAACAAAGGGATGGTAGTGTCAGGACATTACGCAACGGTCAATCGCCATTCCAATACGATTGTGGACATATATATATATATATATATATATATATATATATATATATATATCCGTAATAACACAACAATGCACGGTAGCGCTTCTCATACTCTAACAAATAAAATTAACCAGAACTAGACTTAAAGATTCAGTGCGTACCGCGCAGTAAACACAGGTCGGCTCGGTTATACAAACTAATCAGTTAATGCTGTGTAGGGTTTGTTCTGAAAACCATAAAGAACTCATAAATATATTCTGTGGGCAGAATGAATATGTACATGATTTTAATGTGTTCCCTGTCCGTGCACTATATTATACAAAAACACTAATCACCACCAAATGCACAAAGAGAGTTTTATCATCAATCGTAACACACTCCTACATGTTTCGACCCTGCTGGGTCATCTTCAGGGAGAACTTTTTTGTTATCGTTACACTAAGGTTGCACTTTATAGTTGAGTGAGAATGTGCTGTTGACTGTGTACTG
>BLKM01000627.1:2387432-2518325 GCA_013340265.1 Coptotermes formosanus
GTAACACACTCCTACATGTTTCGACCCTGCTGGGTCATCTTCAAGGAGAACTTTTTGTTATCGTTACACTAAGGTTGCACTTTATAGTTGAGTGAGAATGTGCTGTTGACTGTGTACTGCGTTGTTTTTGGAGGCGTGAACTCTCTGCGGTCCCGGCTTGCAGTGCAGGCCGGGACCGCAGAGAGTTCACGCCTCCAGTACGCAGTACACAGTCAACAGCACATTCTCACTCAACTATAAAGTGCAACCTTAGTGTAACGATAACAAAAAGTTCTCCTTGAAGATGACCCAGCAGGGTCGAAACATGTAGGAGTGTGTTACGATTGACGATAAAACTCTCTTTGTGCATTTGTTTGTAATTAGTGTTTTTGAACATGTACATGTTTTGAAGTTAAATCAGGTGGTACATAAAGTAATCGTTGGGCTTGAAAAGGATTCGTTCGGAATAAAACTATTAATGCGTTCAAAACCTGTTATTACTTTCAAACACGTACAATAAATACAATGTCGCGTGCTATACTTGTATAATGTTAACTATGCTTTATATGTAACGTTTCCTAAAGTAAATATTTTTACACAAAAAAGCCAGACGCGTGAGCCATGAACACCACATCCACACCCACAACCGCCCCAAGTAAGCATGTTGTTTAATTTATAACTTCATTTTTTACAATTGATTTATTTAATTTAATTGTATTTTAATTTTATAATTAGACTCTAGTTAATCCGTCAAAAATGGCAAAGCAATTTATAAGAAAAATGAAGGCAGCATTGAAATTTCAGTGTCTTTGGCACATAGCCTATACCATGAAATACCAAAATTATCTTTTGTCTTTGTTATGTATAAATCGTATTTGGCTTGTGCCCACAATAATGAATCACTAAGTGATGTTTAAATCAGATAGTTACAGAGCCAGATTAAGGCAAATATATTTAAACCAGCAAGAAGTGCAGCGATCAAGCAAGTACACGAAAAAATCCACATGTTTTATCTGTTACTCCTCTCTTGGCATCAAAGCGAAGCGAAGTTGTCCCTGTGTAGGTATACCGACCCTCATGCTTAACCTCGGCTCGAATGGAGGTAAGCAGTCAGCTTCACGCGCCGGCCGCTTTATCTCCAGGAAAAGAGCCCCCGCTACTCACTGAAAAGGAGTCTGGGTAGGCTACAGAACCGGTTCGGACGCACTGGAGAAGACACGAATTTCTTGCTCACGCAGGCAATGAAACCAGTAGGTCTCGGACGTCCAGCCCGTAGCCTAGTCACTACACCGACTGAGCTAACCCGGCTCAATTCTTTCTCCGTATAAGTAACTAACTAACTCCATTGAACAGAGTCCTTCTTGAAAAGCTAACAGGTCCTCAGCTAGTCAAGAAATTTCCCGCATTTTATGGAACTCCAACGTTCATTAACGCACTTACAAGTGCTCGCCACCTGCCCCTATCCTGAGCCAGCTCAATCCAGTCCACCCCCCATCCCACTTCTTGAAGATCCATTTTCATATTTTCTTCCCATCTACGCCTGGGTCTCCCAAGTAGTCTCCTTCCCTCAGGTCTCCCCACCAAAATCCTGTATACACCTCTCCCCTTCCCCGTACGTGTCACATGCCCCGCCCATCTCATTCTTCTCGATTTGACCACCCGGACTATATTTGGTGATGAGTACAGATCATTAAGTTCCTCGTTATGTAGTGTTCTGCACTCCCCTGTCGCCTCGTCTCTCTTAGGCGCAAATATCCTCCTCAGCATTCTATTCTCGAACACCCTTAGCCTTTGTTCCTCCCTCAGAGTCAGAGACTCTTCATATAGAGATTTAAATATTATTTCTGCTTGGAGCAGCCCAACATGAGGTATTCATGTGAATCTGAAGGGAAAAAAGAGAACAAATGCTGAAATAAAATTTCTGTTACGAGCACCTAAATAACTGATGGCAGTAAGGTATTTAGAAACGTAACACACGTGGCTAAGTATGCTGATTAATCAAAACCCATGGTGAAAAGAGAAAAACCTCTTGCCCTTCTGGCAATCGAACCAGGATTCCTCGGCTGTCCATCATGTAGTGCAGACACTATACCCACTATGCTATCCCCGTTCCATAATATTACAAAACCATATATATCTGATCTCTTGTTCATCAGCCGTATAATTCAGACTACAGTGCATGCTTAAATCACAAAACATAACTGCGATGCACGACAACAAATAACAAGAGGGCGGAGAAGTCTGTATAACAATGTAGCTATTGACCTTATGTACTGTCTGATGAATGTTCGACGCAACCCAGATACCCCAATGTGACAATAGGTTAGTTGGTTAAAATCTCATTAGGCTATCGAGACTCGAACGCAAATAGGATTACACTAGACAGACCATTATTTGTCCCAGTACGCACTACCAATTGCCAGTTGCGTAATGCAAGTTCTGTAAGGATGGCGGCATACTGTTCCACATCATACAGTGCGCAGTTCCAGGGTACATATGTTCTGCTGCTTATGAAGCAGCAGGGTTTACACGGTGTTATACGCTAATAAAATGAGGTACTTATCTGAAGGTTGGAAGGAAAAAGAATGCGAATCTCATTTTTACGAAAGAATTCGTCGATAAATTCTACAAAATTTTAATGGATCTCGGTTTCATTACAGTCAGCACGTTACCGTGTGGCTAACACATCAGGTCTACAATCCTCAATAACCAGGCGTGGAACTCACTTTAATATCATCCTGACCGATGGTCCCTGTCAGTAGTCACCAGGGCCGAATGGAAGCGTGCTGTCGTCCCTAAGCAGTAACACTTAAGAGGCGCCTCCACTATCTCCAATCCGTCGTATCTAATAGCATAAAGGTAAAGGCAAAAATCCCACTGTAATCTGTCATGAAGGCACAAAGACGGAGTAAGGTATAGCGCTACTCTTTCTTTAACTTGACGCTAGATGGGGTGGATGGTTAACGCCACGCCCCGGCGGCTTTATCCCGTGAATGAGTCGGTAGGGTGGGGCCGCAGGGCCGGTCTGCAAGGGTGCGGAAAATCTCGACCCCATTGGGATTCGAGCCACGGACCATCCAGCCCGTAGCCAGTTGCTATACCGACTACCCTATCCCGGCCCACCGTGTATAGTAGCATACAATAAATGGAAATATAAAACCACAAACCAATAATAATAGCAATAATTATCATAATTGTATTATATTTTGATTTTCATGATTTACAAACGCATAAAATTTTTTCTTTCAGTGAGGCCCCTTGCGATGTCAGGCTCTAAGCTGTAGTTTCTCTAGCGTATATGTAAATCAGGCCCCGGTGGTTAGCATTTCTGTATCGCATTGAGGAAACTCTTAGCTTTCGCACAGGACCCAGAGACCTTATCTCCTAGGTCCCTTCAGGCAAAAACTGTAGTAGTAACGTGAGACAGGCTACGGTTTACCAGTCTACACAGTGTAACGTCCTACAAGACTTGAATATTCAGCAACACCGCCACGATAACCTCAAATCTCATGTTCTTTTAACTGCTGGTTAATATATTAGGACTTCCTTGGAATCCTGTCAGAGCTCATCCTGGCAATTCGTACTTTCCAGTTTGTTCTGCACCGTTTTATAACTTCTTTTTCTCAAAAAGTCGAGTAACTTCCTATATCAGTTCGGTAAAATAAGTTATTACAGAAATAAAACTGACAATGACGTAGCTCCAGTTTAAAGTTAATCAGGAAGGTTGTTGTTGTGTTCTGGGGTATGTTTTAGTGGCCGTCTAATGTGTTACAAAGTAGGTTGGTATCCCGATGTGAGAAGCGTTTTAGTAACCAGTTAATATGTTACAAGGTAGGCTGGCAACGTGTTCTCAGATACGTTTTAGTAACCGGTTAATATGTTGCAAGGTAGGTTGGCAACGTGTTCTCAGATACGTTTTAGTAACCGGTTAATATGTTGCAAGGTAGGTTGGCAACGTGTTCTCAGATACGTTTTAGTAACCGGTAAACAAACTGCAAGGAACATTTGTGTTGTGTTATGGAGTGCGTCTAGGTTCCCAGTAGACTTGTTGCACGGAAGGCTGGTATTGTGTAGTGGCGTATGTTTTAGTGACCTGTTAACGTGTAGCAAGGAAGGTTGGTATTGATCCTAAGAGGCAGGGGACACCAAGTACTTCATTATTATAGAGGAACTACGTCCCTCGTGACACGAAGTCGTTATTTGTGGAAATGACACTGCGTAACATAACATATTCATACCTGCTCTGCACTACAGTCTTCTTGATCCAATAGCAACAATAACCCTAACAACAATGTGACATCACAACAAAACGTTTCGCTTGAAGATGATATTAGTATAGTAAGTCTACTGCATACGGCGGGACAAAGATTTTATAAGCAAAGAAACTGTGACTGGTTCTTAATTCGCTCCACTACGCTGTTACAGACTTGAAGGTTTGTAGCACAAAATGCGGTGGGGAGCTGATCATAAACAGCGAACTCGTCTTCTCACACAGGGCCGGCCTTGGGCCGATTAAACCGATTTGACGCAATCGGGCCCCGCACTTACGGCGGCCCCGCGCTCATGGGGGATTAGGGCACTAGTGATTTTTAAAAATGATAAAAAACGAACCATTTTAATGTTTCAACCTAACTTAATTTACTATACCAAAACGTTAGTTCTCTTTTGCTCTACACAATAACTTTTAGGCGCCCGCCACAAGGATAGCAATCGGGCCCAGCGTTTGCAAAGGCCGACATTGCTCCACATATTTCATCTCCAAAATTTATGAAAATATTTTGATAAAGAATGGTATAGAGTGTGCACAAAACGGACCTCAGCATTGAAGGTGATTCTTAACAGACAAGGATGCGGCCATAACGAGAACAATGTTAACAATATACCGGCACAGGCTTGTTATATATGACATTCGTTGGCCGAATATACTACGTGAATTCATGTAAGCTTCATGTACTTTAACCTGATTTAACGTAACCTAACCCAGCCTAGCTTAAGCCTTTTCAGAACATATGGCAACTAAACAAATATAAGGCAAACAAACTGATACTTAAGCATCTTGCTTGCTAGGTATTTAGCATGACTCTTTGGAAAAGGTCGGCCCGTGGTAAATCCTCTAACCACCCAGCTGCATTAACTGTAGCACAGATACTGTAAACTATAAGAATAAACCGTAAAAAAGTGTGAACTATATTAACAAAAGATTTAAGCTACTGCCTAGAATAGTAACTACTTTTAATATCTGTTATGCGACACCTATCTCCCGTTTTCCAGGTTTATGAATATATATATATTTTTTTTGACAGTGGGTAGGACTCCTACGATGAAGGATGACCACTCGCCAGACTTCCAACTACACGCAACATCAATACAAGAAAAACGGCATATACGCATTCCGCATCTGGAATTCGAATACATGATCCTGTATCTCTTAAGCATGCTACATAACTTGCCCATCCCATCCCGCTTCATATATGATCACCCTAATAACGTTTGGCGAGGAACGCATATAATGAAGCTCACAGCACTGTTTGCTCCAACAGTCCGTTATATTCCATTTCTCTGACCCTAACATTCTCGTCAGCATCCTGTTCCCACTACCCTCAGTTTGTATCCAGTGCAGTCTCATCGAGAGGTATGTCCCGTCACAGGAGAATGAAGCTCGTGGGTTGTGTGAATGTGCAGGGTCATTTGATGCTGCCATATTTCGGCGTCCGTTCATTGTGATTCTCTACGCTGTCCACACTGAATCCCATAAGCTAATATTTTCCCGTGTACAGATGGAATGACAGAAAACCAAAATCCCATTTGCTTCGTGAGAGGCTCATTCTTTACCAGTATGATACAGAACACGTCCTGCTACAGCAAACTGACGCTTTGACCATGTAATCCAACGACCACGATTCAAAATCCACTCGGATGAAACATGTTTTATTTATGACACACAAAGAGCAACAACTGAACCATACAAAGTGACCTCAATTTGAAAACACTCAGCGTCTGAGCTTACTGGCAATGAACAACATTCGATTCGAAATTTACCTCCGGTAGACTGAGGCACTGATATCGAACTTTTCTTTCGGCAGAGTAGGACACTGATATAGAACTTTACTTTCGGTAAATCAAGACACTGATATCGAAATTTACTTTCGGTAGATCAAGACACTGATATCGAAATTTACCTTCGGTAGATTAACACACTGATATCGAACTTTGAACTTTATTTTCGACAGATCAAAACACTAGCATGGAACTTTATTTTCGGTACAAGACAATGGCATCTAACTTTACTTTCGGTAGATCAAAACACTGATATCGATTCTGAACCTTATTTTCGGTAGACAGAGACGCTGACATAGAAATTTGCTTTCGGTAGAGCAAGACACCGATTTCGAAATTTACTTTCGGTAGATAAACTGATATGTAACTTTACTTTCGGTAGAGCAACATAATGATACCGAAATTTGAAGATTATTTTCGGCAGATCAAGACACTGTCATCGCGCATTTCTTTCGGTAGGATAAGACACTTATATCGAACTTCATTTCCTGTAGACCAAGCCGCTGACATGGGAGCGCAATTTCGCTACAGAGAGACAAGAATATAGAATTTAATTGTCGGAAGAGCAAGGCACTGATATCAAACTTTACACAGGTGATAACTGTCTCCCTCATCATCATTATTCTCGGATGAACGCACTACTTTCCTTCGGAACGTTGGGAACCGATTACCCAGTGCGCCGCGTTATATATTCCCCCACCCCACAAAAACGGATTCCTCAACTACACCGTTATGACAACCTCAAGATTCGCATCCTTCCCAATTCATCACTCACAATCACACTCACATTCACGGTTATATAACATGTTTATGTGTACGTCATTCTGCAGATATAAGGGTAAAAGGGAGGATAATATTAAAACGGCTCTTCCAGCCATAGGATATGAAGGGATAGATTGAATTCATCTGCATCAAGATACATACTACTAGCCGGCTGTAATCGGACTTCAATTAGCCGCCTGGTTCCATGGAAAAAGAGCAACGTCTTGACCAACCGCGTGACTCTTAGCTTACGTGTAATATCTACAAGAGCCTGATCCATGGAGTACTTTAGTTGGCTGAGAGAGAGTAAACAACTTATGATATATATTCATAATGTCTTTTCAACAGAAACTACAGTTTTAATTACAGAAATATTTCATTCACTCCTACATTCACTCCCACCTGCTCTAAACGCCGGTAGTCAGCAGCAAAAATAACACTGACACATTCAGAAGCGGGTAAATGCGGAAAATCTATCCTACTTCTGTATTTTAAATCGTACGCCAGTGGGTACGAATTAGGCCTACGCAGCAGACGTAAATGGAGGTCAGACCTATTACATGTTATTACAATTTCTTGAGCTACATGTTTTACGTTCCACGGTCTCTGGGTGGTTGCGTTGGTTATGGAATATGAACTGTTAATCCAAATGAAAATTTGGTTTCCATTAGCGAAAAAAAAATTGTCATTCGGAAGAAAAGTACTTTAAATATTTAAAAACTGACGGTCTGCTCTTGAGTTTCTAGGTCGTATGGTAGATGTGTTTTCTGACGTTTCGGAGGAACATACTGCTTCAATCTTCAGGGTGACAATCTGGTTCCACCTGAAACAGGGTAACTTTGTACCTGAAGCAGATTTACTCGCCCTGAAGACAGACATTCCTTCGAAATGTCGGAAAACACATCTACTATTCCGTGTAAAATCCAAAAGAACACCACTAACTGATAAACAATCGCCCTGCAAACCTCAAAACTTAAATCTTTAGTCACTGTTACCAACTGTAACTCCTGCAATATTTGGATTTCACATATCGGTGTTCCTTAAGATTCAAATCTTCTGGGATGTTATAGCCGTGTCAGATGGTACACAGTTACCGAAGTTTCGAACGAATGTAATGTCTCCATCGTCAGGGTGAAGCAGTCCAAAGACAGCTTCTTCATGTGCTTCACCACGTCCACAACAGCCCGCAATCAATCTGTATCTAAACCCAAAATAATCCAGTTCACGCCCTCATGGTCTGTTTAACAACCACTTAACATTATCCTCCCATACAATCCTGCATATCACAGGTGACAATTCTTTTCATTTTCTCAGACTAAAATGTTGTATTAAATACGTACAATTCCGATGTTCGGATAATATGTAACCGTGGCAACTGCAGGGCGAAGCATAGTGTTTAACTGTACATGTTCTTATAAAACACACAGGCCTACAGAATTTGCGTGTAAGGCGTATATTAATTTGTCTCTATTCTGACGCGCACGCAATGCATTTGCAAAAAGAGACTGAAAGCTTTGTCATATCTCTGCCCACAGGAAAGGGCGCGACTTGCAGCGGACGGAATTTTGTGAAATTTCATATTTGTGATCTCCACTAAAAATTGTCGCAACAATCTAATTTTGGTTAAAATGTGATCAAAACAACAGATACTTTACGTAAATACCTACGTACATTTATGTGAATGTTCCTTGCAAGCGAGACAGTCTCTGTTCTCTACGAGGTAGGAACTAAGACCGAAAAAGAAAACATCTGACCGTGTAAATACAAGAGTCGTGGTGATTGATTGCATATCTTTCCATTTAGGAGATAAACACAAGAAATATGAATTCTCGACCTTTACAAGATATCGATTATTATCGACCATAAACGTGTTGCTGATATACAAAGAAATCATCTAACGTGTGTTGTGCATATCGTGGAAAGTCACATTAAAACGCACTTTCAGCGTTATGGCTAAAATTATTTAAAAAGGTAAAATTTAAGAAAAATAACAGACAGAACGTTCCAGCAAAATTACCTTTTTCGAACTTTCCCTAACCTTTATTCTTCATTTATCGTGCACCATTTATTTTATCCAGTTTTCCCCTATTAAGTATAACATACGTTAAAATACCCTTATGCATCACTTTCCCGTACGATCGCAACCAAGAATTGCAAAAATGATTCCATTACTTTCGTCTTGTCCGCCTGTCCGTCCGCGTGAATTCGAGAAACGCTTAAAGGACCATAATGAGATCTGATTCTGGAAAGTTTTATCAGCATCAATTAACATATTTTAATTCTGGTTAAAATCTGACCAAAATAAGAAACACTTTAGACGAAGAGCGACGGAATTTCCAAACTAAACCGCTGCGAACATTTTGTAAGAGCACACAGGCCTCGATTAGTTCCCCGCTGATACCGCGCTTACGTAGCGTCAAGTAATGAAAACGCTGCATGTGCGTTTGTGGGCGCATTTCGAGGGTGACTCAGTAAAAATTCAGCAGAATTAAAAAAAAATACACATTTAGAAACAAGTTGCAGGGAAAGATGAAAGACACACTTTACGGTCAATACATTCCCCGCTAAAGATTACTGTTTTCGATATAATTAAACACAGGGTTTGAAAGCGCCAAAATTGTTAAGCTACAGGTGCGGATCCAGAATTTATCATTGAAGGGCGGGCTTATCCTGAGACTATATGTAATTTATGTTTGATTTTAAAAATTATGTCATAAAAATCGTGTAAATATAACATACCACTGTATGCAACTGCATTTATACACATACAAATATAACTACATGTTCCACGACTCAGCTACAGTGTCCTATCTTCTTGTTTTCTTAATTTTATTAATTTAATTTTTAAACATTCCAATGTACTAGCCATCAGCCGATTTCAGTGGCTGATTTCGGCTGAAGGGGAAATCACGTAAAACTTGTTATATAAGATCTACAAAATCTGTGTTTTTTAAATTTCGATTTGGCGGGTTGGGGGGTGGGGTTGCAGCCCGGCAGCCACACCCCCTTGGGTACGCCCCTGTTAAGTCATGCATAAATTTCCTAACCTTTGTATTGCGTTAGTAGTAACTTACCTTGTTTCACACCAAAGATAGTGTGTTCCATTTATCGCATGTAAGTTACCAGTATATTTGAGGTGTGTTGGGAAAAATATATATATATATATTTGCGATGTTTTGTAAGTCTGCTATAAACAAAAAAAATTAAAGCTACGAAATCATAGAAATAGCCATATATTTACTTTGATGTCAGTTGATGTGATGAATTTTACTAGAAGTTTGTTGACCGTCGCACGCTCTCCGAACGTCTAACGAGTAGTACACACATCACTCATGCAAGTATGTTGTTAGGGAACAATCGCTTCCTCTGTCACTCGACGCCACAAATACGTCACATGACCACAATAACCTCACTGCTCACCTGCCACTTTGTAAGGCCAAATTACTTCTCCAGATTTACCCTCTCTATGGTGTTGGCAGTGGTGATAGCTACAACCCTTAACAAACCACGCCTGCGCATCCCTACATCAGAACCTCCCCCTCCCCTTCGGTTCGACGCAGACAGACTAGACTGTTTAGTTTCGTACAAAAAAAACATTTAGCATTAAAATAAGAAGGCGGAAGATTCTATCACACCTGCTTCCTTAACAGACTTATATGGCACACGTGTTTGTTCCTTCGTCAATTTAAAGGCAGCGCTGTTTCAGGTGTGCGTATTGTAACTTAATCTGAAGTTTTAAAGAACTGTGTTGGATGATTATCCTCTTAATACAATCGGTTACTACACATCAAGTTAAATGCTTAAAATCCTTATATTCTGCCCTCTCCGTGCATTTATATTTACTTTGATTTTGACAAAAACAAGCGATTATTTCACTAAACAGCTTTCACCGATTGGTCCTTATAATTGAGACAAGGTGTAATCACTGTACGGTAGGAAAGGAATATTAAAATAAGCTTCAGGTTAAATTTGTGGTGGACAAACTGGCAACGGAAGAAGTTTTTCTCAGAGAACTTAGGTTTTCTCCTCTCACTATCATTCCACCAATGCTCCATACTCGGAAAGACAAGCGGGTGAAGCCTTGGAAACTTAAAAGAGGAATGCTCTTTCAAATACCGCGGATCATTTCACGCTGCATTTCGGTTTTCAAGCAAATAAACGACAGACCAGCCGTCTTGTCACAGAGAAGGCCCCTTGAGTACAAATCTACGAGAACGAAGACAGATGAAAATCTGGTCACAGGCCTGTAAAGGGGCTCGATACCACGATATACAGACCCACTGAACGCCGGTTATAAAGCAACTTGTACGCCAACCTCAGTTTGCAAAGGATTAAATGAAAGATGATTAGATGGGTAAAACATGAAGCATGTGTGGAAGAACTCAGAAATGCACAGATATTTTGGCCTGTAAATCGTAATGGAAGACACCAGTTGCTAGAACTAGGTTTCGATGGCAGAATATTATGAAACTGTAACTTAAAGCTATAGGCTAAGAAGTTAAGTGGACTGGATTCAGCCGGCTTAGGAGAGGAATATTGTCAGCATGCGAAACACTGACACAAAACTTCGGATCCCGAAAAAAAAGCGAACAATTTCTTGTCTACTTAAGTAACTATTAGCTTTTCAAGACGGATTCAGCTCTAAGCTGATATGTAATTCGCTTTCCTGAATAAACTTTCTTTTTTTAAAACGTATCACGCTTCTGATTTTAACTTTAAAATAAACTGGTAAGAAACTGGAGGAAATTAAGTCCTCTGAAAAGGAACTAGCAGACTGTTGCATACTTTCGAAGGCAAAATGCTGCACAAAATTTGTACGCCGAAAACTAAGTTGCGCTGATGTCGCTCTTTCAGCACTTCGCACATTCACCATACTGGCAATTATAATGGTAAAAAGGTAAAGCACTCCCATTACAGGCCTGGACAGGCCCTTAGGGTTCCAGGAGGTCGAGGCTCCCAGATTTCGAGACAATCGGCACATGAAGGTGGTAGGCTGTCAGCCATACGCACCGGCCGCGTTTACCCCCCCCCCCCCCCCCAGGAAAGATTCCTGGTACTCATTTCTGTTAGAGGCTGAGTCGACCCCAGGGCCATAGTGCGACCGACAGGATTATGCCAATGAAAAATTCCAATGGCACCATCGGGATTCGAACCCGCGACCGGTTTGTAGCGCAGTGCCTCAACCAACTGCGCCACCGCGGCCCCCAGTTATAATGGTAAAACATTAAAAAACATGACAGTACCATTATATTCATGGCAAGTGTTTCAGTGGGTTCAAGGTATTAGCGGAGGCAGGTATCATACTCCTATATTGACATACAAAACAAGCACTGTGGGCAATACACAAAGAACAACAAAGTGTCATCTTCCTTCCGTAACGCACAAGATAAATCGTACTGACTATATCGGGAACCCTGATCACAGAAATGACAGTCCAAGAGATGTGGGCCTAACTCGTAGTCTTTTGTTCTCAATCTTCATCTCACGCAAAGCAAATTCACATGCATTCCGTCTAGTACGCAATTTACGTTATTTCACCCTTCAATTTCAGCTTCGGTGCACTGTACGGACCTTTAATTCGTCGCATGCAACCAGCCTCGGTACACTGTTATGTTCACGAATGAATTTAATGTTACTATGATTTAAAAACCCCTCTGTTATAATCAATAGTCCCAGTGACACTGAAGGTTTAAATGACACAACGTGATAGCCCACATTAAGATAAAAAACAGAAAAGTGAAAATTTGACATTTTTGGGCTCAAAATTCAGTACAGATGACACATAACTACAGCATGATGCAAAATTTTGATTACATATTTTGAATCAGCCTTTCAGAATTAATTTAAGAACTTAGTTTTCTTTTACGTTTCCATAAACTTATTGAAATGTTAAAATGATTTACAAAACCAACAACAATAAAGTTGAAACAATATATTGTTACCGACAATTTTACGTCGTGTTGCCGGGTAGTAGAGAGGAAAACGAAACAGTGTCAGTCCATTTTACAATATTAAAAAAGCGAAAATTCACAGTTTTACTTTTGATAGAACAGTAGTTTTTAATGTCTTCTCAAAAAGCCAGGCTATAAAACGTTGAATGATGTCGGTGGTACAAACCGTGCACACATCTGAAGCCCACATTACACTGCAAAATATACACAGACAGTGCACACGACTCAATAAAGCTTTCTCGAGCCAGCAGCCGCGTCAAGTGGTTGAACTGCGAATGAATCAACGTTTCGAGAACCTCCTCTCTTCTCGTCATCAGGGAAATGAAATGTCGGTTCACTCGCCGTTCAACCACCTGATGTCTGCTAGCCCGAGAAAGTTTTATTGAATTCAGTCCCTGTGAAAGCTTTAGATTAGGCCCTATACGTAGGAAGTCAAATTACCCATTAAAGTGCAATTAGTCTCCTCAGGCTTGCACCTTTGTCTTTATTGGCCACGACCGTAGTATATATACAGACGAACTCGGTTACAACATCATGAAAGGGACTGAATATTTTGTGTCGTTATAAACGAGTGTCGTTGTAACCAAGGAGTATAATGTGGTAGTTAAAAGTGAGGAATTAATTAGTACCACAGAACATCTGACGTTATATACGACGTGTTGCTATACCCGGGTTCGGCCGTACTTGCTTTTTACTTTATTATAAGGAATATCACACTGCTTATATCGACTATACAATCATTTACATTTGTCTGCTAGATATTAAGCCAGCATTCTGTGTAGCTACATACTTTCCTTTACTTCAATTCCCGTTGGTTGCTAAGGACTTCATAATGTGATGGTGAGTAATTACTACTGGTTCTCCGAAACACCATGGCAAAATCTACGAAGTTATCAATGCAACCAGACAGATGTTTCTGATGTCACGTTCCTTCGACTTTTCCTATCATTTTTCGATCCACCATTTTAGACCTCGCGTGTAACAGCATCATGATGGACAAAAGAGGGCAATCGGCCGCATCGTCTGTTTGCTACTACAGTCTATTAAGTATATAAATATACCACGTATATTAAGTGCGTAATCATTCATAACACCCACACTCTTGTTACGGCCAGTGAACAGTCAGCACAATTAAGCCATGGGCAGCATCTGCTGGTAAATCGAGTCAAAGTAACAGTCCTGTTACGACTTGCGACCAGTCAGCCGTAGTTGATTTCGAGCCCCTTTTCGCGGTCATGACCAGACATCAGTTTATGACTTTTTAACCCTTTAAAGACGAAGCGTATCTGTTTTATATAAGGACTCAGTGCGTACCGCGCTGTAAACACTCTCCACTTCGGTTATAAAAACCAGTCTCTTAATGTTTTATAAGGCAAAAGTTGCTGTTTGTTCTGAGATCCGTACAAAACACATAAACGCAATGTGGGCACCACGTAGAATTTTTTAATGTTAAACCTGGTAGTATGTAAAGTTACCGCTAGGCTTTAAAAGGTTAATATCTGCGGAACCCTTGTGACTAAGCCTACCCTTCCGCGGAAATCCTGTTTAGTAAAATCGTATTCTTGCGAGGCAAAAAGGAAATAAAACTTTTGACACACAAAATTTAATTTGAAGTACAATATTTTGGACATAGTTATTAAAAACAAAATTTTATTATCGGTAATTTACACGGAAAACACACTCAGCGCCGACTGTGCAAAGAATGGAAAGGAAATGCAATTAAAAATTACCAACATTTATTTACCAATTTTGTTATAAAAGAAACGTTCGTGCGAAACCCCTGAAAATCTGCGGGTTCGCGGCACACAGTTTCAGTACCGCTGGTCTATGTATTCAATACAACTGCCTTACGGCGCCCTCTCTGACGATGATGTGGGTCTGTTAAAGGGAATAATCTGAATTAACCTTTATTGTTATTTCTGTCCATACTATAAAAGGGTATTAATTGGAACCCCCTTATCGCTTAGTCTAACACAGCAGAAGGCTACCATGTTTCTATCACAACTGCAGATACTGGAACGTACGTCAGCGACAACTGTGGACTGGCGTTACGCTAAATAGCCTTGATGCCAAATTTCTGCCAGCATTTTGAGTAGAGACAGCAGTTGTTTTATTCAGGAACTACAGCTAGTTACATTACGAAGCATTATGAATAATTTACACTATTTGGTGCTAAATGATGAGATTATTATGAAGGGTATAGAAAGGCGTGAAAAGCAGAAACTGTGACCTACTTTTGCTTGGATAAAGTGACAGAAGAAAACAAATAGCTGAACACGGATAGCCAGTCTCCTGCAGAGATTCTAACTCTGGATCATCAGACACTACACCAACCACTTTGATATCACTGCCGATAATTGCTGATATACGTACTTCAGATTTTTCACTCGGGATATCTGTTGAGCTACAGAAACACAACTGCAGGCCTATCAAGGTGTTGAAAGCTTCAGACAAGTTTTTATATCGAAATTCGATATCAGAAAATATGTCGAAAGAGAGACAGAGAGTGAAAGACGTAAATACTTTAGGGTGTGCAGTTGATAAATACATTAATGTATTGGGACAATAGGGTACGAAAAAGGTTGCGATGGGTTTCACTGAATTTCAGCAGTCGAATTTGTCTACGGAGAAATTAAACCATAAGCAAAGGTCCAATGGTCTTACAAATGTAGGCAAAATTGCTGTACTGATCTGTCTTTTTTATGTCGTTGCTGTGTACGGGTGCAGCAGAATAGGCGCAGAAGCTTCAAACAGACAAGGACCACTTCGTTCTACGTCCCTACGTGCTGCCAAATAGCCTATTTTGGGCACAGCGAAAATGTGTCGAACAGTTTCCTAATGTTCTATCCACTAAACGCCATTTATTATTTTTGCACTGAAAAATTTTTCTTTCATTCACAAATTACGTTAGTTGACAAACACGTTTTGCAATACTGTCGATTTGAATTCTATCACAGAACATGATTCACAATTTATTTGTGATCATACATTTCTTAACAAACTGAGCAATACATGGACGTCAAGGAAGATGTGGGCCTTTAAGTACAGTTTGTTTGTTTGTTGGTTTGTTTGTTTGTGGCTCAACAGCGCTATTGTGGGCCTAGGCCTCCTCATTTTTCAGGTTCCATGATCACACTCATTTGGACACACCACACTCGGTAGGACTCCTCTGGACGAATGATCAGTCCGTCGCAGAGACTTCTACCTGACAACACACAACACTCACAACAGATGAACACCCATGCCGCCGGCGGGATTCGAACCCACGATCCCAGCAACCGCTTGGCCGAAGACCCACGCCCTAGCCCGCGCGGCCACCGGGATCGACACTCTAAGTACAGTATCAGAAGAAAAAGCTAAGGGATCTCAGAATATGTACAAAACTACCGTAAAGAAACGTGGAAAAGAGTTTAATATTTATTCACTACATGAAAGGACAAGCAAAGAAGGGTAACGTTTTTCTTGTCCATGTTCTTTTGGCGTAGAGGGGCAGTAGAGGATAGCTCCAATCATTCTTGTCTTAACACTAGATGGAGGTGAGTGGTCAACTTCACGCCCCGACCGCTTTACCCCAGTGCCCACAGGACTGGAGACTGGGTGAGTACCATACCCGGCCTAGACAATTTGGAACAGAAAAACATCTCTTGCCGCTTGTGGTACTCGAAACGCAGGCCGTCCAGCCCGTAGCTTAGTCACTGTTGTCACTAGGCTATCCCGGCTCCGACAGAACATCTTTACAGAAAAAACTGGTTAATCCACGTGAGAAAAATGAGCGACGTCGTCCCGAAAATTGTAATTTGTTTAACACCAAGAAAGGGCATAAACAGATAGACCATTACAAAAGATTGCAATGAAGTCGAAAGAGTTTTGAGCCTGGTTTGTGCACGGAAACTGTGCAGGGTTCATTTTGTAATGAGACTAATGAGCTTTCGATCCTCCACAAAAACAGACGTTGTTTTATCTATTTCATATCCAGCTACTGTACCAGACAAACGCAGCGGACTTTTCCTGGTGTTCAGATAGCAAATCACGGTTGCTAAGATCAGCAATTCCTCAGTTCTGATCGAACGCATATAAATCATTTTTATGTTCTGAAAGAATAACACGAATGTGTATTTTGATAGCTCTGCGTGCGTGCGTGCGTGCGCGCGCGCGCGCGCGCGTGTGTGTTTGAATTTATACGGGGGCACATAAGCATACAATTCGACTTTTTGTAACAGATCATCACAGCAAATGCTTACTCCAACTGCATCCTCTAGTCCGGCTTTTGAATACATACTTATTTTTGGTCGAGTATTAAGCTTAAAACGTACGATTTTTGCACAGAATGTACAATGGACTGTTAAGATTTATTTGTTAGGCCTACTTAAATTGTTGAACGCTTGTTAGTAAACCCTAATAAAAAGTAAAGGCAAAGTTGTCCATGTGCACGCCATAAAAGCATATGGCGTGGGGGTATAACTCCACTCACTCTTCATCTCCGCATGAAACTAAAGTAAGTAATCAGCTTCAGCCTCCGACAGCTTTACCTCCGGAGAAAGCCCCCCCCCCCCCCCCAAATGTGGGTCAGCCTCAGATCCGGAATCTCTTATCCCTCTCGCAAATTGCAACTTCTTTACTCGGTTGTCGAGCCTGTAGTCTAATCATCTTACTTAACACCTAACTTCATAGTAATTTGTAAATAATAAGGAAAACATAAAACAAAAATTGCTTGAACGCAAGTCAGTCCGCCATGCTTTAAACGTGGAAGGATCAGATTTTAACACAAGACTGTTAGATAACCACAAACCAAATGCTCCGTCATACTTCTAGGGTGAATCAAGTATGTATCATTCGCATTCTTCTAGAATCAAAACGTAAGTAGTTCTTTAAAATACTGGGCAAATTGCAAATTCTTCCCAGACGGAAACTTTTTAAATTAACTGTTATTTTGTTCAGTACGTGCGTGTATTGTGTGTCACGAAATAAACATATTCAAGATAAACTTGGTTGAAAATCGTCTGCACTTATGTTGAGCGTAAAGCATATTTTACATCACTATTTTTTCTCTTTGCAAATGGCGCAACAGCCCCTAGTGGGCCAGGGCCTCCTCACCCAGGCTTCATGATCACACTCATTTAGACACACCACACTCGGTAGAACTCCTCTGGACGAGTGATCAGCCCAACGCAGAGAATTCTACCTCACAACACACAACAATAACAACAGACAGACAACCATGCCCCCAGAGGGATTCAAACCACAACCCCAGTAACCGAACGGCCGCAGACCTGCGCCTTAGACTGCGCAGCCACTGGGATCGGCACTTTATTAATAACGTTAGTTAATATATATATATGGTAGTAACAAATCAAATTTACATTCAATAACAAACTAACAGCGTAGGGTATTACATTCGGGGAAAGGTTGACCTTTATTCTATTCAATCTCCTGTTATCTGCTACCTAAACCCTAAACTAATGAAAAATAAATACACCAAAATCTCTCCTCTTATTTAAAAAGAAAATGACCACTATGGGAATATAAAGAAAAAAACACGCAAGGAAAGCATGGTTGTGCTTATTCATGCATATGAACCAGCGTGAGGAGAAATGAAGAGTATGAACAACCGGCCCACGGACACCTGAACCGACAGACGATTCGCACGAACAAATGGTTTATCGAGTATGTATCAAGGGGGGCTTTGGAAAACAGCACGCAGGAACAAAAACTGAAACCGACGCCGGTGTCAAAGTTGCCTCCGAGAATCATGTGAAATGTAGTGAGACAAACGATGGCAGTATTACGTGTGGCCTATACAAATCACATCCCATATGAAGCAACACAATCTAAACTCTGGAAACTTAACTTGACCAAACACAACCTAATTTCATGTCATCCTTAACGATTCGCAGATTCATGCAAATTCGAAGGAAGCAGTTAAAGAAGCAGTCCCATTACAGGCCTGGACAGGCCCAGAGGGTTCCAGGAGTTTGATGCTCCCAGATTTCTAGACAATCGGCACGTGAAGGTGGTAAGGTTGTCAGCCATATGCACCGGCCGCCTTTAGCCCCCAGGAAATACTCCTGGTACTCATTTCTGTTAGAGGCTGAGTCGACCCCAGGGTTTTTAGCGCAGTGCCTCAACCAACTGTGCCACCGCGGCCCCCTCGAAGGAAGTAGTGACCGCCAAAAACATTGAGAGCAAACGACGATTCCGGTCTCGTGGGATGTGATGCTGATTGCTAAGTGGCTCCCGATGTTTCAAAGTAATGTGTCGCCTCTACCTTCAACGTTTCAAGGTTCATTTTTCATGGATCTTGACACCTTGAAGATGAAGGCGATGTTCCTTCGAAACGTCGGAAACCACTGACCCAGCGTCGCAGCATCACATCCCACGAGACCAGGATCATCGACGTGAACGTTACATCACTAAGACGCGATACACTTTGGATATAGAAATGTCCTGTCAATTTCTATATAGAATTGGGAAGCCAAAACTGTGCAGAACTAAAAATCGACGCTCATTCCTAAACTGACGTTGGCGTCTAAGTTCCATCCGAGGACCACCACATGCTGTCTAACAAAGACAGCGCAGCAAGTAATGGTATAAGCGCACACGTCTGAGACGTAACTAATCGACATAGTATAAATCCTGTACAGATTAACATGACATCACTGAGCCCTCAATTTGTGAAACTGCATGCAACTTAACACCCCCTAACCTCAAATAAACGTAGTCTCACTTTAACATTTCGAAAGACGACGCCCACTACAGGAATAATACAAAAAAAATATAATACTCTCCAGGTCATCCGGACTATATGGGGGAAGGGGTGGTCCAGATTACCGGGGAATCCAAATCACCAAGGGGGAAACTCCATGGTATCGGTAATATAAAAAAAATCATTACTCAAAGGTAAAGTATAACTCCTTGCAGTCTAAATACTGCGCTTAACGGTAAATAATAATAATAATAATAATAATAATAATAATAATAATAATAATAATAATAATAATAATAATAGGACTTTTGTTGCTAGCATTTTACTATAATAGTGAAATACGAAAGACAGCTATGACGTTCAAGAGATCACGTCCTTCCTGCTGAGGAGTTAAAGACTGGCAGGCTCTTTCCGCGTCACCCACGCCCTTAGTCTCGGAGTACAGATTGTTTCAGATTTCCCCACAGTGATCCGGACAATAACCGGATCACTGATGTAAAAAGAGAGGGTTATAGTTGGCCCAAAACTGTCCAGATTATCTGGGGATCTGGACTACCAGGGTGCGCATTACCGAGGGACTACAGTACGTAGTTATGCAATATGTAAGGACGGTGAGATTAATGCAGATAAGCATGCATAGGAATAGAAAGGATAGTTAGGCTTACCAAGGTCAGCCGTGCCATGGCACAGGTAATCACTGGTCAGCTTCTCACCATGAAGGCCCTGGTTCAATCCCAGGCCCCATATGGATCGTGGTAGAAAAAAGGTGAAACTGGGATGGGGTTTCCTCCAAGTAATTCAGTTTTCTCCTTTCAGTATCATTCCACAAATGCGCCATACTCCTTCATTCATCTACCATGAATGCTGTATAAACTCAGCAGTAGACAGCATCCTTAAACAACACAATAACTACGGTCAAAGTCCATCAAACAGATTTAAATGCCAAAATGCAAAATTATGCAATATATATCATGACAGGCGTGCAGCCAGAATTTTTCACTGCGGGTGGCCCCCCCCCCCCCCGCCAGACCCCAAGATTATATGTAATTTGTGTTTTATTTTAGAAATGATGTTATAAAAATCTTCTCCTAAACAAATAACTGTAACATAACATTGCTTGTGATCGAATTTATATATATATAAATGTAACTACATGCTCCATGACCAACACACCTAATTTAAATCACAAGGTCTAATCTTATTGGTTTTTTAAAGTTTACGTTTTTTATTTTATCTTTTTTTTATTTTATTTTTCAAAATTCCAATGTACAAGTCATGAGCCCATTTCAGTGGTTGATTTCAGCTTACGGGTAAATCACATAAAACGTTTGAAATCACTGCATCTACAAAATCTGTATTTTGTTACACATTTTGATCTGGTGGGGCCTGCAGCCCCCCTCCTCCCCCCTTTTGGGTGCATGCCTGTGTGATGAACAGTAGGATCATACAGCTGCACATTTTCAGGAACAGGGATAGGGATGAACATCTGTCCTAGGGCCAACTAAACAATGCAAACATCTCAGACTGAAAAACCGAGTGCTATGTTTCAATCAAGACCTGAGAAACAGAAACTCAAAATCATTGCTTACATCTAAACCAATATATGGTATGCTCATATCACACAAAATTGTTGACCTCAATTTCGACAAATTCGTGCATACAGTTTATGCGTTTTTCTCTATATATAATTGTGTACAGCCTGAAGATAGCTGGATGTGAGTCAAAACATGTAACTGTGAATGTGTGTCAAGCAATAAAGAGTTGTGTTTGATGGCTATGTATTAGTCACTCTGTAAACAAATATAAATGATTGACACGCAGTATTAAGCAGCAAACAAGGAACAGCAGGATAAGGCAGACCCATGTAAGCAAATGGAATCACACAATTACAAACTCAGTCCATAACATCATAAGCAACACAGATACTTAGGATGGAGAAATTAGTTGCTTAATAAATTGTATTACAGAATGTTGATGCCAAAACAATGTGGACTAAAAATTGATACTGATGACTAAACTAACACAAGCATCAACTTCCAAAAATGACAATGAGCTATCTCACACAACCAGTGACAACATAAGAGCAATCATGTATGTTTCTACAAAATCTCTAGGGGATACAAATCATATCCAATTTAACATTCCACAGACTGCAAATATTATATTACTTTATTGATGTATCAAGGAATGATACAAAATACTGACACGTGTGGCTTTCATCATTTATAACACACTGTGAAAAATGAAACCTATAGTAGTGACCAGATTACTTGCTAGTTGCTGGTAAGAGGGTGAAGAGGCAAGACGGTAAGAGAGGAAGCAATGCACATGCACAAAAAAGCATTTTATATCTGCTTCAAAAACATCTACAGTGAAGTAAGATATGAATGTGCTCCCAACACAGCAAATGTTTGTAAGAGGTATAAAGCTGCCTGGCTGTTCCAAGGTGTGCCTAGCAGCAACCATGGTGTACCGAATGCAGCAATGTCCAGTTTCAGGGAGCCCAGCTGGCAAAGAATCTGGTCACTATTACATGTGCGCCAATATCGTGAATTAAATATTCCACCTCTTCATATAAAAGTTTTATTCATTTAAGGTACTGCAGTATAACAAGGTTTAATAACAACCTTAATCGTGTGAAGAATCAACATCAAAATGGAATTGAACATCACCATCATGTGGCCTGAACTGTACTTTATAAACAAAAGTACAAGCAGAATCTACCAGTCTGTGGGTTTGGAAGAAGTACACACCTTGTCTAGTGTGCATGTCCCATGTAATTTTTCCGTTCACTTGTACAGTCCCTCTTGGTCCTGTTGAAATGGCATGTTCTGGGTTACCATCCAAATCCCAGTTCACCCACAGTGCAACACCATGGCATGTTCCAGATCTGAAATTAGAAAGCGCATAAATTACTGCAATTGCAGGACAGTTTCAAGCTTCACACAAATACTTCTTCACTTATTCTTATATTTTTTCATGTTCAGATAATGATATTCCATACAAGTTCATAATCAGATGTGTTTATATGACATCTTCACTTGAAAATGAGTTTAGAAGTAAGATCCTGAAAGTGAGACATTAAATTGTCAATACTGCATCAAGACATGCATCTTTTTCCTTCAGTTTTGTTAAATACATATCAGACAGAGAGCTGTTTAAAATAAAGAGGACACGGGTCCAAAGTTTAATATCTGGCAGGCAAGTTTCTTCATCCAGCTACGACTGCCAGACACTGCCATGAAACTTATGTACTGAAACTAGGTCAAGCAGGCGTAGTGATGGTAAGGTGCAAAAAGTTGGACTTTTGTATGTGTGATGGTCAGTTCCTCCAGGGAGGTCCAACAGGGGTTAAAGAACTCCTTCCTGACACTCAGCTTATGTTAAGCCAAGACAAAAGTCCCACAGCAGGAGACACATAATGCAGACTCCTGCATGGAAAATTAAAGATAGGAAAAGAGGATGTAAGCATGCCTGAAACTCAACAGGAAATGTTATAATACAACACAAGTAAATTTAACATAAAAAAGGCATGAAAATACGCTGCCTGAAGAGGGACCTGTGGCTTACAACTAAACCACACCTTAGTGAAGTTTAAAACTCAATTCTAATATAAAGTAAAACAAAGCTGAAAAATTGAGTAGGCACAGGCCTTCTTCAAATTTAAAGATAAACATAAAACATGGCTCTGCATGGCCAAAAGGCTTAAGGACTGGCTTATTAATATTGAAACACGTAACTCAAAACAAAAGTCTGGACCCAAACTTAGGCAGATAGTTTTTGGGCCGGGTACCAAGAAAAGAGTGCTTCAGTTCAGGCACGCAGGATGTAAGGTGAAAATAAGGGATGGTGAAGAAGGGGTGTGCATGCTGCAATTTTGTTATATAGTCCCAGCATTTTCCTAGTCACAGTATCAACTACATTCAATAGTATAAACAAGAAAATCTCCAGACACATGAGCAACTTGATGTAATAAGATATGTTTTATGAAACACTGAGTTCTGGATGTTGTCAGCCATTTTCAGGTATCGTTTTCAGATTGCAAAAAGTTCAACTGAGCATTAGGTTTATGTTACTATCAGGTCTCCCAGGCTTAAGATAAAAATGCCCACCCTTCACAGTTGATGTTCCCCTCTGCCACCACAGTGTCTTCAATTGTCTGTGTGAAGTTGAAATCCAAGATACTGAAAGGCTGGCTCAAGGCTTCACAAGGATACTCCCATAAGGGGTGAGCTTCAACTAAGCTATCTGAGATGGATCTGGAACTCTGGATAAACAAGAAAAAAGGAGAGTAAGTGAAAGCAAAAACATAAACAGAATCAGGATACAAAATATTCTTCACAACTCAAAATAAGGGAACATCTCTTCTAACCCTCTCTTGATCACATACCATATTACTTTATGTGCATGTACAACTTTTCCATTTTCTTCATTTATTACCCAAGTATCATTTTATTCTTCAACATATTTCATGATACTATCATCATCCTGGACTACATTACGACAAATAACTGATGAATTGAAAAGGATTTGGAATGAAACATCACTTCCTCATTGATGTACTATCCTAGCATATGTCTGGATGGACTCAGCAAATAAAGGCAAATACACACTTTAAACCCTACCCTAACAGTCTGGGAAAAGGGGAAATGAATAAACAGGCAGAACTATACACATATATACATGTACACACTACATGGGGCCTGGAATAGCATGGTTGGAATTAACAACTCACTACGAGCTGGATGGTGTGGGGTTCACCCCTGGTGGGGGCAAGATTTTCCACACCTCCCCAAACCAGCCTCAGTGCCCACCCAGCCTCCTGTACAGTGGGTACTGTGTCTCCTTCCCAGGGGTAAAGTAGCCAGGGCATGGTGTTGACCACCCACGCCCTCCAGGCACCAAGGTAAAGCATGGATAGAGCAAAAACTCTTTACCTCCCTTCTGAGCCTGCCTGACATGTAATGGGACAACCCTTACATTTAGAAATACAAAGTAAGATTACATTTCACATTTATCTGCAGACAACATATATGAATGCTAGAAGTGAGGAAAAACCTATGCAGAAGTAAAGAAATCTGGTTGAAATAACAGTACAACTGTACTAACTGTGCAGATTTATGTTACATCCTCTCTGTTATAAACTAAAGCCATATTCATATGGCTAAAGAAAACTGACATATCCTCTTGTGGTCACTTTGCTGTACCTCAATCAGCTTATCAAAATTTGTCATCTTGAATCCCTCAACAGAATGAAGTGGTGCTCTAATCTTCCACAGGTCACTGAACTGCACAGCCACAGCCCATATTGTTGCGCCTACAGGTACAGTTACTGCAGATGTGGCTATGCACTGGGATACTTCGTTCTTCAAGTACCAGAAGTAAATATTCTGCCACGGCAGCAGAGTAGTAACAAAGTGAGGTTCTCCAAAAACTACTGTTATCTGTGGCATATTTGAAAAAAGCAAAACAAACATGAAATTTCATACATGGCATGAAAATTAAAATAAATAAATAGAAACTACTTTTCAAATACTGAAATTCTTGGAATGCTTGCTACCATTCAGTCCAATATCTTTCATCTTCCCATTTGCTATCTAACACAAAGATCCAAATATACAGAACTACTAACTCTGCTTGTTGGTATAGAGAGGTGTAACACTTGTTTTCTCACATTTAGGAAAAATACAAGGTGAGGGTGTTTAAAAATTTGGTGCAAAGGAACATATTTGGACCTAAGAGGGAGTATGTAACAGGTGATTGGAGAAACTGCATAATGACAAGTTTCATGCATTGTACTCCCCACCAAATAGTATTAGTGATCAAATTAAGGATGGGATGGGGAGGACATGTGGCATGCATGGACAGGAAGAGGAATGCATACATAGATTTGGTGGGGGAATCTGAAAGAAAGAGACCCCTCAAAAGATTCAGGTGTAGATTGGAAGGTATGTTTAAAATGGACCTTGAAGAAATATGATGGACAAGCATGGAAAGATTCATATTGCTCAGGGGAGGAACAAGGAGCAAACTTTGTGAAAATGGTACTAAACCCACGGTTTCCATAAAATGCGGGTAATTTCTTGACTAGCTGAGAAACTGTCAGCTTCTCAAGAAGGATTCTGTTTGATGGCATTCGTTGGTCTGTTAAACATCTTAATTCTTTTACAATTCAACGTCACAAGCTTAAGATATAACTGGGCATGATTTAATGTCAATCACTTAAGCTATGACTGGGCAGGCTGGTTGTATGTCAGATGTATATGCAAGAGGTGCCTGTCAGTTCAGTTCCTAGCCGGACAAACTGCTACTCTGACTGACTTTTCTAGGGGGTTCCTCTGCCTTTCTAGTAAATTTTGGCACATCCGCTGCAAACAGGCCAAACCTGTTTCCTCCAACTCCTGACCTACTGACATACATGATTACCATGCAGTTCCTGCCTCACATAGAACACAATGCACTTCAATCGGAAAGCCCAATCAATGCTGTGCAGGGAAACAATCACCGTTTATTTCAAGAACCATGTGGAACGCACAAATACACTATGCACATAAAATGCAGAGGTTTTACAGTTAAACATGGCAGTACATATAGCAACCACTAAGCTTTTAAAGGCTTCAGGCCTGCCTTTGTCCAGGATTTGAAATTAGGACTTTCTGAATGCAAGTAAGATGCATTTGTACTGTGCCACCCCACTTCAAAATTTATTTAACATACTTCAAGCTGGTTGTGTGGTTTTAAAAATCCATTTAACATTTTTTTCTAACTCTGTATCTTAGTACCTTATCATCTGTTCCCACCAGGGTCACAAGATCTTGAACGCTGCTCAGAATAACCACTCTGTCTTGCAGATTGTTGTGTCTGACATAATCCTGAATTACATGTCGTGTCAGGGAGTTACCATCTATACAGTACACTTGCTTTGCACCCATTCGTACAGCAAGGGGCCCTAGAAGGGATCCATCACTCAGGCAAAGGCATATACTGTTTGACGTCACATGTTCACGTAGTACAGACACATATTTATAGTTCCGGTCTTCATCATTCATGGCACCAATGCGTGTACGTCCAAATGCAATATGCAATCCACAGTCACATAAAGGGCGCTGCAACCTTTGATCTTCAGTCCTGAACAGGAGGAAGTTAGGTAACAGACACATGTATATATCATTAAGATGTGAATAAGCTGAACATTTCTGTTGTTTAAAATATGTTTAAACCTATACATAAGACACTTCAAAAGGTGGCTGTTCCCACATCTTCAGCTAAATGGCATTCAGCTTTGCTATTGTTCACTTTCGATTCCTTGTGTGACAATGGCTTTGAAACTGGTACCATTTGATAAATGACATATTAACTATGTACTAGACTTTGTGTTAACTCATCAGTCCAGTGGCTTGCATTTTGCATTAAAGTTCCAGCAACTGTAATGCACCTACAAAAAAGGGACATTATTTTCAGTCTAATGACAAGGGATCACCCAACTGAAGTGCATCCAGCCCCTAAAACTTTCCAAGTATGAAGTCAGTCATTGGCATGAGAGTATTTTTTGCAAAATAACTGTGCTGTTACCAACCAACCACTTCTACAAAGGTTGTAAGAAATGTGCATTAAAAGTACGGCATACAAATTTTGGATCCTTTGCTGATAAAGCTTTGCACTGGCTCATTATTTCATCTCACCATCTGGTATCCTTCAGTTACATTTCTTAGGCAAACTGGGTTTACAATTAGATTTATAATAATATCTACAAACAGGCAGTGAAGTGCTAAGTGGCAAAGCAGGTGAAGTAAATAATGTCACACATGAGATGTAGGACATATTATTTACCAATGCAAGGGTACCAAAAACCACATAATAATTACATCAAACACATTTAACTTACATTAAAAAATGTCTTACATTTTTTGCCAAATAGGTAACACACACCATATTCTGAACATTACTTACATAGTGTAATGACAAAAACATGCCTGATTTAATAAACATATATGGAAATATCCTGCCTTCCTTTGACCTGCTGAATGACTTATGCCTTACTAGATAGAAACTGACAGAACCCTTTTGATTTTGCACAGGGTGAATTTGAGTTGTTTTCTTGACTTATTGTCACTCTCAGCTCTAACTCTTGTAAGACAAGTACTTTTACCATATAACCCTTTGAAACATTTAGTTCATCTGACTCACATTACTAATTTGGTTCTTATCTCTCAGAAAACACACTTTCACCATTGCAAAGACTGACTTGCAAATGCTGTTCAGGAAAAGAATTACTGTTTATTCTGAGTGCTCTAAGAAACCCCAAAATATGCCCTCAGGGCAGGATACACAGATTCATTACATTAAAGCAGGTGGGACATGATGTACCCCTTGTGCTTTAAAGGTTAAATGTATGGAGCAGAAACATGGACACAGACAAATGGCAACAGGTAGGATATCTTTTAAGTACAGAAGGAAAAACCAGACAGAGAAAATAAGGGATTAAAAATAAGAGGTAATTTAGATACAAATACCTTGGAACATAAATAAAACAGCACAAAATGGTTGGGAAATATATTACAGAAAACAAAGCAAGAAGAAAGGCAGAGGTACTTTGTGAGGGTAGAGAAATATGAAGGTATCTGGTTAGTGTATGACCCACATATAGTGGAAATGTAATGCACAAGGAGAGGGTGGTACGGACACAAAGTGTTTAGTCAGGTCTGCCCCCTAACTTGGCAATAAGATTGCTGAGCAGTGTTACCAGAATTTCTTGTTGAAGAGATGGAACCAAAATGAATATTCATCATGGTGACCCACTAAGACCAATCTCTCTTCTTTCTGAACAGATATATAATCTGGCAGATAGTACACGCCCTGCATCCAGTGATCTCTCCAAGGCAGAACATCCTCAGTCTCAGTCAGAGGATGTGCCCATGCGGGAGCACAGCTGAGAATGACTGTCCCACTCACATCCATCACAAGATCCCACCACATAAATACTACATCAGCCACGCCCTCAGCAGAAGAAATAACTTCCAGCACGTTTGACCTCTCTTTCATAAGAGGAAGCTTTCCAGACCAGTCAAACCTGTTACAAAATGGCGAAACTTAGAATATAAAATGACATAACCGGAAAACACATACAGTGGGAAAATATGTAGAAATGAACATTCAAGTCTCTTGGGATGTTACATTGTGTCGACCAGTAAAAAGCTACCAGCATTCTCATGGACTGCTTAACTCTGAAGATAAAGGCACTACACTCCTTGGACATGTTGGTACTTACTTGCCAGTCAACATAGCATAACAGGGCATGCAGTGGCACAGTTGGTTGAGGCACTGCACTATAAACTGCAAGGTCATGGGTTTGATTCCTGATGGTGGCACTGGAATTTTTCATTGACATAATCCTTTCGGTCACTTTATGGCCCTGCGGTCGACTCAGCCTCTGACAGAAATGAGTACCAGAAATATTTCCTGGGGGGTAAAGACAGCCAGTGCATATGACTGACAACCTTACCACCTTCATTTGCCAACTGTCTAAAAATTTGGGAGCCTCAACCTCCTGGAATCCTAAGGTCCTGTCCAGGCATGTAATGCATAGCATTACCTTTACCTTTACCAACATAGCATAACATCCCAGAAGACTTGGATCTTCATCAATACTGCTGTGAGAACCTCAAATGTCATAATACGTACCAGGTATTGCCCTATGGAATTTTTCAAACATTTTATCCAATGTAACACTTCCAGTCAGCATCTCTTGTACATAACAACACAACAAATGAAACATTCAGGGATTTATTTTTTTTACCTAATTTCACAATATAAGATAGGAGTAGTGAACTATGTGACAAACTTCAGTAATCCATGCCTTTAATTTCCCTTTGTATTTGAGTCAGTAACCACATTACCTGAAGACTGGTGTTGGAGGAATAACAGTACGGAACCGGTCCCTAGGAAACTGACTTAGCTGGATGTCATGGACAGCTGCTGCCCCTGGGCATTGGTGCATCTTTACTGGAGTATCCAGCAACACACTGTTTCCAACAACATCATAAACAGGCTGTAACCTATTCCACTTCTGAGCTAATTCACTTGCAACAACTTGAACATACACAGTTGCTGATGATGGAACCACAATACAGTCTTTCTGAAAGGTAAAACCCAGTGTTACATAAACATTAGGGCCCAGAAAATTTACTACAGTACTACAGTAAAATCTGCGGTATCTGGTATTAGATTATACAGAAATCTCTATTAACTGGCAGATCGACAAAGAGTGGTCAGATACCACAGTGTGGTATGATCAGTTGGTTTATTGCCTTTGCCAGTTACAGGGTGTTACAGTGCAGTGCCTGGAATATTTCATTTTTGTCATGGAAGGGGTTGGTAAAAAGCAAAAAAGAGTAGTGTTAACGATAAAGGTAAAATAGGTCTGTCCATGACGTTGCTAGGTACACAAAGCATGATATTCTGATATCTGGAAACCTGCGATATCCAGCAAACGTTTGGTCCCAGAGGTGGGGAATATCACAGATTTTACTGTATATGAGTAAATGGGTTTAAACTTGAAACATCAGTGATGGTGAAAACTTCGTTGTTCTTTTGTCTGATGAAATTCAGTAACAAAAATAAGGGGTTGGGGGGGGGGGGGGGTTGTGACGAAAGAACCAAAATTCTCACAAACAGCACAAAACTGTTGAATCTGTTTTCAAGACTATTTAATCCAGAAGTCATTACCTCTAAAAGCTCTTCATGCGCATGTCTGAAAGTTGCAATGGCTCCTTCGCCAATGAGCTCAGTGTCAAAAACTTCAGTCACCAGAATATTTGCGCGATGCTCCATGTCCCCACCAGCACCAACAGTCATATCAGTTGAACGTTTTGCAATGATATCTATTATTCCTTCCAAACCATTTTCATGAATGACTTTCCTTGCACATTCTGCCATGGGTTGGAATGCCTAAAGATAAAGGTTTCCATAAAATGTCTTGTCAGCACCATCTTAATATAGCAAAATACTGCTATACAGCAAAATCGTGCCTAGGGAGCATACCATGAAGGAACTGTTAAGTGGCATGAAGTCTAGGCTCCACATGTTGTACACTACATATCCTCATCACTAGATATGATTATCACTCTGTGCCTTAGTTGCTCTGGCACTGTAAAAGGAGCATTCAAGCCTATTTTGCAGGACAGGTGGCTCCAGAGGCACTCAAGGACATATTTCAGGTTAAACCCCTTTCCAGTAGAAAGTAGTACTATATTTTTCAGAGTACAAGGTGCACAATATTTTAAGGCGTAAATTTTGAGAAAATGTGCTATATCTTTGGACAATATGATTGCCTGCAGGTTTTAGGCCCCCCAAAATAGTATTACATTCCATAAAACTGCATTTACCAAATTTTCTTATGCCTATTTAAGTCTAAATGAATAATATGAATGGCTTTATTTCAATATACTCCAAAACTCTCTTAAGACATTTTTGGAAAATTTAAATCAATTAGACCTATTAAGTAGGAGAACATCATAAAAGGGCAAGCATAAAAACATTATCCTGTAATTCTGTAATGAAACTGAAATTCACCAAACTGGATTACTACTCCACACAAATTCTGCATTAAATTATTCATTTTCATCGTCCTTTGTGATTTTGACACATTCTTGGATAGCACACAACATACATTTTTACATGCACAACAGACAGATGAAGACCCTGTTTGTGCCAGAACTATGCCATAAACACTGATTATACTTGTGGCATAGCTAGAACTTTTTGGGCTGTATGCAGCGCTACTGATGGGCCCTGGTGTACCCATGAGGAACACACCACATTTTACAAAACTGCCATAAACAGACTTAGTTTTAAAATAAAGCCATTCATCTCAATATTTTCTTCTTGTTCCGAATGCTCACCAATACGCTCGCCTGTGTCTCAATAATGGGCGCAGTTCTGACAGTGTAAAAATAATAACTTATTGCGATAGGCTCATCTTCCCTTACGCTTTGCACACTCCTGCAACATAGTAGCTACACCCCTACATTCTTACTTACTATATTCTGTTTTCGCTCCTCTCAGGTTCAGCTGCTCACTTACACATTTTGTACCGTGCCTCGTATTTATGGCTGACATAGAAATTCCAGATCATTTTAAGTAGCAACCACATTGTTTCTAACGTGTAACTTTTCTTGGGTTGAAAACAGCTTACGTTTCGTACTGGTCTTTTTATGTAGCAGTCACTCATCAGTTCAATAACTACCGGCTCTACAAGAAGAAAACTGTACGCACAGGATACTTGCATTATCAAAATTACAGAAAAATGGTTAGAACGCCCGCCATAAAATTCACATGCGGAAATACATATCTGCGCAGTTCGGACGTAACATCACTGCCTACCGCATTCTTCACGGATTAACATACTTCCCGGCTTTAATCCGTGAAATGTATCCGTGATTTCACGTCTACGCAGCAACGTTGATGACATCTACGCTCTTCGGGGTTATTACAAAGAGTCGAATAATAATCCTTTACCGACATTTCGGGACCGATAAGCCCCCCCCAAATGCCGGTAAAGAATTACCATTCGACGCTTCGTAATAACCCAGAAAAGCGCAGATCTCCGTGAAATGTACTTGGGACGTAATGTGTTCAAGAGGCAAGGGCGTTGTCATCCTGTTTGGTACAAATTGAAAGAATGCCAAGTCTGGCAAAAAGCCTCAGATTCTGACCTGAAATATATATTAAAACGGTCGAAATTCTTTGACTTCTCTTGCTTCTTTGGCACAAAATCCTTTTAAGGGGGTAGGTATTAGAAGGGCACAGTATCTGTTCAACTGGAAGGAGAAATTCTGGTACTAGATTAACCTGACATCCAAGGTGGATAAAAAGCAGGGTCATCCCAAGCAGACTTCTCTATTTCAAAATACGCTATTACAGTGTTCATAATATGTATGGTTCAATGACTTTGATGGCAATAAGTTTGGTCTCAAATATCCCAACAAATAAACATCTGTAAGGAAACCTAGCATTCGGAAAATTTCCCAAGCTGCCTGATATTGCTTTATTATTGAAAACAAACATAAAGTGCTTGCTTCAATGTAATTTTCAGTTATTTTCCTTGAAAGAGAAACAATTTGCTGCACATTGCACATTTTTAAATTGAAAAGTAAAAGAGTTAACATATGTATGTATATATACACAATTTATAACACAACGCAGATGTGTCACCTTAAAATAAAAAAGTTAACTTTAACAAACAATTTCTAAAATGTTAATTCAAACTTTTCAAATGTAAGATGTTCATTATATTTGACACGTAGTGCATTCAGGACTGTAAAGTAACTTTTTTCATCTTCTGGAAATGAAGCCTAACATGTAAGATATGAACTGATATATACACACATATATATATATATATATATATATATATATATATATATATTGGCTAGTTTACATACACACATAAATTTAACCAGACTTCATTCACCAAAAACAAAGAATGGGTTCAACTACAAAAGGTAAATCCAGTTTTCCTTTGTGCGTGTCATTAAGATATATGAGAGAGTGGAGGTTTAACTGCACTAATTCTTAATTTCGGCACTACATGGAGGTGAATTGTCAGCTTCACCTCAGGCAGCTTTAGCCCTGGAAAAAGAACCCCTGGGTAGACCCAGGAGCCAGTTTGGATGCTTTGAAGAAAAAGAAAATCTCCTGCACCTGCCCAGATACTACATTTAACACTTGAAAAAATGTGACAAATGCAAAATTTCTGTAGGCACTGTACCACATATGGATATGTATGCATAAATAAATAACAACTGTGCCCGACTGAATCAGCCTTTCTGGTGACACAACCTGAACACATTATTACTAGCCTGCTAACTAGGAAATATCTTTCACGTGACATTACCAGTGAAATGCCCTGTATAGCAGCTTAAATCACTAATGGACAACGAAGATTCCAGCTAAGTAAAAATTACTTAATTACTCCTGAACATAAGTCACTATTTTCCGATACAACGAATAGCATAGAGGTACAGTGCTACATTGCAGAGAACAAAACTCCCAAGAACTACTGATTATCAGTAACAAGACGCATTTTCTTCTTTTTTTTTCTCTCCAATGTTCAGTCTCCAACTGACACGTCAACTTGTGCCTGAATTTCTAACTGACAATCCAGTGCACACAGGTACACTGTCCACTTAAACGCAAGTACTGCAGTCAGGGACTAATGCATCCACAACTGGAGGGTCTAAAGATAGTGTCACAGTACAGTGCGCTATTTACCACAAACAAAACACTTCAAACAAAAGCTTAAATTAAAAATTTGTCACACTGTAGTGGGTACATTGTATCTGAAATAGAAATTCTGAAACTGAGCAGAATGTCAAGTCTTCCACCACAAATGAATAACAAATCTCCACACTGAAGGAGTATTAAATCAATGGCATATTCCAGATTTGAGATTCTCACAGTGGTGCTGATGAAGATTTAAGTCTCCTTGGATATGATACCATTCTGACTGGCAAATTGTTACCAATGTTTTGGAAGAACTACCTGCCTCAATCGTCAAGGTCACCTTACTTAAGTTTCTATCCCACATGGCCCAATTTAACCAGGCTACTTCTCATCCTTCTGTACTCCCTTCCTTGTCACCTCATACACATAACTTTCTTCTGCACTCCACATATGGCCCCACCCTCTGCACAGTATGACAAGCACACTGGTTCATTACCACTGCCTTTCCCTGCTTAAATACTGATTTCCTCTGTACAGCCCACTCTTCTTGGGCTTTTTCAACCTTGAAGATGGAGACAGAAAATTCTTCCAGAAGGTCATTAACTACTCACCATGGTAAGGTTTTTCTGAGTACTTTCATTTTTCCCTGTCAGTATCATTCCATCAATGCTCTATATTCATTCATTCATGTATTGATGATATATGACCTCAGTAATTAATAGTGTCATTAAGTAACACAGTTCAGGACATCTACGCATTTGTGTGACTGGCCATTTTGATGGCTGTGAAATGTTACTATGTCAAAATTAGCAATATTTGCTTTTAAGGGAACAGATGCAACATGTGTATGTGTGCAGTTTTACGATATTTTTTAGGCACTATCAGAATTAGTTTTGTACAGACATTTTAACTAAATAAAATCAAATAGTGTAACAGTGAATTCATGGGAAAATAGCAATTAATCACCTCACAAGCAACAACAGTGTCAGCCCCACACCTTGCTGCCATCAATGACAGCAATCCTGTGCCAGTTCCAATGTCCAACACATGAGCTTTCCTCCCCTTACAATGCAGCTGTTCTATGGCCAGCTTCACTCCAAGATAGTACTTCTGATTCTGAAACACGATGGAACTTCACTTAACTTACAGTTTTGTACGCAGCATGCATACAACAATTAAAAACACTGTGTAACTATAGTCCACCACCAAGCACATGATCCCTGCCAGGAATGCGACAGATGCGCATGTGGAAGATTTTGTGGTAAATGACAAGTTGCTATTACCCATCCTGCCAGCATGCGCAAGGTGCATTTGCTTGCTACATGCTGCTCAAAATGCTTGATGTTTTCAGTCCGTACAAAATAGCAGAACTGTTGCTCCCACCAATAGCAGCCCTCTAGCCCTCCCACTAAGTCAACATCAAAAGTTTATGGAAAATCAGGGTAAATTTATGGGTTAGGATTTAGTATTTGGTTTGCAAAAGTTACTTAAATTGCACAATTACAACAGTGGTCAATTATTTTAAAGGGAATGTTACACAATCTATAAAATGTGGGTCTTGCTATCATTTATGATTTGCATTCCAACTACAAAGTGTTACACTCAGTCCTAACACCTTTTAACCCAAATGGTACCCTCTCAAGTGACATATTTGCCTACAGTTATGCCCACAGCAACCGAAATTTTTGTGAATTTCCTGCTGTTGCCAGATTTACACTGCCAAAAGCACATTCTACAAACTAAGGTAACATGGAACTATAATGTACACAACTTACAGAAAAAATGATGACCAGAATGACAGTGTATTTACAAATGTATAAACTTACATGCCTCACAATGGCCTTTTCATTTTCTTCACATTCCTGACTGAGAAAATAAAAACTACATAATGTGGTATGAGTAATGTTAAAATTTCAGGGGGGTGGGGAGGTGAATTGCAGCCTAGGCCTCACCACCCAGGTCCCATATCTGGTAACATTGCATTTTATCTGTAAATTCAATTGCTGCAGCCGTGGCTATGGCCACTGTCCTATCCAGCTGAGTCTACAGTCAATAATATCCCAGTTTCTATAAAATATTAAAATAATAAAAATTAAATAATTATATAAATCAGCTGATATCCTACAATTCAGGGTAGAAAAATAATGTAGGCATCAACACAGAATTATAATTGTACCCGTCATTTTGTAGGAATGTGACACTCTGACATTTATCACATGGGAAGTACTCAGACTGTGGGTGTTTGAGAACAAAGTATTGAGTACCTGTGAGATAGGAAACAACATGTGGGCAAGAAAGATTACATAATGAGGAAATTTACAATATGTACCCTATGACAAATATTATTAATACATATTATAATCTAGGACAACACAGGCAGAGCATGTAGTGCACATGGGAGAGAAATGCACATACGATTATAACTGACAAACTTGAGGGACCAGAACATCAGACAGACCTAGCCTACAAGCATATTAAAATATATGTTAAAGAAACAGGGTATGAAGATGTAGAGTGATATCGTCTGGCTGTGCCATATACGGACCAAAAGCAGTTCAATGTGATCATGGTAATTAACTATCAGGTTTGATAAAAGGCAGAACATTTATTACACATGAACAACTCCCAGTTCTTCAAGGACTCAAGAAGGTGGCTGAAAAGTAACCATACCTCTACACACTTACAATGTGGTTCTATATGTACATGTCACATGCTGTGGCACAATATACAACGCAGAGGCGGTGTGGCAACACTGTCAGTATTGGTATGTGCACAACATGTGCCACGTACAGTCTACCACACCAAACAGTGTCCACACACAAATTCACATGGTAAGTTACGTAGGGATATGGTGACCTCTTGGCCACCCTCTACTGTATGACCACATACAAAATCTGCCTTCTGAGATTTGAGTTTCTCACAGTGATGGTGATAATGTTTAAGCATCTTCTGGGATTGATACCACATCAATTGGTAAATAGTTACTGATGTTTCAGAGGAGCTTGCTGCTTCCACCTTCAGGGTCCAGGAAGTCCAATCCTCTTTCTGGACTTCTTTGACCCTGAAGATGGAGGTAACAAGATCCTCCAGAAAATCAAAAACTGCTTACCGATAACATGGTGACTATCTCAAAAGAATTTAATTATATATTGTCATGTTTTCAGTTCTTCATCAGACATCTATTTGAACAAAACTGAAACCTCAATGCAGGTAAATTAAATACTGGAGTTTATAGTTCATTGACTGCTGGTCCATCTCCCTGCACACCCTACAGTTTTCTTTCAATACAAAACAGCTTTCAAAATGTGACGCACACTCCACTACACAGTCCGAAAAATTCCCTTTTTGTCTCCTGCAACACTTACGCAGATACAGTTACATTTGCGAACACAAACTTACTACTAATCTCTAAAACTTTCGAACAGTATCTCCAAGCCTAGCATTTCTCCTTGCAACAGCAGGATTAGGAGTTCCACGATGATCCAGTGCCTTACCAAAATGTCTCAGTTCACTGTATACTGTCTAATTCCACCCTACATAACAGTATTGTAAGTAACGCGTTTTGTGGCGCTCTAAATCTGTCATGTGAAATTTTAAGTTCATCCAGTCTGTTGTTCCATATATACTAGTATACCTTCCCTGAAAATTTACCACAAGAGAGCACATGCCTTACCCTTTCTGTATCATGTAACATGTCTGCGAAGGCTGAACGTGCAATCTCTTGATGATAATCATAATCTTCATTCTGAAGCTCCCACTCTGATTTGCCAGTTACTGGATTAATTTTTGATGTGAAGACACTCATTCTTCTTAAGTTACAGCATGCACTCTGGAATACTTTTGGAATCAGCAAATTACACACAAGTTACATACGATAAATTCAGGCACATAATTAGTATGCACAATGTAACTGAGTTGATGGTTTCTGTTCTTCTGGGATATGACATTGTGTCACTGGATAACAAGTTCCCGACATTTCAAGACAATGCAGTAGTCTCATTTTCCAGCAATTCTTAGCCCTTCTGCCCCTTGAAAATTAAAACACGTTGTCTCAAAACGTCACAGATCAACTACTCATAATTACAACAGGAGGAACAGTTCTAACTTTCACATGCCTAATGCCAATTTAACTAAATACCAGAAAGGGGTATATTATATGGGAATTAAATTATATAATCAACTGCCAATTGACATTAAGCATTCAGTGAACAATCAGAAACTTTTTGGGTCTGCTTTGAGGAGTTGCTTGCATTCTAATTCATTTTATACATTAGAGGAGTTTTATAATTATAACTGTAACATGCTATAACCATACCTAGCTCAATTTTATTATTCTGATGGTATACTCTGCATAGCTTATCTTTTAGATTGAGTTGATCATGAGACTGCATTCATCTAATTGTCTCTTGATTATTTTATTCCAAAAGGGAGTTGTCTGTGCGAATGTATGTGTTATTTTCTATTTTTTTAATCCATTATTTTAATTAAGTGTAGTCTAGCTGCCCTTTGTGAGTCTTTTATCCAGCTTTATTAAACTTTATTAATTCACAGATATTCAGATATGACACAATGAAAGGTATATTTTGAATGAGTTATAACAATTGATGCTCATAATTATGCTGCTTTCATTATAATTTTCTACATGGACTCTACATTTCTTAATTTAATCAATTTTAGACGTAGATAACTCTACTGACATGTATCTGCTATATATTTAATTATTGTCTAATCGTAAGACACTTTCCACATCCTCATGTTCTGTCACTGTACGGATCTATGGAAAATAACGAACAAGTTACAAGTTACTCAATGACGTAGTCATATCCCAGAACGGTAACCTAAGCTACAGTGCTGGGAAAACCTAATAACCCCCAGTGATGGGTTGCTTCAAAGACGCTTTATTTTGCATAGGTTATATACAGCCCAGTACACGTGACAAGGAACCTCATTGTACTTCAACAACTGTGTTACATATAACACTCCGTAAAACGATATCTGCACATCAAAATGAGGTCGTATCAACATTATAGTTTAACACACAAGCATTTTTGAAAGGCGCGAAACAAACATTTGTAACACAGACCATAAATGATCTGTTCTGCCCAAGAGAGTTAATACAACAAGCACCGAAGTGAATGCCCCTGATAGTGGTAATTTGCTTAGAAAATGGTAACAAACACTGCGACTCCCGCTTTTATAATAGAATACACTTTTTTACCCGTTTTCACTAAAATCACAGCATTCATTTGTACCGATTTCCATGTTCGAGCCACGGAATAGTACTGCTTGTAATTTGGTACCCCTGAGCCCAGTCCTGAGTTCCATGCAATCTAACTTTTTGAACGCGGTGGCTCAATCGGACGCAGTTGGAAAAGGATTACGTTGGACATCCTGTACTGCAGGAGTTCGTGCGCGTGAAGTCGTACAGATATATTAGTTCGGAAAGTCAATGTAGGTGTTTTACGTTTGGTGTTGAAAATTGTTCTTAAGGCTACAGGTATTGGTATTTACTTCCTTAAGTACGAGTGTTGGTTTTTTTGGCACCTGTTCCGAATTTAACCTCGCTTTCTGGGCGTTAGAGTTCGACTTAACATGGCGACATCCACAGGCGGTGTGGGTAAGTGAAATTTGCACTCTAATAACTGGGATGCGTCATTGTAGCCACACAGCTGATTACAAAATTATATTGAAAACGTAGTAAATTATGTTTTAGGTCGTTGTGTTTGTGTAACGTGTTTATGTAACTGGGCCTTCAAACCATTTTTTTTTTCATACCGGTGTAGCCCGCACCCGCCATTTCTGGGAAGGTCGAGGTAGTCGTTTCCATAATATTTATCAAGTAGTTCAAACGTAATTCGTAGTATGTCTGCTATGTATCAGCTGGAATATTAACTGTTTATATTTCTCAGTAACCTGTAACATTTGCATGGACTGTTGGTAAATTTAACTTTTCCATCCTGTTAACCCACCTAAGTTTGGATCATGCTGGTGCCATTGTATTACCACGTTCGAAGTGTGCGTTGAAGTGTGCATGTTTGTGCAGTATGCATTTGAATGGAATTAATTCGTAACTTTTGGCTGTGGGGAAGTTATATGGTGAGTTGGGCAGGTTTGTGTATTTGTTATACATGGATGTGTGGCGTGTATTCACAGCTCCTGTGTGTAAAGTTTACTTTGATGTATTGAAGTTCTTTTTAGGAACGAATAATTTGTAACTAGGAACCCTGGTCTCCTATGCAAGCTGTTCTGAGGGATTATGAGAATTGTCAGTACGTATACAATGAAAGCTGTTCACACAACTTATTCTTTATTTATTAAAACTTAAAAATTGCCAACATGTTTCGACCACCTAGGCTGTCATCATCAGGCCAAAATAAAAATGTGACAGGAAAACAGTTCTTTCCATTGAGATCTCAATTAACAATGGTCAGTTTTTAACTCTTAATAAATAAAGAATAAGTTGTGAGGACGGCTTTCATTGTATATGTATTTGTTGTACTCACAACAGTATGCATGCTGTAAAGAGAATGGTCAAGCCTAGCATCATTATCTCCTCAGTGAGAACTTGGTGTTTTATTTATTATCTCCATCTCCTCCCTTTACTCCTTTTCTCCCCCTCTCCTCATCCCTCATGTAGTTTTCTATGGTTTTTCTTGATGCTTGAGATAAATGTCAGTATAGTAATATTAGGTCATATTTACTTCCACGTCTTTTACAGTTCATCATTTCTGATTTTCTGTTTTTTGTTATCGTATAGTTGGAACTGAACTCCAAATAAAACACAAGAACCAAACTCCTAAATCCAACTTTTTGGTGTTATCCTTAAATTATATATCTAATGCTGTGCAATTACAGCCATTGCATAAGTGCCCCATCTTCAGTATTCAGTCATTTCATCTGGGAGTAGTCATGTCTGAAGTTCTCGATATACTAAAACTTTTCTGGGGCGTTTCAATTATATTTTGTTGTTCAGCCCACAGTTGAACCCCGCATGTCCTTCCTGTGCTGTAGCATACAAGATATCACTTTTTGTCCTTTCTTAGGAGGTTATTTTGTAATTATTGTTTTGTAAATTAATATCAGAAATTTGTGAATCAAAGCAAATGTGCTGTATGTGAAATAAGTATTTTTTTAAAAAAGTAACAAGCATAGTTGTATGTGTGGAAGACTTGGTGTTGTACATGTGGGTGCTTTTTAATTGATGTTGGTATGAGCAGCAGTTTTGACTTATTTACATTATTTAATGATTTATTTATTTACAGTTTCATTGTGCTGTCAGTAGCTGGGATTATAGGGCATCACATGGTAGAATGGTAGTTATTAATTAATTGTAACAGGTGTGAAGGAAGTGGTTGTGGCTTAGTGTGAGGTACATTACCAGTGTTTGCCTGGAGATGCTGGGGAAAATCACCAAAACCCTTAGTCAGGATAGCCAGTCTCAAGGAAAATGTGTGACTGTGGCATCTTAATATGAAACACGAATGCTATTCACATGACTGTGATGTGCTGTATGTTTACATGTCAGATAGTAATGTCTGAAGTGGTGCTGCAGAAAACTACACTGATATAATTAAATACTGTAGCTGATTTATGACAATCATGTGCATGTTTTCCTGTTCACAACAATTGTTACCAAAAAATTTCCCTTCCTTACCTGACTTTACTGAAATAAATGTGTGCTTGTTGTGATGACAGTCTTATGAATATATTTGTTGCCCAAAACAAAAGTTGCAAACCATGCTCATTCTTTGGACTTTTCTTGAAGTAAGTGTTCAAACAATATTGTGACAGTATTATTAATATGTATTCTTATTAACCAGAAAAAGAAAATGGGTACTAAAATTGAACCTTCTTTCCTTGGGTCTTCCTTGAAATACCATCATTATGTAGTCTTGTCTTAACAGCAGGTCCATAGCCTCATACAAAGTGAGTTTTCCAGAGGGTGTGATCAAGTGCTTCCTCTTTCAGCTTCTAGCATCTTCTCATTTCGTTAAGATCATCCAGTAGCTGCTTATTTCTTCTTCCTCATCTTCTGTCTTTCCTTCTACCTTTCCTTCAATAACGTGCTTTAGAAGGCAGTTTCTGTGCTTGATGTGAGCAATCCAGTTTGCCTTCCATCTTTTTATTATATGTAGGATGTTCCTTTTCCTTTTTTGACTGCTTCAATACTTCTTCGTTTTTCACACATTCGTTCCAACTAATATTCACCATCCTTCTTCAGCGCCCCATTTCAAAACTCTCATGTTATTTCCAGTCTACTTTCTTAGGTGTCCAATTTTCAGCACCATACAAAGCTGTGCTCCAGATGTAGCATTTCACTGGTTTTGTCCTTAAATTTAAAGTCAAGTTTGCTGGTTAAAACCATTTTCTTCTTGTTGAATGGCAATCTTGGATTTAATTTTGTGTGACATCTTGCATCATTTGTTATCAGGCTACCCAAATAGTTGAAATATTCCACATTATCACATTGCTTTCGATCTATCATAATCTGTAGCGGGGCTGATTTGCTTGAGATTCTCATTACCTTGTTTCTGTCCCTGTTTATTTCCATCTTCCAGCTTCAGTTAGTCTTGTCAGTCATATCCAGTAGTCCTGTTTCTTCATTAGCCAGTAACACAAGGTCATCCACATATTTCACAGTGTGAATTACTTCTGGTGTTTTGAAGTCTCCAAAGCCTTCAGGAGCTTTCTTGGTAAGGTACTCTCTGTATGCGTGTAATATAATCAGTGACAAACAGCATCCTTGTCTTAATTCCTCTTCCAGTCTTCTTCACCCTTCTGCATCTCCATGGCCCAGTCTTACTTTAACATGCTGATCCATGTCCAGTTTTTTTATCAGTCTTCTTTCATACCATTCAGTACCAGTGTTCTTTAGGATCTGCATTAATATGGTCCAGTTTACATGGTCAAATGCCTTCTGCCATTGAACGAAGGAAGCACACAATTCTTGATCCATGTCCAACATTCATTCTGATATTATTCTTACCCTCCCAGTTGCATTCCTAGTTCCTTTTCATCTTTTAAATCCAACTTGATCTTCTGCAAGTACCTTTCTTTTCAGTCCTTCTTCTAAGTATCCTCGCTACTATCTGTGCTTGCATGTGTGATGAGGCTGATTGTGCGATGGGCACTCATTTTGCAGCTTTTGGCTTCTTTAAGGCAGTCAAGGGTCACACTTGAAGATGGAACCAATATGTTGTTCCGAAATGTCGGTAAACAATTACCACATGTCACTGAGTAATATCCCAGAAGAGCACATCTCATAAACATCATGACAGAAGCCCGAAATGAAGGTTAAGAATGATTGGAGCTATACCTCCTTCCCCATCTGCGTTCATTGTGTACACAGGGGCAGCTTTACATTATCTGGAAATTGAATGATCTGACATCACATATGTTTTCTGTTATTTACTTCCATTGAGCTTCATGATGATTGCTTTTCTGTCTTTGCAACCAGACTGATAGGCAGACATTTTGGAATACATACTTGTGTATGAGTAAGATTTGTTTCATGTAAGGATGGGAGATTTCTGTTGTCAAGGTCTGATATGTTGACATGATAAGTTGCACACCAGTGTTTTTGTTACAGAGAAGTTCATTGTTGAGGAAACCTGAACACACTGCACTGCTGTTTGCTGACTTCAGTTAATTACTCTTGCACGGATCACACATTCTTCCTTTCTAAGTTTCGTACGGAATGCATTCATATTTCCTCATGCAGGGCCTTCCTGTATGTGCAAGCTGAATATTGTGGTAAAGTCTGTATGATTATGTGTTGTAAAAGGATTGCTCCTTTGCAGTTGTTCCACGTAACTTCCGTCTGCTTGAAGAACTGGAGCAGGGACAGAAAGGCGTTGGTGATGGAACTATAAGCTGGGGACTTGAAAATGATGACGACATGACCCTGACACATTGGACTGGAATGATAATTGGACCCCCTAGGGTAATAATGCAAACTGTAATTGTATTATTTTCAGGCACTGACTTCCATTCTTTTTTCATATAATGGCATACATATACATAGTCCCAAAAAGTGTTACCTTAGAAAACTATTAAAAACTTGGAGCATCTGATTTACCTTTCAGCACTTAACTATCTGAAAATTACTTTTTGTTAAATGTAGACCCACATTGCCTTATTTGCAAAATTAAAATAACCTATGAATGCTTCTTTCATTCCCCTATGAAATAGGATATTTTTGGCACAGTGTGTCACAAAGTAGGCCTAATATGCAGGGGTATTGCATGTGACTGTTAAGCATGGGCAATTATGATGTCACTTGAAACACTGATATACTGTATTTTAGTATATTTCCAACTAACCAACTCCATGGAGCAGAGTCCTCTTTGAGAAGCAAGTTGTATTTCAGCTGGTCAAGAAACTTCCCACGCTTTATGGAACCGAAGGTTCATTACCATGTTCACAAGAGACCACATGTCCCTGTCCTGAGCCAAAGGAATTCAGTCCAAAACATCCTATCATATTTCCTTTGGTTCCGTTTTATTATTTTCCCATTTACACCTAGGTCTCCAAAATGTTCTCTTTCCTTCTGGTTTCCCCACCTAAACCCTGTATGCATTTTTCTTCTCCGTGCATGCCACATGCCTGATCCATCTCATCCTCCTTCATTTTATCATTGCATTAGAAATCTCTAATTTTGCCACGCAATTTTCTGTAGCCTCCTTTTACTCCTGCCTCTTTGGTCCAGATGGCTTACACATAGCCCCATTCTTGAACATCCTTAGGCCATGTTCTTTCCATAATGTGAGAGATGAAGCCTACTTTGTTATCATGTCCCATGTAAGAGCATTTCATTGTTTACAACTTATCATTGATCACCATTGTAGTGGGTGAAACACAACAGGATGTGTACAGCAGTGCCTTTTGTTATACTGCAAGAAATAGAGACATAACATAAGCCATGCTGAGGATGCTTTCCCCTGTTGGCAGCCAGTAAAGAGGCCAGCATATGTTCAAATTCACTCTGCATTCATCTTGATGAGAAGTGCAAAATAAAAGCAACCTGTAGTATAATGAATCTTTTTTTACAGACTCCTTATGAAAACAGAATGTACAGTCTAAAGATTGAATGTGGGCAAAGATATCCAGATGAAAGTCCAAGTGCAAAATTTATTTCTAGAATCAATATGAATTGTGTCAACACTACCAATGGCATGGTAAGTAGAATTTAATTGGTGTTTATTACTGAGTTGAACTTTTTGACCAAAGCACGAAACCTAGTATTGTTGCTCATGCACCATGACAGTGGTTGTATAAAGTACAGTTAAATTGCAATATAATAATTAAGGAGCCAGGTATTAGGTGCACTAGCAACCACAGAAAGTGCGTCTTAAATTTACTCCCTCTATCCATGTGCACGAAACAACTTGATAACTGCTGAGCTGATTTTTATGAAATTGATGTTGGGGAGGTGTGCCAAAATTTGTTTTTTAAAATAAGATTAATATAAGACGTAAAGTAAACCTTCTCTGTGTATCTCACGTGTAACTCCATATTTTAAGTTGCATAGAAAAATTATCACCGACTTCTCTTCTAGTATGCTTGTTCTGTGTTGCAGTTTTCAAGCCAATATTGTCTGTGCTGTATATATTTCCTAATTGTATATTCAAAATCATTGGTGTTCTGAACACACATGAAGATTAGTGAACACGCTGCAATGGTATCTAAACGTATGAACATTACTGAAGCTTGCTCCAACCAAAACTTCTATGTCTACGTGTATATAAACATATATTTAGTGAAAATATAGTTTTACATAACAGCGTGAATACTTCATTGAAGTTATCTGAATAAATAAAGTATTATATTCCAATGGCATTTCTTGGCGGTTTATAGCATGCGTTCTTCTTTAGACTCAATATGTATATTCATTCTCACATCCTGTACAGATTGCTGTAACCTCTGGAGTTGCTACAGTTTGAGTACTGTTGATGCATCATGAAAAAAGTTTTAAGTTGCTAAGGTTGTTACATGTACGTGAAGTGGTCTGTAGAATTGGTGTAGAAATGCCAAGGTCTTCTGGGCAACAAAATTCTGCACAGTGGCACCCAATATTTGTGCATTCTCAGTATGGAACTTATTTCTTGCAACCCATGTAGCAGTTAGAATTTGTAGAGCACTCCTAGATTTTTGCAAAATTTGTGGACCCATGCTGTAGAATATTATGACAGATGGAGCAAGTTTATCCAGAGCTCCATAAGTTTTTATGTAAAGGAGGCTTCTTTCTTTTGCTTTCATATGGAAGCTGGATATTGAGAATTTGTCTTCAGAGGTCTGTTTGCGTAACATACTTGCTCGCGTCTTTATCTAGCGAAGTTCTTTCTTTGTGTTAGCATTTGTACGTATTTAACATTTTCAGCTTGTCTGTCAGATACAATCCAGTGTCTGTGGAACTTACATTCTGGCTGAATGTCATTCTGAGAGTTATGTGTTAAAACGTACATAAGTTGAGGTTTTTTGTGATTTTTATGTTTAAAATAGAATCTTAAACAAAATGTCTTCTGACTAGAATTCTGTATTGTTTTGAAGGTTGATAACAGAGCCGTTCCAGTTCTGGCAAGATGGCAGCGTGATTACACAATTAAGACTGTATTACAAGAGCTACGAAGGATTATGACCTTGAAAGAGAACATGAAACTTTCTCAGCCCCCTGAGGGCAGTTCGTTTTAGCAATGAAGCATCAGGTCTCAAAGCAGTTTGTCCATACCTCTGTCTCTGGATCCAGGGGTTAATGAATATCCACTTCGGTCTTAATAAGAGTGATGTGTTGGATTCCTCTTTAAGTAAAAAGTTTAAGAAAAATAATATACGGAGCCACACCTTGGAATGATGTTTTCATATGAATAGCCGTGTCAGCACTGCACTTATATTCAGAGTTGGTAGTGTTTATCATGTTCAGAGAGATACAATTAACATTACTTACATTAAACTGGTCATTATTTTAATTTACAAAGTAATTATTCACTGAGAAGCACCTGTTGTAGGTGTATTATTATTCTGCTTACCAAGCAATAATAAACATTTATTTAACATGGAGTTGAAGATGAAGGAGCAAACATGTACCCTTAATGTTACATGACTTATTATTATGTTCTTATACAGTAGTATGTAATAGATGGCACATATTTTATATATCTGTTTTTAATTACTAACGTGCAGAAAGTTACATTGAATTTGATAGATTGTGAAGAAATTACGGTTTTGAATACAGTATGTGAAATGTACTACCAGGAATGTGGTTTGTGTTGAATGTAGTGTGGAGAAGGTATTTATTTGCTTATACTTGTGGAACTTGTAACTTCATGAATAGTGTTATTGCTGATCTCTCTGGATATGACTGGAATTTAAGCATGTCTCATTTGTGAAAATAAGTCAGTCTTACATGTTTGGCTTTTGTAATATTTCATTTATGAGTACCATGTTTCTCCTACCCAGAAGCGAGTGGTATTTATCAATACATGTTACATAAAGGAAACATTTTTGTGCGAAAGTCTTCAGACAAGTTGCATTACTTTCATTTCTCTCAGTACGCCATATGTCTGTGATCAAACTGAAGGGTTTTTGGTATTTACTTTCACTGATCTGTATAAAGAGAAGAACAGTAATTGACATAATTATATGTTTTAAGTAAGGGTGAAATAAAACATTAGGGGGGTGGGGTTTGTTACTGTAACAGACATGGGACACCATTTTTGAAATGAAGGTATTGCTGTTTGTACCAGTAATATATTAGTGATTTGTGAAACACTAGCATGTTACTTTGTCAGTTAGGTAACAATTTAAGTGCTATGCATGGATATTTGGTATTTACTTTAGCCAGCTCATTTTCATTGGGCAGAAACTTGGCACTTTGAAGGGTTCATATGTACCAGCGTCAGAGTAGGTAATGGTTAGTGATTCATAAAGATACGGCGTTATATGATACTGGAATATGTAATGAGTAACTATGAATCTTAGCATTGGTATTTGAAAATATAAGAATTGGGCTTTAGGTTTCAAAGAGGTGAGTTGACATTACTGGCACTCTTTTTAGCACCTCTGTCAGTCATAAATTTTTTCCCCTCCAGTAGATCAAGCTGCCAGTTTACAAACTGGATTGCTGGTTGGAAGATGACAGAGGTCAGTTCCTGCATGGAGATACGTACTTGTATTTTCTTCATTATCATTTACTGTTGAGGAACAACCATTCAAATGTAGCCAGGGCAAAGCCCAGCTTTTGGTTCTGTTCTGTGTCCACAGCTAGGCATGCATGTGTCTCAACTTCCCAGCTTAGAATGCTGCTGCTTTCTTCTCCTCCTCTGCCCCCCCCCCCCCACGCCCTTAGGTATCACTAAATATGCAGAGGAGGATGAATGAGTGAAGGTGTTATTTGTGTGTGTAAGAAGCTGAAAAAGTCCAAATTGTCTTTGTGCTTATTTGTAGGAATTTCTGCATTTTTTGACATTTGGTGTAATTTTAGGTCTTTGTTTTATTATTATGTGCAGAGTACCAATATTTATTTTGATAATTCTGCACTTCTTGGCTCAATGAAAACATAAGTGTAATGTAATGTGGATATGTAGGGGTAACTGATGTAGGGTCACATTTACTTTTCTTCAAAACTGAATGATTTTACAACAGTGTAAATGATAGTTCTAGTTATTGCGCTTAAAGCAAGATGTTTTCTCAGAGTATATGATAACTTATTATAATTTTATTGAGCATTGTTGAATGTGAACCTTATTCAGTTGATATTAAATATGAAACAAAACTAATTTCACTGCACGTTCAATATAAAGTTTCAGAAATGTGTAAAATGTGTTACTTTATTAGACCCATGGTTGAACTTGTGACAACATCCTTTTATTTGAGGGGATATGAGGGTAATTGAAGTGAAAACAATTTTTTTGTTCTAAAATGCCTATATTGTGTTAGAGTACAAATAACCCACATTACACTTTGTTCTTGATGTAATTCGTTTCTCAACACACATCTTCCAACTAATCACCAGTGCTACGATATCACAGCAGGAATTTTTTTTAAACAAGTTCTTGCACTGCAAGGTGTTCCTCGTCAGTACAGAAGTGGATTCAACTAAGTATCACTTCAAGGGTCCATATGGATGATTGTCACATGTTTTAAGGTCTGGTGAGTACAGCCAATGTGGAGGATTCCTACAGGCTGGTTACTGCATCTCGTACTGTATGAGCTTTGTGGAAATGAGTTGCAAGCAGACTTCCTTGTACAAGTCTGTCATTTTTTAAGAATCTTTCTTCAAAATGTGCAGTACATTTCACTCTTGACGGTAGATCCATTCAGTTAGAAATACAGTGGAAACCGGTTATGACAATATTGGTTCATACGACACCTTGCCTGTAGCATCAGATGTCCTGTGGTACCAATTAATTCCTTACTGTTAACTGTAACGTTTTACTCCTCGGTTATAATAACACAAAATATTAGTCCAGTTCATGACATTATGACCAATATCAACTCTGTTATTGTGGTGCTGTTCATGTTGCATGAAACATTGAGCACGACTGTTTCAGCCGATGGTGTTAGTCAGAATTTTTGGTCTTTGGTAGTAAAATGGAGGTGATTTTTTCACTGTCTTGTTTGGTTTTGGCCTGGGTTAAGTGCTCTCATGACTGGTTTCCTGTCATGATTCATCACGAAAAATTGTTGCCCTTTGCTCTGCTGCTTGTGTTGAGATGCAACTGCTGTGTTTAACCTGATATCCACCTAACCTGCACACACTTTGTTGAATTCCACCTCCTTGTGGACATAATGGTCTGCACCAACACTTATTTTCAGTGTTGCAGGTTATCTAAAGTTACTTGGTGATTTTTGTGACTTGGACGTCCTGCTTCTGGAATACTGTTGGGACTGATAACATGATGTGCTTGGCCTGGTTTATGGGGCATGATCCAACTAAGCATCTCTGCCCACGTAGGATACCATCTCCAGATATGTCACCAATACAGCCTTCATTCTGTGATAAATATTCACTGGGTTCTCCCCTTGAGCGGCTAAAGTGAAAATAGCTCTAGCCATTTCTAGTGTAGTAGGTGCTTCTACTTGGACTACCATTTTGATGCTGGGTTTTTATTAACAGTTGTGTTAGCCATAGAGCATGTGCCAAGGTTGCAGGTCAACACAAAAGAACAGAATGAATTTGTGGCTCCAAAATGTGTTTTACGAAAGCAGTTGTTTCTATTTTGATTACCCCCATACTTCTGTCAATTTCAGTTGCTGCTTGGAAGCTGGAAGCTGATAATTGTTACATTGAGAATATTATAACAGTTCCATATTTTCTACATTAAATTGAGCCATAAATCACAATGTGGTACTGGGAAGTTTTCTTGGCATACTGTCAAACTTGTTACTTGAGTTGAGTTTGTGGAGCTCTTTACCGTGATTAATGTAGCATTTACCTGGAGATATGTAAACATAATGCAGAGTAGGTTATTATCATACAGTTTGAATTACCTCTCCAGACTTGTGACAACATTCTGTATGAATAAAATATTCATAAAGTTTCAAATGTTTATTTTTGTGTGTTTTAGTGTATTCTTATTTCACGGTGCTACTGTGAATGTCATGGCGGAAATATATACAGTATGCTATACAAAGGGTGTCATATGGGAAGGAATATGTATGTCTGGTGAAACAGTAGTTACATAGCACAAGAACTGGGTAACATAAATGTTCGCAAGAGGAAGATCACCTGTTAGAGCATCAGCTGACTTAGGCCATTATAGCGTACTAATTAAACTTGGCATAACAGAGGAACTAAGTGGATTTTATAGTGAAGTCTAAACAGAACCTCAAGCTTAGGATGACCTAGAAGGAGGTGGCATAAGATAATATTGGTCATCACTCACGCTTCATATACAGACAAAATGTCACCGTAGGAAACCACATGTGAAACACGTGGCCCAAAATGATACAGAAGTAATCTGCATTTTCTACACTAGAAATTCCACAAGTGTGGCCTGTGTACCAGCAGTTGTGTATAACCTCAGTTGGGGTGGTCCGCAAAATAGGTGCAGTCATCATAGAACAGTTGGCTTTATGTTTAGTTGTATTTTAATGCATATTATATATTGTATTAAAAATGCCAGTTACACATATTTATTTAGCATCTTTACCATAGCATTACTATTAAGTAACAAGCAGAAAAATATAATGTAGTAGACAGAGACCAATTTTCAAGTAGTCATGGAAACAAAGAAGTTTGGGATGTAATTTTCTGTACCATAATTCCTAGTGGGTCTCGGAATTAATAAGTCAGGAGGCAGAGTTCTTAAGAAGTTGGTAGCTGATTGGTTAGAAATTCTCTAGCTTTTATAGAACCAGCTGTTCGCAAGAGTCTGCCACAGAAGCAAGTGCTGATCCAGTTGGAACCATTTCACACAGTAACCCTTTAGGAACTACTTTTATTCCCCAGTTTGTGTGTATGTGTACAAAGTAGTCTGTTCCCTTGGAAGATTTTGTAACCAGAATTCTGTGTGCTTTTCTTACATTAATCATGCATGGCCTGCTCATCTCATTGCCCTTCATTTGATAATCCTGATAATATTTAATTATGAGTACAAACTATGAAGCTCCTTTTATGTAATTGTCTCCATCCTGCTGTTGTTTGTTCTATCTGACATCAAAAGTATTCTCATGGCCACTTTGTTCCCCCACATGGTGTATGTTCTTTGCTTAGGGTAAGATTAGTTCCATCATATTTTACTGTAACAATCCATGTTCACTGTTCCTGTCATAGTGTATTAATAGCACTTCTAAGCTGTAAAAATAAATTTTCATGTTGTGAAGGACATATTACAAAACAGCCTACTAAATACATGTACACACAGTAGATGCCCCACAGGGGCTATGGTACCATGATAACTAACTTCATGAAGTTCTTCTTTCTGAGCAACTGATAATTCTCAGCAAATGAAAAAGTTTCTTCTTTTTATTAACTTTCATTACCATATTAAAGTGTCCACAACTTGAATATTTTTCAGCACCCATACCAAGAAACACTTCAAGTCCCTGTGTAACACATTAGTTACAGTGACAACAGCAGGTTAGCCCCTGTCCCCACTTAATAAGGTGCAGGCCTATCCATTGTTTGCTGGCTGTAATTTTACTCAGTATATTTATGCCTATGCTGTACATCTGGTTATTTCCCCAGGCTCAGGTTGTATCTCGGGGCCAGTCAGTGTGGGATCTGTGATGGACAGAGTGGCACTGGATCAAGTTTTCTTTGAAGTACTTCAGTTTCCCCTGACAATATCATCCCACCAGTGGTTAATACTTATTTCATTTGTCTACCATTGATGCTATATAATCAAGGTGGCCAGCTAGGCAAGCTTTGGGAACTGTGCTCTAGAAGGCAGCTTAGGCAAGAGCAATGCACCAGTAAACTAAAACTTTCGTTTCTTTATTTGGTGGCTTCTTATTTCTTCAACTATAGCAGGTTATTTTCTATTAGTTATATATGTCTGCTTTCTTTGAAGGATCTTTTAAAATACTATTCACAGTCAGCCTTGTGTATGTGTGAACTACCTGAATATTATTTTTTTACAGACACCTGCAAGCTGCACAAGTAACATTGTGGCTAACCCTGCTAGCAGAGATAGAATGCATCACTGAAACATGTCTCTGTCTCCAGCTGCAGCCAGAGGACATGCCATGGTATGGAGACAAGGCATTCACTTAACATGACCTTAATGGTGACTTAAAAACTACACAAGGCTTTCCACTTATGCTTTATTCTTTACTGTCAACATTTTTTTTTTAGTTTATTTATTAAAAGCTCTCCTTATTAGATTCAGATGATTGACAAATACATTACAGAGTACTATAATACTTCAAACACATGAATAAAATATTTTCTGTCCCTGAAACAAATCCTTTGCACATGAAAAAAGCTACTTGAAGTGTACATACCTTTAGTGTGGTCCCAGGAACTTTTATTGTAGCTATCTCAAGGCAGTGATTTTATCAAAGCTTCAAATATTGTATGAAATTCATTGTGTGTGATATGTATTACAGGGGTCAAATTAATGTGGAAACTGGAAAAGGAGTACTATATCATCTTAAAAACTAGCTGCCTTTGGTTTTAGTTTTCTTTCAGTTGTTACTGAGAACTTGTCAGTAATTTACATCAGGAAATGTGAATGTAGCACGTGTTTCCTCTTTCATGTGCTTAATTTTGAGAAAAGTCTGACTTGTGATATCCACCCATATGTGCAGTGCAGTCTGTAATATTTTTAAAATCTAGAGTATCCACAATACAATAATCGGTAGTCCTTGTACATAGTAAAGCCCACATAATTTTTAAGCAAATAGTAAAACTTCTTTTTCTGTGGATCACTTAGTTATGATACCTTATAATTAGAAACTGTCTTCTTCACAATAAATTCCATCAGCCAGCACAAGCTGCCAGACTTGAATGACTAGGTGAGCCTTGCCCTCTTGTGTCAACTTACTCATAATTTCCCAGTCTTCTTTGCTTGCACCTCTGTCATGAAGTAGTTGTAATTTCTGATAAACTGTGAAAAAATACACAATTAAAGTAATTATCCACTTGCCTTACCTACGCTAAGAATAACAAGATGTTAGGGAACACACAGTATTATATCACAAAGCTTTGTGACATCATCAGATCACTTTCTGTGATACTGTTGTGATACTGAAAGCAAAGAAGCTGCAGTTGAGTAGGCGCAGAACTTGGATGGTGGAAATGGAACTGCATAAAAAATGTTGGTTGAGAAACCTTTGGGTACGTAGCCACTCAGGAGGCCAAGAAAGATGGGGCTTGCTTTCTGAGCACTTGAATACTTATTACAATGTTGCCCTGTCTTCGTGCCCAAGCCGTATTGCAAGACAGGACATCCTGGCTGTTGCACTGGTATCTTATGTTTTAGATCTTAGTATGTGTATGCGTAAAACACGTTCCTTGGTCTAAGAAACAGCAAAAGTCTGTCATCTGGTTATGACAGAGTGAAGTATAAGTGCAATCTAAGTGAACAGCAAACATTCCTCATATCACACAAATGATTTTGTTGATGAAATGTCCAAAGACTTCTGCTACATTTACTTACCATGTAGGAAATTTTCAACTCCTAATTTTTGTTCAAGGACCATTCTCCACTCTTCAATACGTGAAAACATGGTTTCATCTTCATATCTTATGGCTTTTCCATTTTCGTCTGAAAATTGGAGTGTCATGTATAGAAAAGTACATGAACAGTGTACAAATTAAGTTAATTTCACCGCTCTTTGACACATACTAGACAAAGCAAACTACAGTTGCAGTCCTACATAATAACTAATTAACTACATGGAGCAGAGGCCTTCTTGAGAAGCTAACAGTTTCTCAGCTAGTCAAGAAATTCTCCGCATTTTATGGAACCTGAAGGTTCATTACCGCATTCACAAGAGCCCGCCACCTGTCCCTATCCTGAGCCAGCTCAATCCAGTTCATGCCCCCCCATCCCACTTCCTGAAGATCCATCTTCATATTATCCTCCCATCTATGCCTGGATCTCCCAAGTGGTCGCCTTCCCTTGGGTCTCCCCACCAAAATACGGTATGCACCCCTCTCCTCCCCCATACGTGCCACATGCCCCGCCCATCTCAGTCTTCTCGATTTGATTACCCGAATAATATTTGGTGATGAGTACAGGTCATTAAGTTCCTCATTATGTAGTCTTCTCCAATCCCCTGTCACCTCGTCCCTCTTAGGCCCAAATATCCTCCTCAGCACCCTATTCTCGAACACCCTCAATCTTTGTTCCTCCCTCAGTGTGAGAGACCAAGTTTCACATCCATACAGAACAACATGCTGAACAAACTGCAGGAGGTGGTGAACAATACACTATGATAACAGAATCCTATGCTTTTTTTAACACTACAGCTGTAAGTAATGCTGGCATAGTGATATTAACATTTAAAGCTTTGCCTTCCTGCCAAGTATTTCTGGTGCCTAGAAAAAGGCATATTGAAACTTTCAGTCGCCACTTGGAAAAGAATTAGCAAGGCATCATAGTCAGTATAATGACTCGGCTACAGACTGGATGACCAGAGAAATGGGTTCAGTTCCCACCAGGGATGCAGATTTTTCTCTTTGTCACTGTTCAGATTAGCTGCGTGGCCCACCATCCTCTTTTCAAGTGTGTATTAGGGGCTTATTCCCCAGTGGCAGAGCAGACAGTGATGTGCAAGCTAACTACTTAACACCATCTAGAATCAACGGTTAGAAAAGAGTGGAGTTTTACCTCCATTATTTTGTATAAAATTGTTCCTGGCAAGGTGCCTTGATTGAGAAACTTGAAAGGTAACTAGATGAATGACTCTTACACATTTGAGATGTTTAAGTTAAAATCAAGTACAGATTTCATGCTTATACCAGGGATTTTTCTCTTTGCCATTACATCAAAAATGACTGTGGTCCATGCAGTGTCCTGTCCAACAGGCCCCAGGCACTTGTCCCCATTAGTAAAGTGGTCAGATAATGAATGTGTTTAGTCACCTGCATGTACTGCTGAGATTGTAATGCATAGAGCTTGACTCCACTGTCTCATGTACACTTCCATAGCACAGTGTTTAGGGAGAAGGCTAATTTTATCTTACTCAATAATGTGCACTAAGGTTGCAGTACCCCTTCCTGGATATTAGCTTTATTCTTCCAAAAAAAATGTCTTAGCGATGCTTGGAAATTCTGACAAAAAGTTCTTTTAAGAAGTTAAGAGAAATGTGAAGAGAGATTTGAACACCAAAAGTCATTCTGAAATTGAGAAGGGGATGAAATATTAAGCCCTTTTACCTTTCTTTGTTCTGGCTTCCCTCCTCTGTGTAACCACTCACTAAACCTCTATTCATATTCTGTTGTATTACTGTATATGTTTCTACAAACAGCAGACATAAAGGTTGGTACAGCCTTAAGTATTTGTTCATACTAGTTTCCATAAAACTCATTTAATTGAGTAATCATGATCTTACAGGAACAGAATGATATCAAGAGGAAAAAGTTAAAATCTGACTACAGAAGAAGGTAACAAGCATATGACTATGTTTTCCAGATTACAGTAGGCTGTTTTTTAAATGTGTTTTCCAAGTGCTTTCCTTATGATCATACATATGGCCTTGATGTTTACTGTCAACACTACTGGGAAAATTAAAATGTGTTTTTTCTTCCTCATATCATCAAGTGTGTAGTATCAGTGATTTAAATAATGTATAGGATAAATCCTATATACCATCTTCTTTATTTACCTTTTGGTTGCTCTATCACATTGTCATTCCTAAGATATAATATTTGCGTCTTGATGTACAGAATGGTCCACATTACTTTTCTGTGTCTTCTCAATAACACTTCCTTAAAATAATGTATCATCTTCCTTCTATGTTGTAATTATGTGTTTTCTCTAACAGAAAGGTAATGCTAATAATCTTTATTGAGGCTGCAGATATAATTTTTTACATTTATTTATTATTTATTTAACAATACCTTCAGTACCTCAGGTTACATAGCATCAGATGTTAGAATGAGTAGTGAGCAATAATGAACTGGTGAGGATGTGGAAGGAAGCGGTTATGTCCTAATTTGAGGTATTGTCATAACACATGCCTAGAGGTAAACTGCTACAAAACAAAATACAGCTGACCCCTGCACTAAGATTTTAAATCAGGGCCTCCTAAGTGCCACCCATTTGGCTGCTATGTTTTGCACAATACAAAAAATTGTTGCAAATACAAATTACAGTTTTAGTAGGATCAACTTTTTCTTTTTGTGAAGTGAGCCGCTTCTGACAAAATAACTGAGTCTGACCGAAGTCAGTGTAAAGCGCAGTTTAATATATTTGGTATGAATCAAACTTCAAGTTACTGAAAAATTGGTTTGTAGTTACAGACATGAAATATGCATGGAGACAAACATGACCATCTTGTTATGCATTAATTCAATGCTCCTTATATAAAGAATACATAAAAAGTATTACCCAAATGCCATGTAGAGCCAATAGAATGTATATCCATCCTAGAACATGCATTCTGATGAATTACATCTTTCATGGTGACTGGTCTGCCAGAGTGGCCCACTGTCATCTCAACTGCATCCTGAAAAGAAATAAACACAGCAAGTATCATGAAAATGGTTTCATAATGCTACGCAAAGTTAATTTTTCATAAAAACAATATTGATACTAGTAAAAAAAATCATCACTTTGTGCTTGCTGTCGTGGTTATAATTATTGCTACCACAACAGCCCTGTCGCGATGTTAGGGAGCTTGAAAGCTCCGTTTTGTTAACATATGATTTTCATCTTACACTCATTAGGTACCTTAATGCATATAATGGCCTAAAATCTCATTAATAGCATCTTCTTGGTTGTGATGTTTTTGTCCTCTAAATTAATACCATCTTCAGCCACCCATCTTCAACAAATTCCATTATCTGTCTCCATGTATGTAATCATCTCAACTATGTTAGTAGCCTTTATTTTCTCAGGCATGCCATTATTTCTAACTGTGCAGATTTTAATTTCTATTCTCATCTCTCTGCCATATCATCCCAGTGTCCCGCTACCATATGATTTTTTTATTACTGGTTCAAGTAATATTTTGTATGGTAACAATTTCTTACATTTGTCCAATTTGTGCAGGGAAAGAAACAAACTAATTTTCACACTTACAGGTTACAAATAAACATTATTTTTTAAATTCTTGTAGATACTTGAATTAATTTATTTTCTTTAAGTGCTCAATATCTGTGCTATGCATACATACCTCAGTTGGTTTGATTTTCACATCACTTATACTCTGTGTACGTTGAAATGGCATTTGAAAATTGGGGTTGGGCATTAAGATCTGTGTGAGCTCTGGAAGTGACACTGTTCTTGTGAGTGAGCACTCGTATTTGAATGAACCTGTAAATATACACAGAGATTACCAGGGTCTGAACAGGTTCTGTGGTGATGACCCTGACTCACATTTCAAGGGGTCTGTGTTCCCAGTTATAGGGTCCAATTAACCTGCTTGAAATTTATCTGTCCCTCCAGCCAGCAGTCAGGATTCCTTTCAACTGACTACTCATAATCTTTTATGATTCATGTCATAGAACCTCAGTACTTTATTACGGTAATTGCTAGCAAAGGTCACAACCATATATACCAAAGCCTGCCATAATATGCCGGATGTAGCTACCTCTTATCTCATAAGCCATCACCCTAAGCTCAGTCTTAATATTAGTGTTCCATCCTCCCTTCCTTCTTCTAAGTGGCTGTTTTCCAAGAGATTCCTCCCACAACAGTTCCGAACATATTTCTTGTCTTTCCCATCATAACTGCATGCCCACCTCATCATAATCTCATAGTTTTCACTGTTACAACAATACTCAATGCTCTATATGGATGGCGATATTCCTTATTATGTAATGCCCCAAGCTGTAGGTCCATATACTTCCCTGAACCATTTTTCCAAACACTTATGCACTATGTTCTCTCAAACTAGGGTCTAAGTTACCATGATTTATACCCACATAAATACAGTAAAATTATTGTTAATTTGGTTCACAATGTTGTTAAAAATGATGCAGTTATTATCATCATAATTTTTTAGATTGAACCTGGCCTGTGGACCATATTTTTCCCCAGCTACTCACTGATCTATTCCGGTAACTTACGGTTTGTGGATAAAGATGCCAAATGAATAGGTTCATTGTGTGGTGGTGATGGTTGAATTTCTGGCTCCTGTGACTCTGCAGCCACTAATTTTAAATCCACTGGGATGACACTATTTTGTGCTTTGCAGCTGGCTTGCTTAGGTTCAGCATCAATGAATGACGGCAATACACCAGGTGGAGAAGCATTCTTGATGCTTGGTGGTGGGTTACTATTTTTAGTATCTTTTGCAATTTTGGATTCAAGCTTACATAATTTCTGAATATAATATGATGGCCTTTTCAGCCTGCTTGAAATATGATCATATGTGGATATTATGTGACATACGTTTGGGCATGAACCGTCTGCTTTCGTGTCATAAAAGTTTAAAGGAATTGTTTGTAGACTGTGTTCTTTACCCTCAGCTGTACCGTTGTTTGACATATTCTTGACTTCTGTAGGTTGTGCCAAATAAATATCTGGATAAATGAGAGGCTGTGCTTCTTTATTTTCACGATCTACCTTTTTTAGCATGTTGTTATGTTTTATGGCCTCTCCTCTTACATCTCCCAAAATACTGCATGGATCTTTAGTATCAAAGTTAGTGCTTGTTTTGTTTTTGTTGTCATGTAGAATACTGGGAAGTAGTGTGCTAAAGTTTAAGCTTTTGTGTACTGTATATGGATATGGTCCTGCTGATAAAGGCCTTCTGGAATTGTCTGGTTTTGTTGTCATCCAGGAGAGTCTTGAACCTGTTGCGGACTTGGGACGGAGCCCTTGCTTCATGGGCTCTTTGTTAAACAACGTGACTGCCATGGAATTGGAGTCATGTTGGCTCTGAAACTTGACGGCTTTTGGTTTAGTTACACCATATTTTATGGCAGGACATTTCACATTTGCAGTATCAGTTTTATGAAGTGTTTTTATTACTGTGTTATCTTGCACCTCACTTTTACCTAATTCATTACTGTAATATCTGTTACTTGTTCCTGGAATATCTTTTAGTCCGTTTCCATAAAAATCTGTAGTTAAACTGTTACATACAGTTCCTTTGATGGCATTCTTTTTCATTTGTGTTTCAAAGCTGTATACTCCTGTACATGGTAAGGATGTCTGCAAAGAATAGTGAGTATTTTCTTTGTTTTCCCCTCTTGTACATGGAGATTCACCATTGGCTTTGATGTTTTCATTACCACATTTTGGAAAGATGGCAGTTCTTAAGTCTTCATAGGCATTATGGTTGTCACATTTTGAGCTATTATGTTGTGCTCTTGTGTGTTGAATGGTTGTACCTGAAGGTCTGTTAACTCTGTATTCCATTTGAGTGTTCAATTTATTCTCATGAAGTACCTCAACCATGCTGGTTAATACTGGTAATCCATTAGCATCCAACTCACTTGAAGCACGTTGTACCAGAGAATGATCAGTAATATTTACAAATGTTTGTGTCATATCATTATTTCCAAACATGCTAGTAACAGTGGCAGAATTATTAACAGAGGCCACACAAAGTCTTGGAGATGGTGGAGGAGAATGTCTTCTTTTGCGGTTGTCAGAATTTGACCATTTTCTCATTGTCCTACGTTTCATGCATTTTCTTTGGGAATGATAATGAGTTTCTGTTTTTGTTCTTCGTCTTCTTCGAGGTGGAGGTAAAAAGTCATAACCAGACTCTGTAGTACTCGGGACAAGAGGGGAGCTTATTATAATCATAGGAGAGTCTTCTTCAATTTGAACTGCTTCAAATAGCATTTGTGTCTGACAGGGCTGATTTTTATATATATCTTTCAGATCTAGATCATCCACTTCTTTGTTTCCATTTAATAAATATTTCTGCTCTGGAATTGTATGTTTCAAATTGGAGTTCACTGCATCTTGCATGACAATAGCCTGTGTTGTAGGCATAACACTTGGATTATCAGTTTGGATGCATTTACAGTTTACATTGACTTTACTCTGCTGTCCTTCAAGAATTCTGTCTGACAATCCAACAGCACAGATATCATTTTTATTAGCAGCACTTACACAGCACTCTGATTCTGTCAACTCTGTACCAATGCGGGAAATGTCTGGTACAGAATACGGTCTTTCAAGAGTATAAGTCATATTCATAACATTTTCTTCACACAGAGCATCCGAACTGCCACACTGCTTCCTGTGTCCATATTTTATAACAATATCAGCCGATGATGTTGAATCCATCAGGAAACCCGGTGCCTCCAGTGACACCTTTCCTAATTCCAAACTAGATCCTTTCTTCCATTTTGCTCTGGTCTTAGAGATTTTGTTTTCACTGTATTTGCAATTGCTTTCATTTTCATTTGTTGCTTGTGTAATGTTCTTCTTGTTTTGTGGAACAGCAGCTCTCTTTTCATCTGTATTTGTAGTATCTTTCAGTTGTTTTATAATATGAGATACCTGTATATTTTCTTCCATGTTGTCCACTTCATAACCATCCACAGGTACACTGACATTGTTATCTGTAGATTTTACACCTCTGTTTTCCAATAATTTTTTCTTTTCTCTCTCAAACGCTTCCACCCTCTTTCTGTTAAGCCTTGCTCTCACTCTAGTCACAATGTTTCTGGTAACCATACTCTCCGCTTCAAGGGGCCCATTATTTGTTCCCACTACATCTTCTACATGCATGATGTTACTTTTTGTGTCATTATCTACAGCATTACTTATACATGTAGGCTGCATCCTGATACTGTTACTTTTATTCTGTTGACATCTCACTCTGTTGGTCTTGTAATCATTATCTTTCCTTCGTTTTTCAATCATGGGCTGCCTTTCCTTGAAGTTCTGCAGTCTTATGGTGTGAACTGATGTAAGGAGTTCTGAATCAGAGACCATATTTGTAAGCCTGGTCACTGTTCTATTGGATCTATCTGTGGTTTTCTGTTTTGTAGGAAATTTTATTGCATTGTATTTTTTCATATATGGTTCCTCTTGTTCTAGTTGTATCTTCTTGTTACACAGTGTTTCTATTATGCAATTAGAGCCTAGTGTTGCAAAAAAAGCATCTTCTATATTTTGTATATTGTAGTTGTCTTGTACTGATTTTGGTATGTCAAGGCCCTTACTTTTATTTTGTTCATGCAATAATATGTCTTCAATAATGCAACCCTTTTCAGGCTCTAGCAAATTCAGTGCATTGATGCCAGCAAATTGTTCCCTTATGCACTGATTAAAGATTTCTCGAACATTTTTAGGCTCATCACAATGTCCTCTATCCATCATACCCATAGCACAGCGAATGACTGCAGTTGAAAGTGCTGAAGACACTTTCATGCCTGCTTCCTCTGGAACTTGAAAGACAGCTTCCTGTGATGAAGCTCTGTCTAGTTTTCTGGTGACACTAACTTCACTGCACACATGTCTCTCAGATTCCATTTTGTGTTTAGACAACTGTGAAGTTTCGGGTGCAGGTGGAGATAATACCATCTTCTTGTCTTCATCTTTACGTGTTCTTGCCTTGCTGATGGCCAAAGATGATCCATACTTCAGAGCAGGATCAGTAACAGCTGTTTTTGGCCTTTTGGCAGGTGCCTGAGGCTTGGGTTCTGCAAGTTGATGAAAATGTGGGCCAATTATACCAAACTCTAGAGCTTGCTGTGTTTTTGTTAGGAATTTATCAATTCGCTTTGATATAAATGTTCTCTTCAGAATGGTATTAATGGATGGACGCTCCTGTGGATTTCGTCTGAAGAGTTGCTGAACCAGATTACGAAGATCATTGCTATAGCGTGATGGAAGCTGAGGATAAGAGCCTCGAATAATCTTCACAATAAGGTTCTTCATATTTCCTGCCACAAAGGCATGTTTCAATGCAGCCATTTCATAAAGTATGCACCCTAGTGCCCATATATCACTCTTGTTATTATACGGCTTGTTCTCACAAATTTCAGGTGAGAGGTAATATGGTGTTCCAATACATGTTTTAGCAAGGTCAACTGTATTCTTCAAAATTTTTGCAATCCCAAAGTCACCCAGTTTGACATTATTACCTTTAGTGAGGAAAATATTTTGGGATTTTATGTCCCGGTGAAGAATCTTACGATCATGAACATGTTTGAGGGCAAGGCATATCTGGACAAACCAACTGAGAATTAGATCTTCTGAAAAATATCTTCCCTTCTGAGCATGTTCCCGAATCACAGTATACAGATCTCCACCTTCACAATAATCCATTACAATATACAGATTCTTATCATGCTCAAACGATTCTTTGTATGCAACAATATATGGATGTTGCATCTTAGAAAGAACCTCCACTTCACGCATTGCTTCCTCTTTTTCCTTCTCTGTCATTCTTGAGAAGTTGATCCTTTTCATCACATAATGAGCTCCTGTCCCTTTTGATCGGACCAGGTAAGCAGTTCCAAATGAACCTTCCCCAATCCGTTTTTCTTTCACATATTGATCCATTCCTGTAACATTCCCATGCATAACAGTCACATTCATTTATGAGTCACTACAGTCTCACCAAGGTATGACTGTCACTTTAGTGCTGATGAAAGGAAATGTATGAATTTTTAAAATGAGATATCCAGTTTTGTTGACAACACACAATGAAAGGCATTAATAATAAAGTTCAACATAATTCATTATTGGTACTACAGATTGTTTTGTTTCATGTTTCAGCTTATAATAAAGCCTGATGGTTAAAATATGCAGGCTTGAAATATCTGTATTGGTCTTCTTTGGACACAAGTCAAGTTTAATCATCCATAAATAAAATGAACAGAAAAATAAAACTGTCTTACCCTTTCACTTTAGCAGCTCAATATATTATTGAGTGTCATGTTTACTGTAGCTGTTATCTGTATTAAGATATGTAATTCTAAAGGGTATTGTGCTTTAGCTGAAACACAGAAAGAGAACTCCAGACAAAGCTGATCATCAATAGGTATAGAAGCATGCAGAAACAATGAAGACATGTAAGAAAGGCAAACAAATGTACCACAAGATAAGCACTAAAACATACTATCACTAGCCACACGTACATTAATTCGTTCTGCTCGTGTGGCTGTTGACTAATGACTACTGACTTTACACAATACACCCTACAGAGTAGACACGTCTTTTTGTGTTTTACCTGAAGACAGAGGTGGTGTGAAAATCATAGTAATATATAAACTTTTATTTTGTGACCACAGATAATATACACAGCATTAATAAAAATGATGATGATGATGAAACACCATCAACATAAAAATTTAGAATTATACAGCAATGTAGTTCATATATAAAAATTATAGTGGTTCGGGTCCTGACATGATTTCCGGTCTTGAAACGTTACCCATATTGTTTCCTCCTTTATTAAGCCTTTTCCCTAATAAATAGAGTAATATTTTGAATTTTAAAAGATTTTATACACCAAAGTTACATACGGATTGCAAGGAGGACTCGTTTTGTCACTAACACAGCACACAGATCAATACAACTATATGTACTTGAATTTTTAGGTTCTTGTGATGTAAGATAGGGTGGCCTGGTCCATCAGTCCTTTATGCCAGAAATAAAACTTTCAAGTACAGATTAGATTATATGTTTTTGTGTACTTCAACATGCGTGGTTCTCCTGCCAAGAAATACATGTACGGGTGACACACACCCACAATTTAAGATGCAATTAGCAACGATTAAAATCCGTACTCACAATATGTGACTGCTTAGGTGCATGGAATTCTTAGAAATGGAGCTTGAATAATGAAACAGCAATTTAATTTAATTTAATGTAATTTTTCAGTCATCAGCAGTTTTAATTAATTATGATAGCGAGAGTCAAATGAAACTCTTCTTCAAGTTAAAAGTATACCTTTAATATAAGGAGTGACACCACAGTCTATGGTTACAAAACTATTTTATGGAAATATATTATTATACTATTATATTATTCTCTTATCTCACCAATAAACTAAGCCACTTCACTGCTTAGAGTTTGAAATTTTTATATCCTGTATGTGTAACAATGGGGAAAATACATTGTATTCTTTTGCATTAAGATAAACACGTAGGTTAAGAGGCATGGAACTACTTACCTGTATGAATTAAGTCTTTGAAAGTAATAATATTAATTGCTATAAATAACTATACTAATTTTTGTCAACATAATTTTAATTTTTAGCATGCCACTGTAAACTTTACAAACGCCTATCAAAAACCATACAATTTACTGCCACCACTTAACACATGCAGAATAGAAGTTAGCTTAATTACTCAAACAATATTTGTCTTGGGCTTTCATGTACATGATAATTAATGCTAGCACTGTATCATTCACATATTATCACATGACATTTACTGGGCAAGTTCCCCTCCATACTGCCACTGTACAATATGGGAAACTGAACTACTCAACTGTAGTATTCGGTCTGTTTACCACGGTGACATGTCCTTGGAATATAGAAGCAGTGGATCAATTTTCCATATAGATTTTACATGGACTGCTGTGGAGCATGCTCTATGGCACACTGGATGGCTGTTACTGACAGTGAACTTGCATGCTTACATATGACATTGATTTTTACCATGTCACCTGATATTTTGAAACTCCCACCCACTCATGTATTACATTACCTACCTGCAATTTTAGACTACGAAAACATTTATGATAAAGGTAGAAACCATGCAAGCAATTCGCAAGTTTCCCTTTCTCATAGTGCTGAAAAGATATTCTCCATTAAGACAACATATATGGGTGATAAAGACCCCCAAAAAGCTAAATAATAACATAAAACATTCATGTGGAATTCTTTCTTGTAGCCATCACCATATCGTCGGGACATGCACCCATTCGTTACCGAAATAACTTCTATATAAGAGACCAGAAACTGAAAGCAACCATATGCAACCAATAAGTCAGTGGGATATTACATTTAATAACTTGGCATAATTGTATTACTAGAACACCACAGCCAACTCCTTATGTCGTGCAATTAGGAATTTTTTTTCAATGCAAAAAACTGGACTGCACTGTGTGGAAGTTGTCTGTTCAAACACTATTTAAAAAAAAAGAAAGAGAAAGAAAAAGAAAAAATGCAACACACCTCATACATGTGCTGTGATAGCCTCCAGTTTTGTAAATCCAAATTCAATCTGTGAAAAGAAAGTCACCACTCATAATATTACTTGCAGTGTACAATTCCATGGGATATTCAAAGCTGATATGGACTGAACGCTTTCAGGGGAAGGGGCCAAAGTAAGTGTTAATATTACTTGCATCAAAAGCAGATCGACACTAGGATACAGCACCAAGCACTGTGACTTTGCAGTGCATTATGACAGCAGGATGTAAGGTAGCCTGAGGTAGGACCACTTTACAAAGAAGGTCCTCTTTCTACTTCAATATACATAGTACACTCACATTTTAATTTTAAAGTCTGAAAGAGACTGGCTTTTCAAACCCACCATTCTGAAGTTCTGGAACTACATACATAGTATGATGATCTTGTGAAAATATGCTCCTGTTGACCAAACAAAAGGTTACCAAAAGTAAAGACACATGGCGGAGTAAAGTTATAGCTCCATGCATTCTTAACCTTAGTATTAGACATAGGTCAGCAGTCAGCTTCATGACCCAGCCACTTTATTCCTGGAGAAAGAACACCAGCCTAGATTTAATGGCAAAGAAGACCCTGTAGCCATTGAACAGTAGGCTAGGTAGGTACCACAAGCAGCCTAGATTTAATGGCAAAGAAGACCCTGTAGCCATTGAACAGGAGGCTAGGTAGGCACCACAGCCAGCCTAGATTTAATGGCAAAGAAGACCCTGTAGCCATTGAACAGGAGGCTAGGTAGGCACCACAGCCAGTCTGCATGATCTGGCAAAGAGAAAAGTATCTTGTTTCTGCCAGGAATCAAATGACGCCTTGGTTGTCCAGACCATAGCCTGGTCAGTATACCAGCTAAATAAACACAACTGCTAGCTTTTCATGGGAGGTTTCTTAAAACAAAATGTACTTTATATTATGACAATCTAATGCATATTTTGTTGATTAATGTTCCACTATTTACTTCTGCAGCACTGCATACTGATTGTCTTATGCATTAAATGGTTGCCAAGCAATTAAACGGCATTCAACACACATTACTTACAAACATGCATTAAACAGCTACAACGCAAAGAACCAGCGTTGGAACAGATTACTTTTGCTCCATAGAACTATTATGGTTGTCTACCAGCAATATCTGTTTCCCAGAACTGGGTAAGGAAACGAAGAACAGTGCCCAAAAGGATTTTACACTATTCTCAGATTTAAACCAAAACTAATATGACTTAACAAATATACAGTTGACTGTTTTATTTATTGCTAAGGATTGGGGTATATTGTCATGTTTACCTGGACTGAGTGAAGACTGAAAACTCTAGGAGTAATTGAATCACAGATTATTACTGCATATGCCATAGGCTACCACAGTGCTGCAGCAGGCAACATGTTTTCTTCCACTGTCACTTGGAATTCAGTACTTTGACTGCTGTCACAGTGCTTCCTGTCACAAATTATGATACTTTTGTATGCACCTCTACACAAATAGTTTTATACTGATTGCATGTTGGTATGTTTTCTGTGCATTTTAAATTATGACTTCACCTGTGATTCCGAAGAGGAAGTTATTAATCTTACTTAAAAATTGTTTTTAAAATATATTTGGCAAAACAAATGAGCAATCGCATAACAGATCAATACAATATTATTACTTCACACAAATAAACAATGCAACTGCCATACAATCAAATATTTTAACAGAGATTCTACTGAGTAGAATAAACAATCCACTCAACTACAACATCCAACTTTTAACACACGGACTATTGTCATTTACACTATTTGCAGCACTACAAGAATTTTTATGAGTGAAAGATTAAGAACCTCTTTCCCATAAATTAATAACACTTATGTAAGTACATCCATATGAAAATTATATTGACTATTATGCATGATGCCGTTCCTCAACAATTCTTTGAATACTGAAGATAAATAATATTTCTGGATACAAGTTTTAAGGTCTTCACAGTGGGAACTGTTCAGACTGTAGTTTACTGTGTTCTGAACCATGCAGTGTTACAGATTGATACCAACATTCCGCCAAAATATCAGTATAAACCTGCAAGGTGTGAAAACTCAGAAGATTATAATTTGAATACTTAAAAACTCAGAACAAAAACTGTAACTACTGAAACAAAATCCAGATGCTGTTATCACATAACAGTATAAAGATCATATTTATGCTTAACATCCCCAGGTACAAAGTTGTTGGGTCAACCTTATAAAATGCTTAAATGCTTTCACGTGGTATTTCTGGCATATTTTTCCGCATGTCTGATGCAGATGTTAATAAATTGCTACAATTACACCACAATAATTATTTAACAATTTTTGTTGGCAGTATAAGCTGTTGCAGTATAAAATTTTTACAAATATCAGCTTTATATCTAAGGAACACACAACTGTAGCACAAACATAAAAACTGTGTCCAAAGAAGTCTAGCATTTAAAATACTTAACTTCAAAAACTGCTATTCACAAATACAGCAAATTTAAATCTGAACTGCAAATAGCAGATACTTTCCAAAAGGGTATATAAAAAGATAAAGAAAAGCACACAATTTGGAATAATGTAATTCCCATTATATGTTGGAATAATTAGCTGTTTTACAGCACTGCTGTGGTTATACAACATGGGAATTGATGTTTACGATTAGAAATAAATTGGGAAAAAAGGAAATGTCTGAACACAGCCTTGTCCACCAGAGCCAAATGTGTTCTGTGGGAACTCAATGAATGTCATTCATTTCAAGTAGCAATGAAACTAATTCTGTGCCCCAAAATTTGTTCCATTAAAATAATAATACATTATACTGTATCACAAAGCATGCCAGCTCATTTTGTAACAATGACAGCATTACACATGCAATGCCCATTTATGTGTGTGTGTGTGATGCAGTCTTCAGCCCTCTTCTCATCCCATTTACAACACTAGCGTGCAGTACTACCAGCTGACACTTCTCCAGGTATTTAAATTTTATACGACATGTTTCTATCTCATATTCCATTAGGAGGAGCGAAAGGTTACATGGTTTGGTGCTTTTAAAGAACAATGTTTCCCTTTACTAAAAAGGCTCTTTCATTAGCTTCATTGATTGCATCTTATGTTTAATACTGATATTTGTCTGTGGTTTCCTGGTCCATTACACACTTAAGAAGATAAGTATGTTTAGCAATTTTCAGCAAACATACCACTTTACCTACTGATGCTGCCCAATGCTGAATCAGTCAATTCACAAATAAATAAATAAATAAATAAATAAATCCCAAGGCAGAAACTGATATGGTATATCCAGACAAAGCAGATGAAAGCAGGCAGCCTGGATCAAGTTGCTCCCTTTAAAGACGAGGAAAATATGAAGCCCCATCAGGTCAGCTGGCTTAGCAGAGTAGACAACAGATGTTCCAACAAAAAGCACTAAGCCACAGTGTTTCTCAACATATAAAAAGGTAAAGCAATCCCTGTAAAGGCTTGGACAGGCCCTGAGGGTTCCAGGAGATTGAGGCTCCCAGATTTCAGGATAACTGGCACATGATGGTGGTAAGGAGGTCAGCACTATGCACTGACCACCTTTACCACTCAGGAAATATTCCTGGTACTCATTTCTGTTAAGGGGCTGAGTCTGCCCCAGGGCTATAGCACGGCCAGAAGGGTTATGTCAATGAACAATTCAAATTACACGATTGGGAATCAAGCCCACAACCTTCCAGCTTGTAGCACAGTGCCCAGCCACCTGCACCACTGTATACCCCTCTCAAAATATATTACTTAACTGTAATTACAAAGTTAGCCAGGACAGCTCAGTCAATATACCACCTGGTAACAGGTTGAATGACCAGGGTTCAGTTTCCAACACGGGTAGAAATTTATCTGACCAAACCATCTGTACTGGTTCAGGAGTCAAGGTATGAAGCTGAATCTAGTGAAGGTAACCTCAATCTAGTGCCATGGCTAAGAATGCATGGAGCTATATCTTCACTCCCCTGTATGCTTCCACAGCATGAGGCTCCATCAACCCTTTGGCACCTTCTGCCAGATACAACCCTCACACAGTATGATGCTCAAAACACCACATGGGTATAGCTGACAGCCTATCATGGCCATTATGCAGCACCATTTGAACTCTGGTCTGATACACATCGCACTGGGCATTTAATTGTGGCCGAAAAGGGTTATGTACAGACAGAACTTTTCGTAACTGCAATTACAAACATTTTGACACACACTTTCATTTGTTTCAGATCACCCTGTTTCAGATTCTGGCAGCTTCATAGCTATGGAAGTTTTAAACAGAGGCATGTGCAGTATGCAGCACATGTGTGAGGGTATTTCATGCATAAAGCTCTCAACCATGAACCCAATATCAATCAGTAACACTAAATCATATCAAAAAGTGTTCAGAATGTTATGTTGATGGTGGTAATGTTTATCACTTCTGATTCCAGGTGTATTCCTCAATTATGTATGCTCATTTTTCTAAGCGTGATGACCAAAGGAAAGGGTTGGAAATAACCATTATACACAAGTTGCCTTTGAACTACTGCAACAGGGTCACTCAACTGATAGAAGTAATTATCACAGTATAGCAAGAGTCTGACCTCTGGAAGGACCACAGATGAAAACTTATTGCTAGTGATTATCTGATATTTTATGATTAACTCAGGCCCTCCAGGAAAATGTCTGAGCATTTCTATCTTATGGCCACGGCTGCTTATTTCCAAATCAATTCAACTATGCCTTCCATTTTTCCACTGCAAGTTTCTGATAAGGCTCAAAATCTATTTCACAGGAATACCAATGACTAACAGAACTACTTCCATGGTGAATGATGAAGGTGATATCATTTAAACACCTATGTATGGAGATGCAGGCCTGGTATCACCATGCAACATCCTAGTACAATCATATAACAACCCATCCAAATAAATACACTGTACACAAAACTTACTTTTCCCATAAATAATCCCTCACAACACTGCAACAACTTTCTACTCCACAGTGTTTTATACATCAATGTCTAACTCTCATGACTGCATTGAAGTCACTGTTCACTGCTCTGCAGTTTACCTTATGCAGTGAAAGTCTGTTATTATGAGATCAACTTCATACAAGAAGGCTGTTATTAATGACAGTTCAAAACATACGATCAACTTTCATATGTTATATATAGTAAAACTATTCAGTAACACAAAGTGGCTGTCTGATAACTTCTCCATTATTACGAGCAACTTGAGAGCCCTCGTTCATCTTTAACTACTGTTGGTGCAGCCCTCATGTACAACTTGTGATATCCGCAATTTCTTGTTCTGAGGGTTACACAGTAAATGGGAAGTGCTGGTGGCAAAGCAATGGCACTGCAGCATTAAGAGTTTGTCCCAGTGAAACTGAGAATCGAAATGAAAAAATTTCTATAAATGGGCACACTGCTACCAATTTGCTACACTCTCACACCAAGTGAATGTCCATCACTTTCTTGTCATCTTTCACAGTTATTGGCACAGCCCCACACCCTAGTTCTAGCCAGTTCCTTTTTTGCCACTGTGGGTTACAAAATGAAGCGACAGTCTCAGGATGTTATGTGTGTGTGTGTGGCTTGGAGCTAGTAAAGTTCCTGTTAACTGTGTACAGCCCAATGGTAACTACATGTACCACCTGCAGCAACAGTAAGAAACTTCTTCCCTATTCCCACACAGTATATTTATGCTCTTTGTATGGTTCCCATGACAAATAATAATATTCCCCTACACAGTATTAACAGATGATCTTTACAAGGGACACAGACATTTTTCTCTGTGAGGGAGACACTGAATGCTTTCATATACAAATTAGATGACTGTTACGCTGATTTGTTGACATTTGCAAAGTACCCCATACAAAGGTAAAGCTATCCCATTACAGGTCTCGACAGGCCCTTAAGAGTTCCAGGAGGTTGAGGCTCCCAGATTTCAAGACAATCGGCAGATCAAGGTGGTAAGGTTGTCAGCCCTATGCACTGGCTGCCTTTATCCCCCAGAAAATATTCATGGTACTTAGTTTTGTTACAGGTTGAGTCAACCCCAGGATCTGAAGCCAGTGCAGCCAGAAGGATTATGTCAATGAAGAATTCTGATGACACCATTGGGAATCGAACCCACGGCCTTCTGGCTTGTTGCGCATTACCTCAACCAACTGCACCCTATGTACCACCTACGAAATGTCAAAATTATCAAACCTGTATGGTAGTTTCTCATGGCACATCCAGTTCTAACTCTCAAACATGACTCACTATTTCATTCATGCATGATAAGCTCATAGTTCCCTCAGAGTTTTCTGCAGTGTCACTAGTTACAAGATATCTGTAAAAAATAGGCATTTCAAACTGGACACAATATTTATGTTGTCCAATGTAATCTGCCTATAATGAGTATCCATGGTGACAATTTTTCATGCCACAATATCTCAGTATAAAAGACTTTCACTGTACATCACAAGTTCTGCTGTAACAAACCCAGACTGCACTTAAAATTCTATTAAAAAGCACTATCTTCAAGACTAAGGCTGGCAATTCTGACAAGCTATTATTCATCACTTTGCTCAACCTCTTCAAGCAAAAGCCAGAAGAATAGCATATAAAGGATACTAAAGGCTGTTACAGCCAGCTCCATGAACTATTCAGTTATCCTATGACTTAACAAAATCACATTAACTGTTCATGTTCCCTTTGCCCCAACTGTCTTTCTGCATTCAGTTTTGTAAGTATGAAACGCAATATGGTGGCACAGCAAATGTATAAGAACTCAAAGAATTTGCAGTTAACATGTCACTATGAGGGTGCCATCAACTGTCCAGTGAACAGTTCAACATTTGGTGAAAGTGCCACGTTATTACCTGTCAGTTGGTGTACAGACCTTTAATGCTGGTGCTTTCTCATATATATTGCTTACATTTATTTTACCTGTTTTTCTTTCAGACATAATATCATTGTCATGTATGATGCACAGAAATACTTTCTTGGGCACTAGAGTGGAAAACCAGGATGTTACACCTCAACAGAGGATGAATATTGTGTCTTAAGAAAAAGTTCATATCCTGGATCCACTGTGAATATGGTACACCAGTTTTGGTAATTTCTGTTCAACTACATGCTGAAGCCCAAACTGCAGCCACAGCAGAAAAAAACTGATCAAGTGAAAAATTAAACTTACAGCAAAGCTGGAATAGGTTGACAAAAGCTCCCAGGCAAAATACCCTACAATGAACAGGAATTCAGAAGGGCCAGAAGTAAGAAATTATGTCACACTTAAGTCTAGTTAACATCTGATGTAACCTTTCCACATCCTTTAATGTCACTTTTCATATTATTTGCATATGTACATCAAACAACATTTGTGAATTAACTTGAAATGCACTCAGCAAATAGCAAGAAATTCACAAAAAAGGAATAGTTTTCCTTCTTTAAAACTACAGTTCTCCCAAAGTTTTTCCTACACGATCTTGGTTGTCACTGACTTTCAATCTACTTTTTTGACACTGGTTTAAAAACCAATTTGCGGCTCTTGATGACTGACCACTTGTGTCGCTTGTAGTAATAGATAATGGCAATTAGAGTGGAGAATATGAATAGGCTCTGAAACACAATTAAGAACAAGTTAGTTGCCTTGAGGACTGAATCACATTACCAAAGAAGGACGAAACACTTAGTTAGCAAGGGAGGTATTCAAGGACACAATGACAAGAATAATATCAGATATTCTGTCTAAAATACGAACTCTTTACACAACATTTATACATTACCAAAAGCGTCTGTGGGTAAGTTCCCCTTCGGACTTCCAACACACACACACTATGCTGCCCTAAGAATACTGCTAATGAGCTCAGTAAATACAAGTAATATTTCCTCATTTGCAAGTTACAGTTCAAAGAGCACAACAAATATACATGCTGACAAAAGTGTATTTGGTGAACACAAAATATTGCTGACAATACACTGATCATAAATTACGACTTAGGAAGTCAACTGTTTTAATTTCGTATTGTAAACATAAATTAATTATTGCTGACACACAATTCAAACACATAATTAGAATTCAGGAACAGAAATCATGTACTAATATGGCACTGGATTAAATTCTGCTTATGCCCTTGGTGTAGTTTAACCCTTTAAAGAAGAAGCGTATCTGTTTTATATAAGGACTCAGTGCATACCGCTCTGTAAACACTCTCCAATTCGGTTATAAAAACCAGTCTCTTAATGTTTTATAAGGCAAAAGTTGCTGTTTGTTCTGAGATCCATACAAAAGACATAAACGCAATATGGGCACCAAGTAGCATTTTTTAATGTTAAACCTGGTCATGTGTAAAGTTACCGCTAGGCTTTAAAAGGTTAAATAAGAGATGCTCTAACACTGTTCTGCTGAGACTCCTCACATTACATGGTATCCCAAAGCTTCCTGTCAGTGTTCACAAAAGCCTTCCACCAGTCCCTATCCCCTGCCAGATAAATCCAGTTCATACCCTCCCACCTTCCTTCTTTGAGACCAGTTATAAAATTTTTATCCCCCCACCTATGCCTTGGTCTTCCTAGTGGTACCTTTTCTTCAAGGTTTACCCAACAAAACGCTGCAGGCATTCATTCTCTTCCACGAATGTTGCATGGCCCACCCATCTCATCCTCCTTGATTTGCACATGCTCACTACTATTATAACTTTGAATGACACCAATGGAAATTGAAATCATAACTTAAACGAACACAACTCCTGATCCGTTCATCCACTCCTCTTAGTACTGTGCCTGCACCAGCACTTTTGCTATCACCATCCACATAAATAGAGGCACTGTTTCAGTTTCTAAAAGACAGAGGGTATCAATACACACCTTGATCAACATCAACTTCCTCTGGTCATACTCAGGCTCAGCAGCCCACTTCAGGAAAGTGCACACATCCTTTGCAAGTTGACTAGCATACGCAGGAGTGCCATCCGCATACTCTATTGCCTGCAAAACAGTAACTTACAATTATGTTACAATATTTCTTTTTAAGTACTGGACATGCTGCAGTGCATGCAACTGGTATGTGTTCTTCACACATTATTTTCTTCTTGTCACTATGATGTGAATAAGCATCTGTTCTTACAACCTTGGGCTGTTTCTACAAAAAAGTGACACTCCAACCCAATGTTTAACAACACTGTTTCTTTGCCTATCTGTTGTGAAAGACCTTTTGTAATCTCAATATATAAATGATACACACAAAGAATGGTGGGCCGGGATAGTGTGTTCGGTGTAACGACTTCCTATGGGCTAGGTGCTCTGGAGATTGAATCCCAGTGGGAGGCAAGATTTTCCACACCCATCCAGACCAGGAGTGGGGCCCACCCAGCCTCCTGCACAATGCATACCAGGTCTCTTTCCCAGGAGTAATGTGGCTGAAGCATGGCGTCAACCACCCACCCCCATCTGGTGCTGAGATTAGACAAAGAGTAGAGCTATACCTCTACTCCGCTTCTGGGCCTTCATGGCCTGTTCTAGGGTAAACTTTACTTAACTTCACTTTACATATAAAAATGTGGGCACAACAACTCCAAAATTTGGAACACTACTGATGCCAATTTACACTTAATTCCATTGGCAAATGCTTTTCCAGCAAAGATCAGGCACTGGTCTATGAACTGCAGCCTGCCTGGTTGTATAATATGGCCTGAAGCCACATTTGTAATTACAGTGAAACCCTGTTATGAAAATTTTGAAAATTCCATGAAAATCCTACTTCTTAAGGGGGAAATTTCTTAGAAGGGTAATTTTCATGCAATGGGAGAATTCTGGTGCTTTTTTATCCTGACTTCTTAGGTGGGAAATTTTCTTAACTGGGTTTTTCTTAAGCGAGTTTCACTGTGTGTATACATTATGAAATTACACGACAATCTGGCAGTTAGCTATACCACTTATTGTTATTTTTCCACATGCCATCTCCAAAGCAGCCCTCAATAGTAGATGTCGCTCGTTACCATAAAAAGGTTGGACACCGATGGATTAGAGCATACCTCATTGTAGAGAGCTTGTGCCATGCTGATAGCACCTCCTGGGAAGTATGGATTATAATACTGTCCCTCCCTCATAACAATTCCTGCTGGGGCATCACAGTATCCAGTGAGAAGGGCAAATACGTAGTCCTGAAAGAATCACATGACATTAAAAGGTTTTTGACCCATCCTATGAACATCCATTTAGTTGGAACACAGAATTACAAGGCAAAAGAAATATGAGAATCACTAGGCCTATTAGTAAGGACTAATGACTTGTAGCTAAGTCTAGTCCAGCTGTAAACATATGTCTATTAATGAAGCATTACTATTTGGCTATACACCATGTTAACAGAAATTTGAGATAAGACTGAGATCACTGTGCATGTTAAAATTCTGCAAGAAAGAGAATTATGTATAAACATTCATTTAGCACTACAAATAGCAGTTACATAGTTCAATTTAGGAAAACAACATGCAAACATTATCGATACTGGTAGTTTCCTCTCTGGGCAAGCAGTTACAATTCATTTCAACGAAGGAAGTTGAGTTAATGGCACACAGCAGCACAATAGTATAAATCATGTTCTCAAGGAGTGTAGGGTCAGATCTGGATGAGATGAGTAGAAGATGGTAGACCAATCGCAAAAACTGGTGAAGAAACTGCACATGAGTCACATTCAGGCTCAAAAGGCAATTATATCCACAGCTGTCTTGTTTTAACAATGTGATGTCACTGATCAACAAAAACATGGAAAATCTATATCCAATAACCAGAGACAGGTTTGTTCTCTGGCAGTCACACATTTACTTTGAAACTGACTATACAATTTTAGTTGCAAACAACTAATGGGGGCTAGGAAGCCAACAAAAAAGATGTTATGCAGTGGGATATAAATTCGGTTCTATATGTCAGAATTAAGTAAGAGTGAACGCAATACAGATTTTGTTCACTATATGTGAAAACAGGAGCACAATCATTCTCCAAAATATTTTCTGTTTTATTCACCAGACAATGAGTATGTCCACAGAAAGTATTTCTAGATAATAATTGGTACACCAAAATCATTATTTCAAAATAACTGACTTTGTACTTCAATACACTGTTACGACAGGAAGTTCTGTTTCCCGGTGGGAGAAAAGGGAAGCTTAGGCCAATATTTTGCAGTTCTACACATCACACAGCTTCCTTCTACTGTGGTTCTCCCAAAGAACCATGAAGTGATCCAGAGCAGCGGCACCCTTGGCCTCAATCAGAAATTTTTTGCTAGACCACCTACACTAGTCACATGTAACAAGTCTCTTCAAAGAAAAACAGTCCCTCAGTGTTGCTGACAGACACATCACACTACAGTCATCCTTTGTCAGCGAGTGAATTCTTCCTGGGCCAAAACACACAGTGCCACTGGGCCTGGAACAAGCCTTAGGAGATCTGACAATGATGCCTACAGATGGTGTCTGTACTTTACTTTACCATACAAGTGAGCTCAAGTGGTAAGTGGTAATACTTCTAACTTTTACTCAGATGTGCCTGGTACAAATCTTCAACAGGACACCAACTACTCTGAATCAGGACTATAAATGAAATTAGGATTCACTTCCTCCCAGATTCTTCACAGTTCATTATTTATTTACACAGTAATAACAAATCAAAGTAAACATTACCACTCCCATAAATTATATAACACAAACTCTTTTTGCAGGGTGTGCCAGTGCTGTGACACAGAATTCTAGTAACTGACCTTGGATGGGCTTCCTCAAATTTTGGTTATATACTCATGGAAACATGTTCTTAATTTACAGCAAAATAGCTGCATCAGCATATCATAAATGGGTGTTGCTTATGGTACAAATTACGATGGCTGAAGTAACTCAGTGCTTTTGTCATAGTAGGCAGCACAAGAAAAACAATTTACAGAACGCCTAAAAAATTTCATTTGCATTATTTCAATTGGAATTAAGTATATTCAAACAACATCAAAACAGCCAGGACTACCAAGAAAATGAAGTAAACTACAGAAAAATGGAAAACTGGCATGTACCTAGTTGAATATCCCATTCTTAATGAAGCCTCCCGTAAATAAAAACATAAAGACTGTTTACTCTGTCTGTGGTTAATGGACAAGTGTGACTAATCTATGTGCACATACCTCTCCACCATGTCGAGCAAGTGTAATGTAACTCAAATCAGGTGGAAAAGCTCCATTATTTGCAGCTCGGGCAGCTTCTTCATTTGGATATGGGTTAGGAAAGTAGTCAGACAACTTTCCAGGCCTCATGTACATGTTCCCTGCCTCATCTGGACCATCCTGGACCTGCAGGCAACAGGAAAGAGAATAAAATAAAATAAAACAAAATAAAGGTAAATGAAATTATATTATTCCTAGTCACAGTGAGGTCTCTTACAAAACCCGTGGTTCATCACCCCACTTGCTGACCATGTTTTACACACCATTTAGGACTCTGCTTTGTAAAAAATAAAATTAAGTTATATACACCAGTACAGAGACTATATGTGAAAATGCAGTGAAGTCAGAACATTTGGAAGTGATGTCAACAAATCAAAACTGCATTTGTGCAGAAATTACGAGTTGGCTAAATATGGAGAATGCTTGCTACTGTGAGGTTCAGAATATTTTGCCTTTCCATCTGCTGTCCGAAATTGTAAAGATTAAAACATACAACCTTTTGTATGGATGTGCAACCTGGCTTCTCACATTAAGGGAAGAACACAGACTGAGGATGTCTGCAAAACAAGGTGCTGAGGAAAACATCTGGACCTACAAAGATGCAGGGGAAAAAAATGCATAATGAAAAGCTTCACAATTTGTACTCTCTGTCAAATATTATTGTGATGATCAAATAATCACATTGGTGGGGTATGAGGCACGCACAGTCCATAGACCATGACATGATATGTGGGCAGTGGGGGTAGACATGTCTGGCATGGTGCAAGGGACCGCTGGCTATACAGGAGATTACTGGACTGCTATTGGGGCACGTGGCGGCGCAGTTCGTTCAGGCACCATGCTACTAGCTGGAAGGTTGCAGGCTTGATTCCCAATGGTGTCACTGGAAGTTTTCATTGACATAATCCTTCCGGCCACACTATGGCCCTCACGTTGACTCAGCATTTAACAGAAATGAGTACAGGAATATTTCCTGGAGGGTGAAGGCAGCTGGTGCATAGGGCTGACATCCTTACCACCTTCATGTGCCGAACATCTTGAAATCTGGGAGCCTCAACTTCCTGGAACCCTCAGGATCTGACCAGGCCTGTAGAGGGATTGCTTTACCTTTACCTCTTTACTGGACTCCTATTGATGGGAGAAACAGACTGTTCTGCTACTGCCTACTACATACACACTCTAAACATCAAGCATTTTGGTAATGAGCAGTGAGTGAGTGCACTGTATCAACGCTTTCAGGATGGGTAGTACCGACTCGTCATTCACCATGCAATCATAAGCAAGTGCATCTATTACATTCCTAGCAGGGACTACCTCCTGGTCTGAGGACAAGTCAGAGAGAAGAGAAATACACAAGGCTTTGGTGGAAAACCTTGTAACAAACTGTACTCCTAATGACACACTCATTCCATACATATTAAGAAAAGTGCAGAGGTTTCCTATTTTTTAACCTGCCACAATCAAATAATAAAAAATCTGTGATATCAAGATTATGTAATTTTAATTTCTGCAGCGCTGAAAATGAGCTCCACAGATTTCAGGGTTTGAATCTCTGTCAGCAAACAAGCGTTCATAATAAAAGACTGCTGTCTTGCAGGATGTGATGCTGGGTAGTATCACAGAACAGTACCAACATTTTGTACGATCCTGCTGTGTCCACCATCTACCATGACGGCATTCTTTATAGTTATCAATGAAAGAGGGTTGGTACTGTACGCATAGCTTTAACGTATCTCGCAAGGATATGAATTGCTCTACTCTGTACATCAATTCGCATGTTAAACCACTGCACACAGGCAAACTGTATATTATTACAGTGAAACCCTGTTAAGAGAATTTTGAAAATTCCAAGAAAATCCTACTTCTTAAGTGGGAAACTTAAAAGGGTAATTTTAATGAAATGGGAGAATTTTGGTGCTTTTTTATCCTGACTTCTCAGGTGGGAAATTTTCTTAACCGAGTTTTTCTTAAGCGAGTTTCACTGTATATTAGACTTTACTCTCAAAATGCACACACCTGAACTTCTTCAGCTTCTGCTTTGGCTTCAGCTTCTGTGTGGGAGACTCCAATCAAATTACGATATGCAATATATTTCATGCCGTGGCATGCAGCACATACTTGCTTATATACTTCATAGCCACGGCGAATGCTGCAAATTAGAGTGTTCCATATCAGAAAAAAATATGCAACCGTAGGAACTGTGTTCCATCAAAAGTCACCAGACACACTTACATTAATGTTCAAAGTTCTATTCTCCTTTCACACTGTCCACGTAATAAGACATTGTACTGTCATACACGTATTATGGGCTGGCAGCAGGGCTATGGAGTTGCAGTCAGAAGGAATTTTGGGTGAGTTGAAGTCAGGGTCAGTAAAAATGTACCGACTCTGACTCTGACCTCGATATAAAATCTTAAATAGATCCTAGCTGCAATAACCATCAGACTTATATTTAAATATAGATTATAAGTATAAAAAGTAGCCTGATGATTCACGTGGTGGTGATGAAATGTCTTATGACACCATTTTAGTAGGTTTACCATTATTAATACGTATACAGCTTTTATGAGAGAGAAGGAGTCAGAGATTTAAAAATTGAGGAGTCGAAGTCTGAGGTTTTGTGCACTGACTCCACAACCCTGGTCGGCAGTTAAGTTCATGATAAACTATAGAAACCGCAACTTCATTATTTCAGTGTCACGTAAATTTACGAAATTTTCACATCTACCATGCCTCATAAATTTACTCAAAAAATATACTTTTCTATCGACAAATGACAAATGGATTAGTGTTCAAGCAATGATACATTTGTCAAATTTGTACTAAATTACACATTAAGTAATTTTAATTTAATAAAAGATATAAAACGTCCATGTTCAACATGAACAAATATAATTTCATCATGTTCTTCACATAGATGAGGCAGGAAGATCTGTTGCAATGCAAATGAAGAGTTTGGTGTGCTACATGCTTACAAGTACTTTGATACAAACCTAACTCAATACTGTTGACTTAATCTTCCTCTCCTTCTTAGATCACAAATCTTATGTACTATACTTGGCAGGAATAGTCAGGGTTGAATAAATATCGGCTCATTCAATAGTCAACAACAAAAGCCCTTTTTTACTACAAAAGTACAATCAGCAATTTGGCTTGAGCATTAATACTTCTAATTTCTATTCCACACAGAAGTACACATATTTTCCAAAAATCTAGGAGCCATATCAAAATTCTAGGTGCCAGAAGGGTGACACAAAGCAAATTTCACATTAGGACCCATCAATCTTAGACGCCACCATATAAGATTTAGTTACCAGGGTGATCTGGTACCCAGAATTTGTGCACCCCTGATTTAGGGGTGCATAGCTCAAATCTCAGCCAGGATGCTGACTATCCTGAAGTTCTGTGTGGGTTCTGCTCAATCCCTCTGGTCAAATACAAGGACAGTCATTCAAATTAGGCCACAACCATTTCCTTTCACATCGTTTCCAATTCGTCATTTGTCAATGATCCTGTCTTTTTAGGATTGGACATACCGTTGTGAGGTGCAAAAATTACATAAACAGGACTGTCAATCGAAAGAGTAACTCTGACCATATCTACTGTTAATCAAACCACATGTTTCAGCTTAAATAGAAGCCATCATCACACACTAATTAAAATACACAAAAGAAAAGAGCTTGAAAACAACAGATTATTAACTATAATAAATGAAATGTCAAACTTTACATGTATGTAAAATTCAGATCTCAAAAATTGTCACAATTTACATCAGAAACTTCCCAGATAGTACCTCCAGCATGACTGCAGAAACCAGTACTGAAAAAGTGAAACAAGTCTTTTAACTACCACTGCAAAGAGCAAAGCAACAAAATAATGTTCTCAAAATTGCCTTCTTCTGTGACACGAAGCCACGTAACCTGACAGCAATGCACTGACCAAGTTCCATCCTGATCTGCCTTGATAATGAAGGCAGCAGAAACCTCTGAAAGTCAGTACACTTCTACCAGACCACACAATTTAACATCACAGTCAGCAGTAACCTTCAAGGTCATCACTTTGAAAACCTAAAACCTCACAAAATAATGCTAATTACCTGTTATGGTCAAGTGATGCGAAGAAACCACTATGGCTCCATGGATTTTTTGGTGGATGGAGCTCAAGCTCTGAAGCCTTCACTGAATAATCAAGAGCAAACAGAAGAGCACCTGTTCCACCTGTCACAATGCCTAGTGTTGCAAATAACTGTAAAAAATAAACTTGATAAAACAAGACTGAAACCTATGAATACCAAAAACTTTACTTCACAACTAGGTCACTCACACACCAAATATTATGTCTGAAACTGCACTCACCGTCTTACGTTTTTTGGTCCAACCACTAAAACTTGCCGTGGTGAACGTGCTAACCTGTACGTGCAGAGAATAAAAGGCATTACGATAATGCAACCATTTTCGCTCATCATTTCAACCAATATTACCATCTACACTGACATGTTCGGCACAGAATGTCGTGAAACTTGAGTTAATTTTAATTATGTAATAAACATACGTTCCTGTAAATAAATATTTAAGCAGGGTCAACTACTATATCGAATCTCAGTACTGCAAGCATTCCAGTTCCGTCCTCTGTAATAATTAACGCTTCCCGAAGTCAGAAGCTTTAAAATACGTCACAGAGACCCCACGGTATTGCAGCAATTAATTATTCCGCATACCTGATGGCGCACGGCACCACGATTTGCTTTTAAAATACTAGCTCCACAAACCCTACCCACTGTAGCCGCCATTATGGACAAAAGGTGGTAGGGGTTAACAATACGGATGAGGCTGTGGATGAGCCTACTAAGTCGATCATACAAAATACGGGTTTCATACCAAATTTCTGTTCGCCAATAATGTACTCTAAGTGTCTCATAATTATACAATATAAACAAGTGAATGGATTTTTCAGTAGTATTTTTAGAGTGTGAGGGAAGAAAATATCAAACGCTGCCTGTTCGACCTTTTACAAACAACGGACGGCGACACGCACACGATCAATCACACCCGGCCGAAAGTTTAATTAATCCGTGGAAACAGGAGCTTGTGGCGCCGCAAGTGGCATGGATGGCGTTATATGGCTGAGTATCCTATGGATGGCAAAGAAAGGCACCTGTGCATGTACGGGGTATTAATTTGTGCTCCATGGTAGTTGGAAACAGGGGCTTGTGGCGCCACAGGTGGCAGGGATGGCGTTATATGGCTGACTATCTTACAGATGGCAAAGAAAAACATGTGTGCATGTACGGGGTATAAATTTGTACTCCATGGTAGTGGACATGTAATATTTAGGGGTTAGGTATAGTCACAGGTAATAACATAATCATGTAAGAACTGTGGGTATAGCGGACGAATATGGATAGGTGATTCAGGGCTCGAATCCAGGCAAGGGCGCGAGATAGGTTTCTTCTCCAAAACGTCCAGACCGGCACTGCAGCCCACCCAATGTCGTAGTTAATGGATACCGGTCTTCTTTCCCGGGGGTATGAAGTGGCCGGGGCATGAAGCGGACCATTCTTTTCCAGCTAGAGTCGAGGTGTAGGTCTGAGATCACCTAGGTTAAGGGTGAACCTATACTTCTACTCGACCTAAATGCTGTTGTGGGACAGAGAGGGGCAGCTTTAGTCTACGCAGCGGGTTGAACCTATGCGCTACGCAAAAGCGAGCGACAGCGCACCAGATTTAGTTTAGAAGGTAACGTTCACCGCATAACCTGCCATGGGGGCACAGGGGGAACCTATAGGGGGTTGATGAGGGTGTTGTATGTACCGACTACGCTATCCCGGCACGCAACTTTTAAGACTTCATAAAGCACTCGATCGGTATATAATGACTTATGTCGACACCACCTGGGAATTTGCAGTAAACGCCAATATTTTGTTCCTTCTTCAAAACAAGGTTTCGAGATCTGTGCAACGAACCGCGACGCGAGCTGCGCAGTGCTGTCAAGTGACCGTTAAGTCGTTGATACGTCACGAACTTAAGGAGGTAACAAGCAGAATTCATACAAAATCACGAAGATGTAAATTTTCGAAAAACAGTATAGGGTAACAGCCGACACTGAAAATGTAACTCTATTGTCACATGCATTGTTACTTGTTAACTGCAGCTAATGAATTTTCATGAAAATGGTAATGTAATATACATGGTTATTATCCTTTCCAGAGGGTTGTCAATGTCACATGTATTCAAAAATGTCTGGCTTGACTCATGGTTGAGTCGTCAGTTATAAAGTTGCACCTTTACATGTCATGGAGACATATAGAGGGAGTGGAGGTACAGCTTCACTCATTCTTAGCTTTGGCACTAGATGAAAGGGAGTAGTTGGCCTCATGCCACAGATGCTTTTCCCCTGGACAAAGCGCCCTCCCGTGTTACCCAGTGTGTAGGAGGTTGGGTTGGCCACAAAGCTGGCCTGGATGCATCTTGATTTTAATTTGTTATCTGATTGCATACATTATCCTGTATTATACATTCGCTGTATATTCTTTGATTGTCGATGTATAAAGCTTACTGAGGGTTACAGCTGTAAGTTAAAGTAGTTATTACTCTGTAATATCCTTATTAATAATTGTATGTTGACTCTTGGAATGAATAAATTAAATCAAATTGAATATATGATACAAGGCTTTGAGAAAAAATAACCTTTGTTACTACTATGTAGCTATGAAACATCAAGTGAAGCAATCAGTGGGTGTTGAAGTAGGGGACAGACCATGCATAGAGGTAACTGATGTGAGGTTAATTTATGTATTTATTTAAAATATAAATTACATTTCTCGGACTTAAATGGAGGTTATCAATCGTCTTCACATTTTAACCTTTTCACCTTCATGAAAAATACCTTTGGAACTAACTGAATAGGTTAGGTGGATTCAAGAGTTTGTCTGGTCATGATGGACAGTATATTTAATATTTTTTTGTTCTCTGTGTGTCTCACAAATGTAGTATATACAGTTGGGGTTTTTAAGATGGATTCTGGGATGTTACTATTCATATTTTGGTAATTAGGGGGTTTATCAATACAGTTGGTAGGCCAGGAAACTTGGTCTTCATAGATCTTCACTTTTTTATGACCATGACCTTGATTTAGCTTGAATATGTATAATATTTAATATCAGTAACCCAAACTTTTTTCTCCACTGCATGTGTTACATTGTGCAAACAGATCGCATGCAAGATGTTCTTGTGTGAAGGTGGTAAATGTGTAAATAATATCTGGGAACATAAGTAGCGTTATTGAATGTTGATGAGTCATGTACATTGAACTGACTGCAGGAGTGGGGAGGGGTGGGGGGTGGATACTTTGTATAATGTTGGAAACAAAGGCTGGGACTTGCACTTGTTGGATGTACTGAGTGTTATGAATTGTGTACATCAAACTGACTGGGGGGGGGGGGGGCAAATTGTATGTAGGCTATATCTATATTATATAACTTCATGAACAAAGGCTGTGGATTGAACTTCTTGGCCTCAGGGGTGCAGAGAGCAAATTCCTCCGAAATGTCAGTAACTTTTTACAAATTGAGACAGTGTTACATCCCAAAAGACCTAATCATAATGAGAAGCTGTGAGCTTGAATGCAAATATCTGTGATGGAAGCATCTTTATCATTATACAGAGTGGCTAGCAAGACATGGAATCTACTTCTATAACCTACAAATGCACTTATAACTGCATTGCTGTATAGTGACCAATGATGCTGCCCATTCTAACACTGAACTGTGTGCGGTAGAAAGGTGACATTTCTTGCTGCATATTGACTAATGATGGACCCTAGTCTGCAGTGCTCTGTTTGGCCTTTAGAAAAATTTTCAGTAGTTCCCAAACTCCACTCTTCTAAACGTCTGAGAGTATGAAACTTTTGTACCAACGAAACAGTTTAAAATTGGCTTTTATGTTTTAGTAAGGGCATTTTGGGTTGGCAGATGGAATGTATACTTTTTTAAAATAATTCTTGTATTGGTGAGAAGTTTTCATCTCGTGATGGATGCAAGTGACGTGATATTGGTTAAACTGGTTGACACATACATACATACATACATACATAATTACATTATGTTTATCCAACTTCAGCCTATTGACTGCAGGATGTGAAACATGTAATAATGATAACGAAATAAAATAAACAAACAGTCCATGAAGTATATACAGCATATACAATGTAAACAGTATATACAGGATTAGAAAGTACAATATAATAAAAGTTTAAGACAAATCCATTAATTATCAGCAGTAAGTTTTGCAACAAGAAATTATTAATTATTAACAAAGCATGTGAAATCTTTTAACTAATGTGATAAGAAATCTTCAAATTAATAAAAAGAATGAGTAAGAAGTTACTGTTTCAATGCATTTTTACCTCCACCCCTCCCAAAATAGTAAGTTCCGTTGCAGTACCACATTTAAAAAGTATGAATGGGTGGGTTTTGGAGGGGCAAAAAAATCTTGAAATGAATAGTAGTTATCCTTTGTACCGACTGAGTACTGGTACTAGCAAGTATGTCGATTTACATGAGTGTTCTGCGATAGATGGTAGTACAGTGGGATGACGTCATTACTTGTTAGCCAATAGCAATGCGTTATTTAGTTCTATGCAGCCGATCCGTGTCTGTACGCCATTTGTTCGGCCATAAGGTTTGTCGTTCAGTACCGATGTGGAAGTGATTCTGCGAATATCACAGCAATCCGGTGTGTTTTAAGACTGACTGAAGATGAGTGCGGGAATGCCCGAACTTGGAAGTAAAATAAGTTTGATATCGAAAGCAGATATACGATATGAAGGACGATTATTTACCGTAGACCCCCAGGAATGTACAATAGCATTATCAAACGGTAAGTTCTAAACGGAGTAAGTATATACGGCTTCGGATTGTTTGAAAATGCAGTCTAAGGGAAATGCACATGATTAAAAGTGATACGCGTTGGAAGCCGTGTGTTATATCAACGATATTCTCATCTCTTTGTTTAAAGCACATTCGTTTTCGGATCTAACGTCATACTGTTGACATTTCTTCTACTCATGTGAGGAGTACATGTTCTTGCTGCAAGAAAATCGTGTCGTGGTAATGCTTGAATTCCTTTTTTAACAGTTCGTTCCTTCGGCACGGAGGATCGTGAGACACAGTACCCTATAGCACCGCAGAATCAGATTTATGACTACATTTTATTCAGGGGTTCTGATATAAAAGACATTCGAGTTGTGAACAATGTTGGCCCTTTACAGAATGTGCCGAATGACCCTGCAATTGTACAGGTAAGAGAAGTCAAGGTTTCTTCGTTTCAGGGTAGCCAAAAATATCATCATTGTAATAAGTACAGATGTGACAATTCATACACAAAGAGTGATGGGTGTGATTTTGACATTATAGCTGCATTAGTTGTAAACAACTTATTGTTGGTGTCGCGAATGAACAATTTAAGTGAGGGGTGTTGTAGAGGGACCAGAGTATTAGAATTGTTGTGGTATGTGTTATATTTGTATTTTTTTTAGAACAGCCATAGAGTGCCTCTTGCTTTGAAAAATCTCGACATCATTTCATTCTCATTAAATAACTGTGCTTTGTAATATTAGGAATATGAAATTAGAGATGATGCAGATCAAAATTGATTGGTAATGTGGTATTTTATTTGTGTTTGTAATTTCTAGATTCTTTTGTATGCTAGTGTAGCATGTTATTTCCTTGGTCTTACTGGACTTTTTCCATTTGTTTACTCACAGACACCATGAGGGACAGTAGCTATATGTATGACAGAATCAGTCCGTAACAGTGAAAATGCCAATATATGCCCGAGTTTGTGTTCTGTTATTCATGCCTCTTGTAACGCAAACCATTGTTAAGTCTATTGCAAACATAGGATAGTAACAGTAACTGGTGTAACAGTTGCCAACATTCATGGCTGCCAACTTGCACATACTGAAACTTACTCCTGGTTTATGCACATACTTAAAGTGTGAGTTTATGTTGATGGCTGTGACTTGGGCTCCTGTGACCATGGTCAAATATTGTGAGAGCTGTAGGATTCAGGATGAAAGGAGAACAGAGATACACATCTATTGTGATTACAGACATCTGCATATCCTGTTATAAATATTTGGTTTGTTAAAGACATAGCATCCTGAGCAGTGAAATGGAAGAAAGGCAGTTATGCATTAAAACAATAACAGCTACACTGTTATATTCGTACTGATACCTTCTGTTTGAACAATTTTGTGCATGAACATAGAATATGGGATGCATGTGTATTTCGTTATTACTTCATTTACCATTCTTCTTGCACAGACACTTTGAAATACTCTCACTGTGTGAAAAAAACAATGTTTCTCGGTGAACATGCTAATGTATGCGTTAATATTGTATATAATTAATTTGTACTCATCCTTGTGGCAAGTGGTAGAATTGAGGTCATGGCCAGACCATGTGGGATTTGCGGTTCATAAGGTGGCACTGGGACAGGTTTTTCTTCAGGTACTTTGATTTTCCCTTTCGTATCATTCCACCAGTGCTCCGTGCTTGTACATGCATCTGTCACAGGAACTATTTAATCTTAGCATTTGACAGTGTTATTAGGTACCATATTTAAAAAGAGAAAGATGGAATTTAATATACTGCTCATAGTCGATGACATGACGCCCAAGGCAGAATTACCAACATAAAGAACAAACAAAATTTATCGTCTGGCGTTGTATTTCTACCACATACTGTACACTGTAATCATGTTTAAAAATTAAAATCAGCCATGTATGCTGCTGTTGGAACTACCTTCATCATACCACTAACATGTTTTGGCCCATGTCTTGTAATACAACCAGGGCTGTGGAGTCGGTACACAAAACTTCAGACTCCTCAATTTTTAAATCTCCGACTCAGACTCCTTCATAAAAGCTCAATATGTATTAATAATGGTAAACCTACTGAAGTGGTAAATGGTATAAGACATTTCATCACCACCACGTGAATCAGCAGGCTACTTTTTAGACTTGTAACCTATATTTAAATATAAGTCTAATGGTTATTGTAGCTAGTATCTATTTAAGATTTTTACGTCGAGGTCGAAGTTGGACTGGGTACAGTTTTACCGACTTCAGACTCCACCCAAACTTCCTTCCAGCTCTGCCTCCGACTCCACAGCCCAGATAGGTCCAGTATTATGATTTATTGGTGGATCTAGTATTATCCAATGCATCATGTTTGTATATTATTAGTACATGGGAATGTTATGTCCAGACATCCGACAAACATTTTAAATGGTTGAAACATATTACAGTTTTGGTCAACAGAAGTGTGAAGAGTTGCTGTGTGCAGCAGATGATACCTCATTTCTGTTGCGAGTACCTACTAAATACCTGTTGGCAATAATACAGTCAAACTCAGTTATAATGTCATGAAAAGGACTGAATATTTTGTTTCATTGTAACTGAGGAGTATAGTGTTATGGTTAACAGTGACAGATGAGTTGGTACCACAGAATATGTGATGTTATAGACAACGTTTAGTATGAACCAGTGTTGTTATAACTGCATTTGACTGTATATATCTGACAGTGATAGTGTAGGAGAGATGTGTAGAGCAGTGAGTTACGTGAATTTTGTAAATTTTTTTTTTCAGCTGTCTGTTCCAGCTGGTCTCGGTTCATCACCCTACCATCAAACTGGAGGTTTTTCACATGCAGTACTTGGACCCATGGGTCCTGGGTTAACTCAGTACTCAAGTGCATATGGTGCGATGGGAGCTATTACAGGTCTTCCGAATGCTGTTGCCCCAGGAATGAGCTTGCACAGAGATCCTCGTTCATTATCAAAACAACCAAGTGAGTTGGTTAATCCAGTCCAGGTGCCAGACCATTCGACCAACAAAGACCAAGGTGCGAGAAGTGGTAACTGTTTTTGCTATGAACCAGGGCATGTTTTGGATTGTAACATCTGTTTCACATGCACTGCATGAGTTGAGTGTGTGTAAAGCTTTGTGCTAATTACGCAAGGCATCTTCGTACCAATTAATCCTGTCTCCTTCTGTTGGTTTGGCACATTATTTGTTTTGATAATGTAGCGTTTGGTCTAAATGTGGTCTTCGCTGATTGTCATACTTGCTGAACCAGTAGTAGCTGACTGTAGTTTTTGTTGAGTTGATGTAGCTGTTGGAAATTTTGGAGTACTGTAAACCTCTAGTCATCCAACTCTTGATGAACTGATGTGCTGGTTAAGGTACTACAGTAGAATTCCTTTAATCAGGCACTCCTCATGCTTCTGAACTGGTGTAAAATAGTCCCAAAATTGGAAGTTCTGCTGTCTAACTTCTGGCGTGCATACTGATTCTGTGATTTTATTTTGTGTTGTCTGGGTTTTGTTGACCTCCTTGGGCTATTATAGTGGCTTCATAAGATCCAAAGACAAGTGAAAAACATACTGCTGGCAAGAGAAAACGTAACTTTAACAGTTCCTCAGAAACTTGAAATAGGTAGCAGACTTGAAAGTGGTGAAAGCCACGATGAGGTTATGGCTTCATGCACCATTGGATTAAAGATGCAGAAGGACTGTTACAATTGTTTCTGGTGTCACATGGAAGTGTGAAGGACCTTTTCAAGCAGCAGGTGTTGAAAGAGCCTAAATAAGCTTAATTGGACAAGGTGTTGTATAAGTGGTTTACAGCAGTGCATTCCAAAAGAAAACATATGACTGTGCCCATGGTAATTGAAAAAGCCAAGTTTTTTAATGATAAAAATTACTGGTAGGTGCACATTCTCTGAGGGCTGGCAATGAAGTGTTAAAGAACCAACAGCTGAAGGATATATCCAAATGGAGTACTCCTGTGTTTAGTTGTGGTGCCCAAATTTGAGAACAATAACAAAAAATAACCTGAAAGAACTTAGGTCAGTGTAGGTACTGTCTGATAATCTGGTGCCCGTCCAGTCACATGGGTACTGGATTAAAGGAAGTCTGCTGTATATTATACTCTATTTTTATGGGAGTCAGTAATTTAGTCTACAGAACTACACTTACAAAGCAGTAGATCTTAGGCTAGCCTATTCCTGGTTAAGGCTACATGACACGGTCAAACTTTGTTAAATGACAGAAGCTTCTGACAAATATTTAGGCCTTAAAATATGTTTGTAAGATTTACTTGCTTATTCTTTATCAAAAATTGGACTGTGTGTGTGTGTTGTTTTTGTACTGAAATGTCGGGTAGGTTCACTTATTTGGCTTTTAAATTTACATCTCTAGGCTAGGCTAGGCTACAAGGTAGGAATCAGACCCCAGACAGCGAATGTATTGGTTTTCTGACTCATCTCTCCACCGGGTTAGATCGGATAACTGAGAATTTACTGTATGTACTGATGCCTGCTGGAGAGTTGCACTCTGTCTTGGCTGCTTGCATTTCGACTCTTAGTAGGGGTGGTGGAAGGTGGAATGTAAAGACCTGAAATGTAATGATTTCATGAAGTAAGTATAGAATAATATTTTCCACATTGTGTTTAACATATTGATTGCATCAAGTGAACGCGCAGTTGTAGTTACCTAGGAAATTTGCAGTTGGCATAACTTGTTTTGAACCGGAATACATCAGACTCGCTGAGCTTACTCTTGTGTTGTCCCCCTCTTTTGCATCACCTGGTCAAGGCCAGAACCTAAACTTCTCTGAATTGTGTGGTGTAGGTATGTAGGTATAAAGTTCACCAGAAATGGCTGAAGTGTGAGGAGACTTGTTACATTTAGAGATTCACAAAGTCTTGTTTAAAATTAGAATGGAGAAGAATTAGCACAGTAGTCTTGTAGTTCCATTAGCAATATTTATTTATAAAAGCAGAATAAATCTGTAACGCCCAAGAAGTCTGTTCCTCGCATGGTCTGTGCTCATTCATTATGAAATGGATATGTGAAGCTGGTGAACTTGTCTGTATACATGTATAAAAGTTATGTTTGTGCTAATGAAGTACGTAAAAGTGTGAGATGTGAAGTTTTCACAGAGGTGACTATACAGAGAGATCCATCTGGTGTGAATACAAATATGCATATAATTAGAAGGGTTGTTCAGATGAAACCCATTTGGGGATTGTTCTGGGTGAAGGAGTAGAGGTTGTTCAGAGTAATCCCTGTGGGTGTTGACACTGGGATCCCATTGGCGCTTCAGCTGATGATCCTCTGTGCAGTTAGCTCCTTTAGCTGCCCCTGAAACCACTGTACCATCCTGATGTCCTTGTCAAATCTGAAGCCACAACCTCTCAGCACTTTGTTATGGTGGCCAAAGACATGGAAGTCAAATGGTTCAGGCTGTACAGGGGTTGGTCCAACACTTTTCAGCATGTGGAGCATAGTTTGTCGTAAACAGTGAGCCACACAGGCACAGTTGTTGTGCTGCACAAGAAACCACTCATTAACATGCCGAGACTCTTTCTTTTATTGGTGACGTGGGGTCTCAGGGGTGTTCCATGCTACTGCTGTCCCTTCGTGATAGCTGAACTGAAGTGAATGCCCGTTCATTGGTCCTGTTTAGGATGGATTCTACAGTTGGAATGCCAGCGTGTAACCATCTCGCAGAGCTCCTTTTGAATGAACATAGGCATTCTGTTGTGCAGCTGGTGGTCAACTACTGGTGTGTCGAGCACACAGATATGATCACCTGCAACCAGCCATATTTGCTGGCAGCACCACAGACGGGCTTTGTTTGACAACCCTGCAAAAGTACAAGCATTCCAGATATGAATCATGAAACCCATGTTCCTACTACAGACTTCGTTTTACAAATTTTGTGTCAGGTGTCTGATTTAAATAATGTACCATAAAATTAGTTTAGCTCATGGCGTAGCATGCTGGATGTGTGTGTGCATGTGTGGATTGTCATAAGGTTGAACCTTAGCAAGGTCAGATTTTTGTTTCTTCCAGTTTGAACTGTTGCAGATGACTTATCATCACTATTATATTTCAAGACTTATAAGTTGACAAAACTATAAGATTAGTTACAGCTGTATTGGACATAAAATGTGAATTTTTTTCTATAACTCTCATTCAAATCTTTTTCAATCCAATGAATATTTAGCAAGTTAAATCTGAATTATACTTAAGATTCACTCAGAGAAGTTTTTAGGCCTACAAGTAAAATGTCCAGTGTTTGTTTTTAGGTAAAACTGGTATGTGTCAGCTAAGTAAAATCCCCATATGTTAGATTCCATAATCCATTCAGTGGTTCTGTAGTTGTGATATGTGGGCAGACAGACATGGCAAAGCTAATGGAGGCATTTTTTCACCTTTGATGAATGTGTCAAAAGGAGAGCACTGATAACCTGTGAGGAATGTGACATATTAATGTTGCGAAGCCATCCACAAAAAATGTTTTATTCAGAGTAGGATATACCACTGCTTATTAGTTACTGATTTTCCTTAGTGGGTGTTTGGTGTCTTTGAAACCAGGAAACACCTCACCAGAAACATACATCAGAAAACAGGATTTTGCTGTGTTTTCCCTGCAGGATGCTTCTGAGAGAAGCCATGGCAAACATTGTGTAGACCTAAAGGATAATTTAAAGATTAGGGTAGGTTAGTCAGAAGATTTGAGTTTAATCAATCACTGTAGTACTTACGAAACTACTTGCCTGAAATTAGCGTAGGGATTCAAAGTTAACCTTATAGATTTTATCAGAAAATTCCCATGCAAGATTATATCTGTTTATGTAAGCTACCTTGCTTTGACCTCCATATGTGATGTCTCATAGCTACTAAGTAACTAACGTAACACAAACTGGTGGACATCTTATAGCTGTGTCAGTGGATTAAGTGGAACCAAGATGTGTCTGTGGTATGGGAACTTGGAGGGTGTAGTGAACACAGTGACAAGCTATGCGCAGGATGGCTGAGGAATCTCGGCTGCATTATGGGCAGGGGCAAGGTATTTTGCTCTTCTCTGAAGGGTCCAGGCCAGCTCTTGTGCCCACGCAGACCTCATGTTCGTTGGCAACTGGGGCTGTTACACTGCTGGTGACGTGGCTGGGACATGAAGCAGACCAGTGTAGTACCAGGGTTCAAAATTAATTAAGCTCTATCTCCAGCCCGTCACAATGCCTTCATTGTGTGCGCAGTGACAACTTTACTTCTGTGTAAGGGGTCGAGTTGTGTTGTTACTGAGCAAATGTCACGTTGCTGTCATATCCGTGTACATGCAATAAGTGAAGGAAAAATGTAGATGTGGGATAGGTATTTACTGAATATATAGTTTGTGTAATAAATTTGACTATATTGTATTAGTTACTGAGGCCAGTGATAGAATATTGTCACCTGTGAGTCAGATTCAGATGTTGGGTTAGTGGTTTAAACTGCGCTACTCGTTTGTTTCTAGCTATGTCTCGCCTCAGGAACATTTTTGGTTAGTCTTGCTAATTAAATGACACGACTGTTGTATGCTTCTGAATGTTTCTGTATGTTACTTTTGCTGCAATATAAAGGAGCATTATTGTAGCTGTGTTAATTTCTATCACTGGCATGTTCATTTGTTTTTGGTAAACCCATTGAGCAGTAATGTTGAAATTTTGATAATTGTTATACATTTTGTAATTTTTTATTTGCTTCTTTGACAAGTGCCATTGTATTTTGTCAGCATTCATCAGAATATGGACAGTATGGTGATTGTCGGACCCAGGAATTTGACTCATTTGACAGTTCTGTCATCTTTTCCCTGGGGGTAAAATGGCCGAGTCATGAAGCTCAACACTCAGCCCAACTACTGCTGAGGCTAGGAGTTAGTAGAGCCATACTCCCACTCCCCCCATGTTTTCGTGGCATACGCAAACAGAACATTGTCTACTGTTTTGGGTTTTCTTGTATAAGAAGTGTCAGCTGTGCCATTTCTTCTGATGTGAATGTGTGTGGATGTTATGATAGGACTACAACGTAATTTCTGCAACATTATTTTGGAATGTGTTTGTGAGAAAGCTGTAAATGCATGTGGTGGTGTATTAGCAATGGGATTGCTTGTGGCCTTGCTTATGAAGTATGTAATTTTGATGTGTGAAGGTGAAAAGTTTGTGTAGAAATGTGTTAAAAAATGCAGTCTAACCCATCTTTCCTGCTAACTGGAATGTACTTAGTGCTGCAAGTGAATACAGTTGGAAAGAAAATTCAGAATTCCATTAAGCCCTGCTTTTGTGGCAAGAACAGACCATTATCCATCAAGAGTGGAAATCTTAAGTAACATTCCTGGAAAGCATGAATGCTTCAGTTAACGTGGCAAGGGAGTCTCTCATAACTTGGCAGCACTTGCTTTCATTACGTGTATGAAATATGTTGCAAGGTGCACTGCTTTCTTATGTAACAGGGTTGAATAATGTGATGGGAACAACATCTTTATTGTAAATGATCCATTCTATCTGACTTATGTCAGCGATTGTTGTACGTAAAGCTTATTTTCAACGTTTCAACATTTGCATGTTCAAAACTTGGCATAAATTAACCCAGAAATGAATTAAATGAGCTCTGAAGTGAATTATATGAAGACATCTAATCAGACAGTGCTGTGCGCACATGCATGTTTTTTACAGGAAGTGCCTGTGCCTCCACATTTTCATTTTAAACCATGTGAAGGAGTTCTGTCAAATTTAGTAGATGATGTTCACACTTCAACTGTCTAGGGCTGTGATGGTGGTATAAGACTTGCAGACATAATCTTTTTTTTTTTTTTGCTTTGTCCATTGTCTAAATTTTTAATGAAGCATAACGTTTCATAAGCTGGTTCTGCGTCTGTCATCAGACAAGGATGTGGTGGACCCCTTAGATAGAGCTGTATGGTGCCCACTGACAGTAGCTCTGTCAAAGGGGTCCACTAGATTAGATGCTTTCCTTGCTTGAAATGGAACCACAGCTGGCTTCAAAGACATCATGCTTCCTCACAAAATTATGTGATGAACATGGATGATCACACTGTTTGAACTTACTTGATGATTTTCATCCTGTTCTGTACTAGTCCACTGTTGTCTCTGCTTTAATTAGGAATGCTGTGTGCCCAAGTGGACTCTGTGCTATGAAAGGGAGAACACATTTCTACTGATTATGGCCATACACTCACTTTGCCCATGTAACAGTAGTACAGTTATCAACAGAGCACAGTGTGTTGAAAAGCACTGTTCTACATGTCATGCGGTTTGGTCTGTTTAGTCATAGCACTCCTGTCCAAAAATGTTAACCTTCATTGCGATTATTTTAAGCTAAAGATATGTTTATAAGTATACGTGCTTACAACTTGGAATGTTTTGCAGTAGGTCTCAAATCCCTTCTTTCTGAATAGTCTGCCATAGGATTTCACCTAACAGTGTCCCATGGAAAAGGAGTGAAATAACTTGTGTAAAGACATGCTATCCTTAAAAAGTTTTCTGTGTATTTTGTATTCCTTTTTCTGTTTCTCCCCTTTCTTATTGAGGCAGACACTTGTGGAGGCACATGCTGCACGCCCTTGGATGAAGACTAATCCAGCATTAGTTGAAGAAAAATGGGGAGGGAGTGATAAAGTATGTGTGTTTCTTTGTTACTGTAAATTGACTTTGCTGACTGCTTTCAGTCCACAGGGACTGAGAAAGGCAGGTCAAGATTTTGTGGCCAAGAGCTCTTCAGTTTAATCTGTGTTCAAACAAGTACATTTGGAAGAATAGATTTAGTGTTACAGTAGTGCCAATGGTTTGAATCCCTGGATGGTCCAGTCAATTTGGGACTGAAAATGATTTGGTCTTCCTGCGTATGTTCCAGTCAATGGTCTGGACCACCCATCAGAAGCTGTGAGACAATCATACTCTTGAGACGTGTGGCATGGGTGAAAGGCCAAGAGGTAGCTTGTCTTTGTTTGCTTCTTTCACAATAAGTATGTGGTCTTGCAAGTGTTACGATTTTCTTGTATTTCGCCATTATATTGAAGTGATGATTGTGACAGAGTATCTGTAAAAAAATTTCTTCTCAGTGGTGTTGATGCTTGTGTCATCTGGACTACCCCTCTCCCTCTCTGGTTGAGATGATGGAGGGACTGCTGTATGTCACAAATATTAATAGGCGAGACACATCATAGTAAGTGTGACTGATATTTTGCAGGCGATTGCTTTCCTCTCTTTTGAATAAAAGGAATGTTATTTGAAACCACCTTGGTCATGTTGGTATTATGCTGGCTGTTGCTGTTGAACTACGGTGGGAGGTTCCAGTTATTTAGCTTCTGTTCTAGATCTGATTGGAGGATCATCACGCTCTGCTACACCATCACTGGTTACTCGCAAATCACCTACAATGGATCAGGGTGTACAGGTAAACCAGCCCGGTTCAACTCCCATTAAAGATGACAAGAAGTCTCAGCAGCAATTGCCACCACAATCACAACAGATCCAGTCACCCCACCCAGCTAGAGATGGGTAAGTATTTTTTGGCTCCTGGTCTTAAGTGCACGTTGACATTTTGTCTTAACTCTTTAGGCATCGGGATTTAGGTCTGTGGCGTATGCTTGTCACATGCCGGTTTGTCCACTTGGAATGTTGATATGTAGACAACCAATATTAACCCTTTAGATACGAAGCATATCTGTTTATATAAGGACTCAGTGCGTACTGCGCTGTAAACAGTCTCCACTTTGGTTATAAAAACCAATCTCTTAATGTTTTATAAGGCAAAAGTTGCTGTTTGTTCTGAGATCCGTACAAAACACATAAACGCAATGTGGGCACCACGTAGAATTTTTTAATCTTAAACCTGGTTGTATGTAAAGTTACCGTTAGGCTTTAAAAGGTTAACACATTTGTTGGAATTGTGTAACTTTTGAATATCATGGCAGGAGGAACACCATTTTCATTGTACATTTGTCTTTGGTTGGTCTCCCAATTGTATTATGTGTTGTAAAGTACAGGTAAAGCGCGTGTATTCTGCCTGGACTTGTGGGGGAGTGGAGGTATCATACCACTAGTTCATAATAACCTCAGTACTAGTTGGAGGTGGGTGGTATGTGCCACGGTTGCGTTACTTATGAGGAAAGAATGTCTGATACCCATTGAATAGGAGGCTGGGAAAGTCCCAGAGATGGTCTGGATGCCTTGGAGATGAGAAAAAACCTCTTCCCAATTATGGGAATCAAATCATGATTCTTTGGTTGTCCAGCCCATAACCTGTAACGGACTGCAGTAGCCCACCTTCTATTATGTTTTGAACTTTCTTTAACATTTTACAGGATTCTTAGTTCTTTTATATGTATGTAATTTATTGTTCATGCATTCTCATATCTCATTCATTGCCAGATTATCTGTAGTTTATACAGGAGTGCTCATTTATGTAGTGGGTAAATGCTAGTAGTGATACACTCTTGTATTGCTGACTGGTAGTTTCTCCCTTCCCTGAATTTGAGAAACATTCACCTGCATTTGTCTGCGATAAACTGTCATCTAATTGAGGCACTGCAAGGTTCCAGGCTTCTGCCACAGTGCCTTCACTCTTCTGGTATGTACCATAGGTTGGTAGTTGGTTATACCCTATGCTGTGTAACATCCAACTACCAGCTTACACCACTTAACATCCCAGACGAGCAAAGGCCTAATTGAGGCAAGAAGTAGAAAAGTGTGTTTGGTATTAGAGCATTTTTAGGCATTCTGTGTACATTTAAAAAGGGGAAAAGAAGCCTTACATGCAGACCACATCCATTGGTGACCTAGTACTAGCGATTGAACCATTTCTTTTTTTTTGTGAAATTTGGTATAGGAGCTCTTTGATGTTGTCAAGCAAGCTTGAGTTGCATAAAAGACTCAGTTGCAGTTACACTTTAATAAGGGTGTAAATTAATTTTCATCTGTACTGTCTATACTCCTGGATGGATTTGGATGACACATGGTGCAGGAAATCTCCGTATAATGCTATTGAGTGTGCGTAAGTTTGTTAAAATGAGTGTAGTGAAATCTGTACTTTACACAGTGGCATAAATGATATGCTTACACATACCATGAAACCATAACATTTTGAAAGTAAAGAACGCCTTGGTAAAGTCTGTGTACTGTGTGATGTAGTACACTGTAGTATTGCTTTGTTTGAAGCTGGATGTTTGTTGTTGCAGTCCAGTAAGGAGAGCTAGTATTGGTCAACAGCAGCAATACCATCCTCAACCTCAGAGGGAACAGCGAGACAGAGAACCCGTACACCCCAGGGATCAGCAGTCCCGTGACCAGCAGCCAGTAGGTTTCATTGTGACAGTATTGTTTGGTATTACTCCCAGTTTGATGATAACTGAAGTGGTTGGACATTGAGTTCATGGTTAGGGTAATCAGTGTGGCAGTTGTAATAGGCAAAATGGCTTGGGACTAGGTTTGGAGGAATATTTCAGTTTCCTCCTGTTGGTCATTATTCTCGCTGTGTTTGCATTTTATACTGATCCTTCATGCCCTTATTTCGTCTGGTGGCACAACATTCTCTAATTAATTTGGTGGTACTTATCCCATGAAGATAGCCTGTTTTGTATAAAACTCTTCTGATGTACTTCAGTGCCATTCTCCGAAATGTATAAGTATTTTTTTAATCCAGGCCCCTGGCAAGCCCGAACAATACATTCCTGTAATCGTGTTGAACCACTGCAGAAATGCTTAGAAACAGCACGATAGCTGATATTTTCATTTCTACAAGACCACTGAATAGACCGTGAAATTTTTAATGAGGCTGTGTATTAAATATTTGGTACTGGAATGAAATGTGTAGTGTTCTGTGCAGCAGACTGGTATTTAAATGGGGGCTGCATAATGAAGGCCATGATAGGCTCTTGGCTATAATTCTCATTCACCATTTTGAGCATAACAATGCGTGACAGGTGTAGCGGACTTCAGGTGCCAAAGGGTTAATCTAGTGAAGGGTTTTTGTACCTTCCTGAAATCTGTTACCACAAGAAACCTGTCATTGAAATCTGAAATTAGCAACATTGTATGCTAGTGCTCATGCATAGGTGTTTGGATCAGGTTTTTGAACACTGTGTACTATATTGGATCTTATGTTCTGGCAGGTCTATAATTTATTTATTTGCACAAGACCTTTTTACTGTGTATTCATTGAATTTAACTGCATAGGTTTTACTGTCCTTCCACTGTCATGATTAAGGTAGTTATCCCAAAACATCATTACCACCCACATCAGTAATCTACTGTAATATTTCTTTTAGTGGATTAATGTGTTTATGTGCCTCTTGAAATCAGTTTACAGTGGCCTGTAGGTGTGCTAAAATTAAATATTCAATTGTTAGGCTCCTCTTCCTCAGCGAATTCCACAACAGCAGCAGCAGGCTCCGGGTCGTGGTGGTTGGGTGAACCGTGGAGGGATGCGGCGTGGCAGAGGTCGAGGTGGAACTTCTGGTAGTGGTTTCAGCAGGCAACCAGGCTCTGGGCAGCAACCAACTGGTACTGGGGGCAAGCCGAAGAGCACTCTGAAGTTTGAGAATGACTTTGATTTTGAACAAGCTAATAAAGAATTCGATACACTCAGGAGTCAACTGGCAAAAACCAAAATTGGTAAGACTGGTTTGGCTTACATGATCATAAGGTGGCTGTAATATTTGTCTTTATGTGTGCCATTCCATTGTGCTTAAAATTAAAGTATAATAACAGTAATTATAATAGCTATTATTATTTTTGTTACTGTAATGTAATATTGGTGTTGTACCTTCTGCCTGCCTTATAACTGGACTTGGTCAGTGTTTTGCTATATTGGGTTTGCTGTTGAGAGTTTCTGACATCTGCAGTCATTCCAGAGTTCTGATTTTCATCCTTTTGTTTGTTCATGTGGTCTGAAATATGTTTTTTTACCTTTCTGGAATATTCTGTACATATTTAAAAAAGTGGGCACTTGACTTACATATGACAAGCCTGAAAACTCAGTGCATTTTATTCATGAAGATGTTGGCAGACTGCACAGTTTATTCATGACAAGGCTGGCAGTGGAGTACAACCTTTTCATTACAAGGTGGACACCAGCACACATTCCAAGCACTATCTGAACTTTAATAACTTCCTTTTCCTTGTGTACGTAAAAATAATTCAAAGACGCAGGACAAATCAGGAAATCTGTTGTGCTTTGTTATTGCCTTATTTCTTACCCTACGTTCATGGACAAATGCATGGAATGTTCTTCACAGGTTCGCATGTGCTTTAGCTCCCAGCTGTAAAGTTATTTGGAATTTGCTGAGAATTTTCTACAGCCTAAGTAATGTAGCAGTTCAGATCATGTTTTGCAGGACTGTGATTGGCATATTTTTCTGTATCTCTCACCATGGATGCAGCACTCTTCAATTCAGAAAGTTGAGGTGAAGCTGGTTATAGGAGAGCTCAACAAAATGTGTTTAAACCCTTTTTCCTGGTAATGTAGCTGATAATAATTATTGAGTGCGGACTTTACTGCATCCTTTCTCTGCTGTGTTAGAAAACTCAGTTTACCCTTTGTAGTGTACTAATGTGATAATTTGTGTTGTCACATTGTCACTGCTTATTAATGTGTGTGAAACAAGGTACATGATCTGCAGTTTCATAATGTCTTCTTTGGCCAATTGTTAGAAGAGTATAAGTGAGAATCACGGATAACTTGAAGTTTATGAGTTCAGGAAGTGTGGCAAGTGGGAAGGAAAAGGAAGCCAGTAATATGGGCCATTACCTGTTTGAATGTATAGTGAATCACTGGAAAACATCCCAAATACACGGACTGCTAGAACCATGGGAAAGAGGTTTCTGTGTTGCATAGTCAGTAAATGTTTTTGAACAAAGAGTAATCACTGATCCATTGTCATGCCAGGCTGAAATCCAAACCCACTCTTACATTTCTTAGATACCTTCCCACTTTCAGGTTATCGGCATTCACCTGTACATTTTGTGGGTTCTGTATATTTTGAGTATGACTATTCTTACGTATTGCAAATTGCATTCATGATGACCAATAGGCTGATGCCCCCCCCCCCTCCCCCCAAAGAGACTGACCTGTGTTTGAAATTGCAATGTTACAGACTCAGAACCTGTTATTACAGGTGATGGGAAAGTGATTGATGAAAATGAGAAAAAAGATGACTCTGGAAATGAGACTGGTGCTGGTGAAGGTGAACAAGAAGAGGAACCTCAGATCTTCTATGACAAAACAAAGTCCTTCTTTGACAATATTAGCTGTGAGGCTGTGGAGAGGAGCAAGGGGTGGGTGTTCCATGTTTGGTGTGAGGTAACACACTGAATTGTTGCATGAGAAGGAATAACAGTGGTGGTATGGAGGTATGTGAGGTGTGTTAGTAGCATCATTGGTCTGCATATTGTTTGGTGTTGAATGGAATCTTACGGTGATTGTGTAATGACCTGGAAAGGTATTAGAAAGATGCAACTGTGGGCCAGTTCACAATGCTGTCCTGAGAGATTTGGCTGAGTGACATTGCTGTAAACTTGGCAGCAACAGTCAATGCTGCAAGTGAGGCTGGAACCTTGTCCCTCCTGAGCAGAAGCTGAGCATGCAATTGCTGAGCCAGTCTGGTCACCAAGTTAAAAAGCATAGAACTTCCATTACTTTATTTTCTAAAATGTTAGAATGTTGCATGAACTTGTTATTCTTATGCCATTTGTGTTGTCCACTCATTAGTGTGACTGGCTATGATCTATCTTCTAATATTCCTATTTCTACATTTGTCCTGCTTTCATCGACTGTGTGAGCCAGGCATGGGGAATGTGCAGTGACCAATGCGGTATAGAAAATCAACTGAGTGTACCTGTGATATAAAAATCATTGCTTGTTTGCTTCATTTGTAACTTCCATCTCAAAACTTGTTGGGTTTCTGTGTGTTCAGAGTATGAAGTTTTCAAACAAACTTCTTTTATGAAGTAGCGTGGGTGTAATTTGCTGATTTCATAATGCTTGTTAGTAGGCATGTGAAGTACAGTATTGTTCTTGAGTACTGATGTTACATGATGTACACTGTTTTGTAATTATATATATAATTGATGGTTGTGTATGTGTGGGTGCAGTTGCTCGCAAGTGTGCGATTCGCTGTGATTTGGGAGGTTGTAATGGTGGCAGGTAAATGTGAGCAGAAAAGTTGTTCATTTCATGATCAGACTGCTGGGAAAATTTGTTTAATTTACTGTTACTGTCAGTTTCTTTTACTCTTCTGTAACCTTTCTCCATTCAGTTTCATGGAATGGAATATTCTGCCTATATTGTTTCTTGTTCTGCGTATTTGTCTTCAGTCGTTCTCAGCGAACAGATTGGAGGACTGAACGCAAATTGAACTCTGAGACCTTTGGGGTTGCGTCTGCACGTCGTGGAGGGTATCGAGGAAGAGGTTACTATGGTAACCGTGGCACGAGTGGCGGTATGTACAGAGGTGGAAACTATCGAGGTGGCTACAGAGGCCAGGGTGTGCAACGGGGTGGGAGAACCAGTAATGCAACTGGAAGCACTGGGGGACCAACAGGCAACTCCCAGCAGCACGCTGTCAGTCAGCAGAGTAAGTTTATATATACTGTATTTGCTCAAAAATAAGACTACCCTCCTCATAGTCATACTGCTTTTAGAACCTCAGGTATCAGATGCCTCAAGTGGCCATGGCTTTAGCATCACTGTGGTATGTGACATTACTAGCCAGAGATAATGAGTATGTGGGAATGATTTCTGGGAGATGGAAAACAGTATCAATAACATGTATGAGGACCATCAGTTGTTCGGACCACATTCACACAAAACTGACTTGGAGGTTCTAGGGGGTCAGAAATTTCTTACATCAGATTACTAAATTGGAATTCACTAAATATGAGAAAGTATTGCGCCATCTTGGGGACCAGAAAAAATACTCTGTAACAGGATTTAGTATGTATAGCAACACTAAATTGAGCTTAATTTTTTGTATGTTGGGCTGAAAATTTTATTTTAGCTTCTTGTTATGTTCACATTAAACCAGTGCGGATCAACATTGAATTTGTTCAACAGTTACAAGTATATACAATAAATGCAATGACCGTTGGGTATGCTTGCTACTGAAGCACAACAGAATGTCACTGCTAAAGGTAGTTCAACAATTTTAGTGTAAAATCTGTTGTGTAGTTAGGAGAAGTGAAACATGTGGACTGACATAACTTTCCCAGTAAACATTCATTTTCTGAACTCATGAACAGAAAATCGTTAGGGCAAAGAGGAAGAAAAGTATTTCTGAGAGCTTGGGAGAATGTGGAAATGTAATTTTAGTTGGAGAGATGTATGTAAGTGGGGACTTACGAATTGGGTTTTACTGCATTTCATTGGGTCATGTTCATATCAACTGTGCTTTGTTGCAAACAGTCATTCCACAGATAACAGAGTTATCTTGTATAAATTCCATAGTTATTTCTCATACATTTTTCTCAGATTCTAGCTGAATTGTCCATAGACTCAATTACTAATACTTAACCCTATTTCAGGCAAGTAAATGTACAACAGAGAGCTGACCCAGGAATGTTGCAAGGAAAGAAGCAGCCACTGTTTGACTAACTGCCTCAAGAATTGTGGTGGTTATTATTGTTTATATCCCTCAAGCTATTTAGAAATTAAAGCCATCCCTCATGCAGCACAGGATTGTTGACACAAGGACTGAGGTCACTTTTGTTTGAACTTGGAAGCTTCATTTTTTATTTTACTGTTTATGGCAGCAAGAGGCTCCTGAAGAAAATAGATGTGGTTCTGAAGAGGGATTATACACCTGCTGTTGCAGAGTGAAGTTTTGTTGAGGTTGTATCCCAATGGAAGTTGAAGGAAGTTTTCTTATATTGGAGCCTGGCTTCTGATCTGTTCAAGAAACTTCAGAAGAATATAGATAATGAAGCTGCATATTGTAATAGTAATGAGGGAATGCATTGCCACAATTAATTGTTAAGTTGCATTACTATAGTTTATTATTGGATGTTTCTATTTACCTTGTATAATTCAGTTCTGGTGTCAGGTTCTTTTTCCAACTAAGGGCTACTGAGCCTACTTAGAGAGACTGATGTATGATTGTAGGAGATCCAAAAGAAGTAATTGGTTACTGAATTTGATTGAACCTGGTAGTGGGTTCCCCTTCTGGAGCTCAGGACAGATTATTTTATTTAGCTTGCTACGTGACGGTTTTAAGGCCCACAGTACTGGAAATCTGAGGTGTGGTACACTTCTGTAGATAAGCAAATATTGAATTGCAAAATCTTTATTTTTCTGTAAGAAAAATTGAGAATCTATGCAGTGGAAGTCCTGTATTTAAGTTTGGGAATGGGAATGAAAAACTTAAATCTTTTGAACATTTGGTTTGGCGTTTCCTTAAAAGTTACTATACTCAGCAGTTTTGATTGGTACTGTGTGAAAAATGAAGCTCGGCTTCAGAATCGGAGTCATTGAAGATGTTAATTTAATGATTTATAGGCTATAATATAGTTGTAGCTTGAAGCTAGTACAATAATTTAATTGTCAAAAAATAAACTTTTTTATTTTTTCTATTGCTTATGTAATCGTTAATGGTTCTACTGATACACAGGAAGAAATGGAAATTTAAATAATAACTGTAAATTGGGGAAACTAGTTCCCGCTTATGTTTCTCTGTTTGTCTTTGAGACATAATACAAGGCCCTCAGTTTGTGCAAGGTTACGCACAGTGTGATAAGCAAAAGATAAAATGTGTAAGGTGTTGTAAAGCATTTAATGAAGTTCTGTGCTTAGCGAGAAGTCTGTAAATGACTCTTTGTACACATTAGAAATGGACATAAACAATTGAGTCAGTAGGAATGAAGTATATTAGCGCACGATTTATTTTTTGTCTTTGTATACTGTTAACCTCTGTGATACTGTACCTGTTGGATGGCATATTTAACGGGAATAATACAGCCTACACGTGCAAATCCATGATAACTTATTTGCAGCTTTTCATTTAGTTATGTAAATGAATTTATTACCAACAAATTGTGCAACAAAATTCACTCATCCACATACAGTAGACTACTCCTACCTGTTTTGCCAGTTTCCTGTAGCCATCTTCAGGGGGTATTGACATGCAGAGGATATAGATATGGAGTTAAAATTTAAAATTCAAGCTTGTTGACAGTAAATGGTAAGATACATTGTTGACATTACACAGTAAACTAAAATTATACAGGACTCAAAATCAAGTGTATCCAAAAATCTGAAACTGGTAGAATTCTCTTTGAACCAAAGAGAATTGTACCAATTTCAGATACTTGGATGCACTCGATTTTAATCCAAGTCTTTGTGTAATTTTAATACATATATCTATATATATATTATATATATTTACGTGTATATATGTATATTGTCAACACCGTATGATACTGTTATAAGAGCATATGTATGATGCAGTCTCCCATTTACTGTCAACAAACTTAACTCTACATACACATCCTGTATGTATCGGTACTCCCTGAAGGTGGCTATAGGAAGAGGCCAACGCATGTTGAAGTAGTCCCCCATATGTGGGTAAGTGTATTTTGTTGTGCAGTTTGTTGGTAATGAATTTATTTTCATGTAGTATTGGAGTATGTTGCATTTGATGGTACCTTCTGTGTGCAGGAAGTCCTTTCATTATAAACCTTCTGCTTCAAAAACTACTTTCAGTTTTTCTTAAAGTGTACAGGTTTTGTTGCTGTTTGATGTCTGTAGTACTGTTATATTGGTTTGGCCAGTTTTGTCATTACAGCAACTTTCTCTTGTTACTTTTCCTTTTATTTCTTTTTCATGTGATCTGTGTGCGTGTAGTCCCAAGTAAATTTTTGCCGATTGCTGGAAGTACCAAACTGGTTGCTCCCTCTCCTCTTGCTCATCCCACTCCTGCTCCTGCTGCTGTTGCTGCTTTTGTAGCTGAATGTATACAGGATTGCCACACCAAAGCATAGCTGTGATGTGTAGCTTCAGTCATTAGGGTTAAGAAAATCTTTTTTCTATTACACATAATCACTTTGCGCCATTAAGAAAGCTGAAGCATGGTTGTGTGTTTTGTAGTACCATGGATTTGCATTAAAATAGTTGCTAGAATCAGATATGTTGCATGTGATGTTTCTTTGAAATAAAGGTTTTCTGATACACAGTTGCACTGTTTTACATTCAGTGTAAAACACAGCTGCTGCAAGTAAAGCATTACTGGTGACAGGCACCCAGTGATGTTGGTCTGTGGTCAGTGTTACGATCCTGAGAGAGACTGGTGTGAGCAGATAACTACACAGAATGGAAGACTGTTTTACAAAGTACTGATAGGTTTGTGTTTCCATTGCCACACTATTTTGTACAAGCACTTTGTTTCAAAATGTTTAGAACTGTTGTGCTAGAGTACAGTGTATGACACTTCACATCAGGCTACAATGTATGGTGTTTTCAATGGTACACAGTGGGGTGGAACTTTGCGAATTCAGCCTCTGTTACAAACTGTGTGACCAAAAACTTATAAAAAAACGGTGGAGTGTCTGTACTTTATATTCTTTGAAACTGGCCCCCGTGATATTCACTGTTGAATGAAGACCTACAGACTTGAACTGCAAATATTGACAGGTTTCGTCAACTACAGAACTTGGAGCAAGCTAATACACGTGTATCACTTCCATAAACAAAACAAAAAAAAAACCATCTGTGTTGCGTGTTAACATGTTTTGGCATTGATCTGCTGTTATTAGACAATGATTAATCATATGAAATCCGGAACTGACAACATATCTGTGTGTGTACAGTTGGCATCTTGCATGTTCAGTTTTAAGTATAGAGCCATCTGCATATATTAGCAGTGCATTTAAGTAGGAACTTTTGCCCCAAAAAAAATGAATTTGAAAATAAAAAATGTATTTGATATGTTCTTAATTACACATATTTGGTTAGAGACAAGTTATTCAAACTAAAATTTTAATTGAACATCTTTAGATTTTAAGTTCAACTTTATTTTTAGGCTTAATTTCTCATTCACATATACTGTTAATGTATGTGGTTGGGTGCACCCATAAAATTAAAAATGTAAGCTGCTGCTCAGGTGCGTATGTGGATTTGCTTCCATTTCTAGATTCTGTATTAATAATTGTGATCTGATGAAGACAAAGAGTGCTGAAGCATGTTGTCAAAACATGGTGAAAATACACGTTGACAGAAATAATGTAGATTATTATAACCATAATAATTGGTAAAACAGTATGCTACAAAGGAAACTGTAAGAATAAAGGTTCATGAGAATGTGTGGAATGAAACTGCATTTGTGGCCACATAACATCTCAAAGATATTCAGATTTTATGCACAGATATACCTTTATTCATTTAGAATGTTTTCAGAGCTACTGATTAAATTTATTTGTTGTCACGTTCACTTTATGGACTATCAAAAGTGAACCTGGTGTTCTTGATTTTGTAATTGTCCATTTCTTTCCAGTTGTCAGTCCATCATATGTAAGCAGTATGTATTGAATATAAGTTTTTTTCACCTGTGAACTTGTTTTAATATCTGAATAAGTGCCCTTGCTTATGTATGCAGCTTGCGAATTTACTTGGAGATATACTGCTATACAGCAGACTAGCCCCATTTGCAGATTTACACATCACAGTTTTACATACAGTGAAACTCGCTTAAGAAAATTTCCTGCTTAAGAAGTCAGGATAAAAAAGCACAAAAATTCTCCTAGTTCATTAAAATTACCCTTTTAAGAAATTTCTAGCTTAAGAAGTAGGATTTTCTTGGAATTTTCAAAATTTTCTTAACAGGGTTTCACTGTATTTACAAAAATGACTGCAACATTTGTGTATCATCATATAATAGCTTATTTGCTCTTGATTGACACTTGTATAGGTGCACTGCATATTACACAACAGCCTGCATGTGCCTACCTCTCTCAGTAGCTATTTCGTTGTCATGCCAAATTGAGTAAATTGTATTTTCCACTGTTTTTAGTACTTGTTGTTGGCCTTGTATTTTACTTTTCGTATGGTGACATGCAGAAGGCAAAGCAATCTCAGACCACCTTCTCTCCCACACACTGCCATGTATGCTTGCAGCTTTCAGCTAGGAACACCATTATCTGGTAAACATCAGCACTAATGTACTCATGTTTGTTAATCATTAATTATACATATCACATTTCATGTGTCATTTCTTCCCCCTTCCCCCACACCATTTTTCTGGTGAGGTCGTCAACTACATGCACTGCAGTTACACTGTTGACAGGAGTTCTCAAGAGTGTGTTGCATCATTTATTTATTGTGAATAATGTAGTGTTCATCAGTTTCTGAAATGGAAACAATTAGCAGAAGGATATTCACTATGTGTGGTGTATACAAAGACAGTGAAACAGTTTTGTGTACCAGTGTTAATGCTGAATAATGGGTGACCAATCAGAAGTTCATCAGCATTGTGTGACTGCTCAGCAAGGAAGAAAGAAGTTGAAAACTTCTAACATGAGAAGGCTGCAATACTCATAAGAGTGGCTTAGGCAGATGACACAGAAGTCCTGGTTCCTAGGAAGATGAATGTGACATCACAGTTGAAGAATATGTAGATGCTGATGAAAGTTGTTCTTCAGGTGCAATTTCAGAGGTGCGTAGCATGTGCACAGAAGGTGGGAACACAAAGCGACGAAGATGGGGAAGCAAAGCCCTGTAGTGTGTGAGCACTTACTCTAGCTTCGTTACATGCATTCCTGCCCAGAAGCTGATGTATCCATTTAAGAATATGCTTGTAAAGTGTGGCACGGTTATTTTGGCACTACTGTTTGAAGCACGACAATGTGGTGAGCTTGGTCTTAGCACGCAGGTATGTAAGGCTTGTAATGGTTGTACAGTACACACAGGTCTTTTCTAAACCCTGTTCATGTTATAAAAGTACTCATTACTTTCCACCAAAATAAACTTTTGTACAAGTACTTCATACATGTTAAAAGTATGATTGTGTCTTATCTCCCCATGGAATGGTAAGGCAAGATCAGGAAATGCCCCACTAGGTAACAACTTCCACAACAGAAAGTTTGATGCAGATGGTAGAGATGCAAGCCAACTTATTATTTTTGATTTGCTGCCATTTTATAGAACTGAAGTTCAGACTGGTGTACAGAGTATTCTTTGTATTATTATGTTTAGCTACAAAGTTCCCATATCTGTTATCTGCAGAATTTGTTAATCACCAGGGTCAACATCTACATTTCTGCACTAGTTTTTACAAAATTTTGCAACACAATCATACCATATGCTAGAGTGACAAAATATTCTGATATTTTCGTACTCTCTGTTCCATTTACAACTGAAGCACTGTAGACCATAAATGGTGAATCTTTCCTGTTCTGTGATAGTTGAGGTTCTCACAGTGGCATTGCTGAGGATTAAAGTCTTCTGGGATGTTATCCTATTGTGTTTGGGTACCAGTTCCCAAAGTTCCAAAGGATCATATTGCCTCTACCCTTAGCTAAGCAGTCCAAATAGAGTAGCTGTGTGCATGCAGCTGGGCACATATACTAGCAGGTTTGGATAACTGGGTTGGCCAACAATTTACCCAGCAAACCAGCATAACACCCAATACGACTTGAACCGTCTTTCCTATTTTATCTGTCAAGTTTAAATAGTGTTCAGAACATTCCTTTTGACCCAAGGAAGCTGATGTATTTGGCATATATTTGTATTAAGGTTATTTTGATGTTAGGTATAGGGAAACACAATCCTTGATTGCCTGTTTCTGTGTAATGGGCCGGGAAAGTAACTACACCACACATGGTGTATGTATCTGATCAGGCCTTTATGTGTATTGAACAGATATTTTTAACTTCCCCAGATATTACTGAACACAGAAACCCAAAGTGTGGAAATATATGTTTTTTATTTCATAATTTCAAGTGGAATTTCCCTGTAATCTGTAAATGGTGTCAATGGATGTTGGAGTTTATATGTGTAAGAACTGGAGGGAGGTAAATGCACATAATGTTTTTTCTAATATACCAGTATCTACTGAATTATATTCCAAGAAGAGCCATTTTATAATGTGTTCTTTTTTTGCCACATTTAAAGCCAGTTCCTTGGTTATTTTTGTTTTTATTGCATGACACTGTTACATGATGAGATAAAAAAAGCAATGAAATCAAACCAATAACTTCTTTAAAGTGCTCAAAATTTTAATTCTCTGTGTTACAACATAAACAGGGCTCAACAACTACAAGTTTAATCTATTACTGAACACATCTGTCCTTCCAGAATATTCACTGTAATAATGCCTTACAAAATGTGTGTTCTTACTGTCTGACATATTTTAGACAATATTCAAATATGCATTTTAACTACATTTTAAATGTGAAGAGACATGATCTGTTCATTAAGTTTTAATACATCTGAACCTATGTTAAAAATGTATTAAATTTTAATACATTTGAACATATGTTAAAAATGTATTCCCTACAAGTCTCTATTGACTTGTTTACAGCATATGAGCACAGCACATTTCTGTACCAGTATCAGTATATTTACACCATAAACTACACCCTCAGCTTCTCATAATGAGGAATTTCAATCTGATATACTGGCTTGTTGTTGGCACTTACCCATATTGAACCATTCTTCCCTTCACGAATCATGTGCAGCACACCTTTTCCAACACTCTCTGTTCTGTTGAAGTATGGAAACATAACAATTTAAGACCTGAGTGCTTTATGGTTTATGTTAAAAGATGCTGTCTCAAGCGCACGGATTATTACAAAACAGAATGAGATGAAGGAATGGGAGGAAATGGTTGTGGCATAGTTCACGGTACTATCCTGGGAGTCACCTGAAGGGGCTGAAGAAAAACACAGAAAAACCACAAGATACAGAGTGAAAGGTGCACTAAAATTATGTGGCTTTGCAGTTTTGTTTAGAATGAAGTTATGGAAGTGAAAAATAGAAATTTGCACACAGACTGGTCCTTAAGTTACCTACTTCCTGAAATTAAGTTTGCCTAGTTTATTTATTTGGAAATACTTAAACAAAAGAGACACTAAGTTGTAGATAGAAAGTTTTGTTTTCGTTGAATATCTTCTAACAATTCAAAACACTTTTTACTATTACTTTGCCATTTCAGACCTTACACCTTATCACCGGAAGTTATAGAGCTGTATGAAGTGTACTTACGTCTGTTGTGGTTTGTGAGTTTCCAGCTCTTTACGAAATTCATCCATCCATTCATCACGACAAGTTACTACAACTGACTCGTGACCCTCTGGAAGTATCTGTGTCTCTGTAAAGGCTGGACATATGACCATGACTTTTACGCCAGTGGTTTGATAGATATAATCTGACTGTAAACATACAAGTTTAATTATTTATCTTCAGTTGTAGCATTCATCACACTTTGTGGGAACAGCAGGTCAGGGAGACTAGCGATACCCACTACGGTTGAGCTTGGTAATAATGCTTCAGCTGTAAGTACTTTATTAATGATGGCATTTTATTTTTACATCTTTCAGTGATGGCAAGGAAGTGGCATTCTGTAGTTCAGCTACCTTGTGGCAGGTTACCACGGATGTGTAGTTTGCATGTTTCTGTGTCTTGATTCCTAAGAAAATGATAGCTCCAAAGAGGCACAGTGCAGATTTAAATGGCCCCTCCACATGCAGCAGTAGGCCATCCATATGCCCATACAAGGGATTAGGTATGCGTACTTCATAAGGAAAAAAACACCTGTCAAAAATTCACAATGTCTAATTCTTCATTAGGCACTACCACTAAAATGAAATTTTGCACAGAAATAGCAGGAAACGTGAAACTGTATTTTTAGAATCATGGACACAGACAACAATGGGAAAGGAAGGTCTAGTGGACAGGTACGGCTCAGATGTTGAATCCATCAAATGTACATTTTGAAGTATGGCCTGTCAGGTACAATACAGTTGGACTGACATATGGATGATGAAAATATTCATTTCAGACCACAAGAAAATAAATGAACACGTTATACTGAGGATAAGTGAACAGACAAATCAAGTAACATGGATATATGTATTTATGTAGCTACTTCATATCTGTGTAAAATGTACAGCAGGAGCCAGATATTTACAGCTGTGAGAACTTGTCATGTAAAAAAAATTGATAAGTGTCATGAATCTAGTTATTAATTCTGTACCCACCAATTTAAATATGGTTTAAGTCCCTCTATTTTACCAGTAACATGAATCATTTTCATATCAATTCTTACCCCAATAGCTTGAGTAAATCCAACAACACCATGCTTTGTGGCACAATATATTGGTGTCACTTTAATTCCTTGTCCTAAACCAGCTACTGATCCCATATTAATCACTGTGCCACCTTTTCCTCCTTTGCTTTTATCCATATACTTCAAGGCTGTTAGAGTACCTTGGATAACCCCATTCTGCAAAGATATGAAGTTATATAATCACACTTCATGTCCACACAATTACAATAGTTGGTGTGAAACAAGGAAGAGACATCTGAAAATCACAATGTCACCTGGTGTCCACAATTTATATTTGTACTGTGCCAGCACACAGCCTGCACTGCTGTTTACAGGCCATGATCTCCTGCTGGCTCAGCCACAACCACTGACTCTGTCTTTGCTTTCCCTACATACTGCACTGGTTTTCACCATGCAGCTTATTTTTTTGCATCCTGAAGATGAACCATACAAATTCCTCCAAATTTTGGTACATTTCTATCAAACTACACAGCCTCACATTGCAAAAGACAGTAAATCTTCACAGTAGTCACCACCATGAGAACCTCGAATCTCACAAAAGGATGATGTACTTAGTACTTAGTTTAATTTTCCAAGTTCAGCCTCTTAGACAAGCATTTTTACACTTCTTATGAAGAATATTTAACACCAGATGCATTTCTTTATCTCCTATGCATGCAGTTTTACCTACCAAATTGACAGACACAGTATATCTCCAGCTTTTATCATTACATAATCCTGCATTATTGACAACAATATCCAAAGCACCAAACTTCTTTATTGTTTCCTTGAATGCACCTGAAACAATCATAATACTATGTGAATGGCAAAACCGTAACAAGTGGACGATGATATGTCACCCTAAATTCGTAAGTTAGCAACTCTACAAATAAAATTATCTGGCTTTATTGTGCTTGAGACAAGATTAATATATAACATTTTAGAACACCAGTAAGTCACTGATTAATATACAATGTCTAAGTTGGACCAGGTCTTATTTTTTGTGCTGAGTACAGAGTGTTGAACTCTTATTTACATATTTTGCATACAGAAATTAAAACATACAGCATGGTTAGTTGAATACATTCTATGTTACATCGCATGCTTTAATATTTACAACAGTTTACAAAAAATATGCTGTAGGAAACCTTCTATTTCATCCTCCTTTGAAGTATCAGTCTTCAGAAATATTGCTCGAGCTTTCCCAAACTCTTTCTCCAGCTGCATTACCACATTTTCACCCTTCTCTACCTGGATGTCACAGATTACAACTCCCTGTAACATATGATGCGTTATTGCTTAGAGTTCTTAAATCAAAAGGTGGGACAGAATTCACTGCAGTATCTGGAATAAGAACCATTGCTCAAAAGTGAAGAAGAAAGAAATAAGGTCAGTTTCACATGCTAAAACAGACTACCCTCCTTTCTCTTTTGCGAACTACAAGTCTGATTTTTCATTAACAGTCTCTGGATTTTTATTTGCTTTCACCTGTAAAATTCACCTTAAAAATACACACAATAGGCAAGACAGGAAAGGTGCAATACGTACCAGCATGCACACAATTACCACATGCACTAGTTGCACTCTGGCATTCTGAATGCTTGTAACTGTTCCAGACAACTTCAATCAATGCATAACGGTAATAATTACATCTGTCAGTTCAGTTCTTATGTAGGTGCCTTTTTATATTCTCAAGACATTGATGTCATTAATGTACGACAATTTTAAAAGATTTAAAGTCTTTAATTCATCACGGTACTGCATAATTTCTAACTATCCATAACCTGTACTAACTTCTAATAAGAATGCTGGCTGTATAGCTTGATACCATTGTCATAATTTACAGCTAAAAAAATCTTTTACTGTAATTTTGAAATGTAGCACATGGTTGTAGGTGTAGATCAATTAGTAACTGTACCCTGACTAGATCATAGCTGCTTCCTTTGGGATATTTTCCAATTCATCATTCTTTGATCATCCTACTGTCAGATAACTGTATCATCTGATTCGCTGACAATGTTCCAAAATAATCACTCACACAAAAGAATAACAGACTCTTTGGGAATGGGCTTTACTGCCATCTTCTGGCACTTAATTGCCAATAAACAGAAAGACAAACTTTTTCATGTGTAGTATTAATGTCAACTCAGACAGCCTAGCATACTAGCCCAGTAATATTCGAAAGATGCCACACTGTATTTCAACCTTCCCTGTCAGTACTGAAAACAGAGAACTGAAATGAAGTGTCATGATGACCACCACAAAAGTCACGCAGTGCACAATGTGCTACATTATACTGGCATAATAAGACTATTACATAGTCATCTCTGTTACTCACTTAAGTGATCTTTTACTCTCAGGAAGATACTTCTTCAGGTCATGTCTCTATAGATATTTTAGAGTCAGAAATTAAGCTCTTCATATTCATGTTACCTTGACTCCCTCTTTAAGCAGTTCCTTCACAATTCCAAGTCCTATGCCCTGGGCGGCTCCTGTTACAAGAGCTACCTTGCCTTTTGGGTCCATGTTACCTGAAAATCACGTCTTATCAGACTTCCTGGCTAATGACTAGAAAGGGACAGAGCATGGAATATCAGTATTAATTTTGTGCTGGTTATAGGGTTGTTCATACAAACTGATTTTGCATTACCATTTGTGTAAGTTTAATATGTTGATTAGTTCTAAGCCTGCAAGAATTATTATTTTTTGTTGTTGTTCTTATTATTATTATATATTTGTTTTGTTTGTTTCGTGTTCCACTTTTGTGTACCTATATTGTTTTGTGCTGGCTTTATAATTGGCACTTGCAATGTTGACTCTGCATGTTAATAAACACATATTGCATTACTACTACTACTACTACTACTACTACTACTACTGCTGCTGCTGCTGCTGCTGCTGCTCTGCCAGCACATTAGTAACCACTACTACTACTATTAATTACTACCATTACTACTACTACTACTGCTGCTGCTGCTGCTGCTGCTACATCCATATTATGGGATTTTATGTATTCATTATAATCACGGATCACTGTTTTCTTGACCTTTGCTTTAACTTTATTAACCTGAATTTAATTGTAACACTTTGCTTCTGTTTTGTCTTAGGCTTTGCTCTCGCCTTTTACTGGTTTGCTGACACCTTCTACTTTGGCTGTCTTTGCAACTGACCATGTAGTGCATAGTCAGCACGTACCCTAAATAAATAACTGAATGTAAAAGCTTTGACTGAATTACAGGCGGACTAAACTACGGATTGGACTGTGAAATTGTGGTTCTATCGCAGGTAAGAGCAAAGAGTTTTCTCTTTTCCAAAACGTCCAGACTGGCTTGCGTCCCTGTAGCCTTCTGTTCAATTGGCACAGAGGACCTTTCTCCGGCGTCAAGGTGGCGGGGTGCAAATCTAACCAGGCTCCACGTAGTGTTTTCGGAGGTACACAACTAATTACGCCTTTTTACTTACATAAATCATGACTTTCGTTTAACTAGGTAGGAAAGCGGTGGCTCTATGCTTCCTTGCAGCAGAGAAGTGTTGTCTTGTTGTCATCTCGTGTTATCTTACCGCCAGGTGACTGTGCTCGTATATCGACCAGCGTGGTCTTTGAAAGTGATCACAACGGTGCGGCACGATCAATTGGCACAGATTAGTACCTTACCCACGGTATCCCAGATCACCTAGCATGCATGGTATGGTACGGCATTACGCTGACGTGCCTGGTGGGTTCGGGGGTTGTGACAATTGCGTGCTTGGTGCGGCATGATCCAAAGTACATCGGGGTGCTGGGGGGGGGGGGTTGACTTGCTCGAGAAAGCACTTGCCTTGACAGGATGTGGCGACACGTGTGCGCGTGACGAGCACGAATGTCGCCTATTGGCAGGATAGTATATCGAAGAATTCAAAAATACATGGCACATGCAGATTTCTAAAGCCACTGCTGGGTCATGGAACAAACAAAGAGTAGCATCCACTCACTCACTGCAGCCAGCCCATTGGTCGTAGGGTTTGGGATTTGCGGGATGGTGTTTGTAAACAAGATGCGGTTTCTGAAATTTTGATGTTCAACACACAGACAAGATTTACATTTACTTTATCTACTACCCTTGCTTTGGAAGTAACGCAGGTGATATCACAGCCACCAATTTCCACGATTACAAGTTTCTTCCTGCGCACATAATACGGCTGATCTTCTGTGGTTACAGGTGAAAGATTGGTACGGATATGCAGCGATATAAAGCAGTGACGTCACGGTCACCGGCTACCATGATTGCGATATACTGTCGTCGATATAAAGCGATATATGTCGCTGGGGTGTAATTACCCGCAATAATGCATCTGTGAATAAGAAGATGGCCTGTTTGATGGCGTCGTGCTTTTTGTGCCACTGTTATTTGAGGAACTCAGTTTGAATGAAACATTATATAGCCATGAAGTAGTGATGACAAGAAACTGGAAGCCTTGGTGTGATTGCCAACTGGTGTTTTATTGAGTAAGTAAGCTTCACTGAAGTATTAAATGGTAATAATAAGACGCTGGAAGCTCTTGGTGGAATTTTTAGGCGGGTTTGTGTTAATAATTGGCACAGAGCCCGTTGAAGTTTTGTCGGAAATTTTTGCAATTATGAAAATAATAATTCAATTAAAAACAAGGTCTGTTTAAGTGACTGAAGTACGTAGGCAGAGCCACTAGTGCCTGAGTCCAGTGCCTTTGAGGTTGAGATGGCTATTGAAAAGCTAAAAAGACGCAAATCACCAGGTATTGATCAGATTCCAGCGGAATTGATTAAAGCAGGGGATAAGATAATTCCGTCTGAGATCCATAAACTTATTATTTCTATTTGGAATAAGGAGTCAATCATTGCCCCTGCTTATAAGAAGGGTGATAAAACAGACTGTAGTAATTATCGAGGCATGTCACTATTGTCAACTAGGTACAAAAGTATATCCAGCATTATTTTGTCAAGGTTAATTCCATATGCAGAGGAAATTATTGGGGATCATCAGTGTGGATTTCGACGTAACAGGTCAGCTACTGATCATATATTCAGCATTCGTCAAATACTTGAGAAAAAATGGGAATACAATGAGGCAGTGCATCAGCTATTTATAGACTTCAAGAAAGCCTAGGATTCAGTTAGGAGGGAGGTCTTGTATAATTAGGCAAGCATCTGTCTGACACGTTTCCTATTAAGAATGATTTGAAACAAGGAGATGCTCTGTCGCCATTGGTTTTCAACTTTGCTTTAGAATATGCCATTAGGAGGGTTCAGGCAAACCAGGAGGGCTTGAAATTGAATGGTACACATCAGCTTCAGGTTTATGCTGATGATGTTAATATAGTGGGCGGAAGCATACATAGTATAAAGAAAAACGCAGAAGATTTAGTGACTGCTAGTAAGGAAATTGGTCTAGAAGGAAATGCAGAGAAAACTAAGTACATAGTCATATCTCGAAATCAGATTGCAGGACACAATCGCAACATAAAGATAGATAATAAATCCTTTGAAAGGGTGGAAGAATTCAAATATTTGGCAACAACCCTAACGAATCGAATCTTCATTCATGAAGAAATCAAGAGCAGATTGAAGTCGGGGAATGCTTACTATCATTCGGTGCAGAATCTTTTGTCTTCCAGGTTACTATCCAAAAACACAGATTAGGATATACAGAACTATAATTTTACCTGTTGTTTTGTCTGGGTGTGAAACTTGGTCTCTCACACTGAGGGAGGAACAAAGACTGAGGGTGTTCGGGAATAGGGTGCTGAGGAGGTTATTTGGGCCTAAGAGGGACGAGGCGACAGGGGAGTGGAGAAGACTGCATAACGAGGAACTTAATGACCTGTTCTCATCACCAAATATTATTCGGGTAATCAAATCGAGAAGAATGAGATGGGCGGAGCGTACAGCACGTATGGAGAAAAGAGGGGTGTATACAGGATTTTGGTGGGGAGACCCGAGGGAAGGTGACCACTTGGGAGACCCAGGCGTAGATGGGAGGATAATATTAAAATGGATCTACAAGAAGTGGGATGGGGCATGGACTGGATTGAGCTGGCTCAGGATAGGAACAGGTGGCGGGCTCTTGTGAATGCGGTAATGAACCTTTGGGTTCCATAAAATGCGGGGAATTTCTTGACTAGCTGAGAAACTGTTAGATTCTCAAGAAGGCCTCTGCTCCATGGAGTTAGTTAGTTAGTTAGTTAGTTAGTTAGTTAGTTAGTTAGTTAGTTAGGTCTGTTTAGATACAATTTGTGTGCACGTGCAACATCGTTTGCATATACGGTACGAAGTTCGTTAAAAATACCTAACCTAAACAACAGTGCGGTCGAGTATATAGAATAGAAGTACACGATGTGGAACTATGTGTATTATCAATGTAAAACACTTAGCGCTTAGATTTTTTTTCAGAGTATTATGTTGGTAAGTGAGGTTCATTGAAATAGTAAATATTGATGGCAAGTTGGAGGCCTTTGACGAGACTGGTAATTGGTGGCGTGAAGCTGATCGCTCACTCTATCTAGGGCTGAGGTTAAGAGTGAATGAACTATGCCTGTTCACGTTCGTATGTGCCTTCATGGCGTGCAGTGACAGCTTTGTGTTTACTCTTACCCTTTAGCGCACCATAATTTCTGTGTATACTGTCTGAATAAAGAGACTTTTATTTCAGTTATCAGCTCTTACCGCGTCGTAAGAAGAAAATGCCGTAGGTCTATAGTTGAATGTTTAACCGAAGGATCTGCAAGCCGAGCAGGTTTCCGTGCTTGTAGCGGCCGTGCTTGAGGCGGACTGTGCTCGAGGCGGCCACGTCGTGCTCGAGGCTGACATACTTTGTGATAAGGAAGATGATACGTTTACGTGGCTGTAGTGGCCGTGGGTCAGGCGGACATGTTTTTTTAAAGGAGGATGATACGAAAGAATACAATAAATACCTGCAGACCTGTACACTTGTCTCGAGATCAGAATGCACGACAGAATCACATCGTAAAGAAATATAATATATCCTTTGAAAGGATGAAACAATTCAGCTATTTGGGAACAAGCCTAACGAATCGAAATTCCATTCATGAAGTAATTAAAAGCAGAATGAAGTCGGGGAATGCTTGCTATCTTTCAGTACAGAATCTTTTGTCTTCCAGTTTGCTGTCCAAAAATACAAAGATTAGGGTATGCAGAATTATAAGTTTGCCGGTTGTTTTGTATGGGTGTGAAACTTGGTCTCTCACACTGAGGGAGGAACAAAGGCTGACGGTGTTCGAAAACAGGGTGTTGAGGAGGATGTTCGGGCCTAAGGGGGACGAGGTGACAAAGGAGTGGAGAAGACTGCATAACGAGGAAATTAATGATCTGTACTCATCACCAAATATTATTCGGGTGGTCAAATCGAGAGGAATGAGGTGGGCAGGGCATGTAGTGCGTAGGGGAGGGGAGAGGTGTACATAGGGTTTTGGTGGGAGACCTTAGGGAAGGAGACCACTTGTAAGACGCAGGCATAGATGTCAGGATAATATATTTATGTCAATGTTAGTTGCAATGGAACGAATTCTGACGGCGGTGTCATAAAAACACTACATTTTATGATAAACTAAAAGCAAATACGTTAAACTTAGGCTACCTGCCGCTGAAACCACGGAAGGAGAAATGAATTTGGTTTTTGTGGCTGACGATGCATTTCGGTTACACAAAACATACCGAAGCCCTGTGCTGGTAACGTAACTCATGATTAAAGAATTTTTAAATATCGTCTCAGTAGAGCGAGGCGCACTGTGGGAAATGCTTTTTGCAATGTGGTTAATCGATTTATAGTTTTTCACATCGAAATTAATATGAGACCAGAAAAAATTGGGTATATAGTTCTCGCTGCATGTGTTCTGCACAATTTCTTAAGACAGCACGCTACATCATCTTACAATCTCACAAGTCTTGTCAAAATGGAAGGTTTAGATACTGGGGAAATAATTTCCGGAGACAGGCGACAGCTAAAAACATCATGTGGCCTGCAAAGACACAGCGCTAGAAACGCCTGTCAGGAAGCGAAACATTGTGGCTTGCCATACGAGAATTATTTTATGAACGAAGGGCAAGTTACTTGGCAACATACATTTTTGTTATCAGCTATTAGTAGCTTGCAAAAATCAGCAATTAACTGTTCAATTACGATATGTATTCAATAAATTTACCAATAATCCTTTACGTAAATAATGTGCAGTCTGTAAATAAATGTTGGATAAAAATGCAGCTGCTGTGTTTTTACCTCACTGTCTGCCTCAGCTTGCCCATCGGAGCCTTCTATATCTGTATCGCTGAAATTCCTTACTGGGGTTGCTCTTTGTCTGTAGTAAACAATAGTGAATCGTAGTACCATAATGTAGGTGCGTAGACGTCATCTGCAGACGCACCTTGTCTTTTTCATTCTATAACTATCTCAGTTCCCTGCGGAAAGCTCTTCGTAAATTATTAACATTAGACCGAATCGGATTCTTTGTAGCCGACGGATTACGCTTTTTGCTTTTTCTTCACATCCTTGTGTGAATAAGATTTATCCTTCACCTTACGTGGACAGATGTGCTCTTTATACACATTAATAAATCCCGAAATGAATTCCGGACTTGGAACAGGAAAAGGCTTATAGTGTGCAGTTATTGTGTGTGTGAATAATTATAGATAATGAACAGAAAAATGTGTTAGTGCCAGGTTGTGTGACGAAGACTTATAGCCTGCAGTTATTGTATATAAATATTAAATAATAATAATGTCACATGACTGACTGACTGACTGACTGACTGGCTAAGGCTTCTTGCTGCATAATGTTGTAAAGACATTGACTAGTCCCAAGTGGGGAAAAAAAGGGCAAGCGAAAGTCTGCAGAGAGTGGACTTGTGTAACTCGCGTAACTGTAATATTCTTATCTCATTCATGTGCCAGATAAAACTGGATCACTTTACTGTCCGCCTGAAGCCCGCTGTGTCCGCCTGGAGCGCGATTTCAGCTTGTGCGCCTGAAGCACGGCCGCGTCGAGCACGGCACCCCGAGCAGGCTGACGTAGCGGGAGCGGTCCAGAGCACGTGTCTCAAACTCGAATAGCACGCGGGGTAGATGGATAATTTTGTAATTTAAGGCGGGACGTACATAATTTTGAGGAATAAACAGGGTAAATGTTTTGATTATAACTGAACAGACCATTAATGACACTTCATTATATTAATGACAAAACAGCAATATGTTATAATTTTCAAGCCATTGCATTGTTATATATTGATATATGTTGTACGTTACCTTCCAGGGATAGAAAAACCTTTTGAGCTTTGAAGTCTGTAACGTAAAAACATTTTAAAGCAGAGATGTTCTTAGAAACTGAGCCTAGCCATGTTCCGTAACTGGAATAAGATCAGTAAGGGGGCCATATAAATTGAACTGGCAGGCCGCATGTTTGAGAGCCTTGTTTTAGAGTGCAGACTGATTGTGTATTTTGGAAGTATTTGATTCGAAACTCGGACGATATACTGGCCGTTCTTGTTGAGGTTTATTTTGGTTTTCCTCAGTATCTTCAGGCAAATATAGAGTTGTACCTCAATTAGGCCACGATCGCCTCCTTCCATATCTCTTCCATTTGGGTACTCACTAGTCATCGTGTACAGCCTGAGATGCTGAGAGCGTCATGATATAAATCATAAGTAAACAAGTAAATAAGATTTAACTTCAAGGTTTATTTGTGCTTCCATAATGTGTGGCCTATAATGTTGTGACCCTTGGCAGAGAATACTGTTTATAAGTCCGGGATATTGTCGTCTTTTAACAGGTCAGCAAATATGTGTAATATGACATTTGACCTATCATACGATCGGTAATATTGAGTAGGCTTGTTTCTGGCTGTATATGTATGCAATAACAAAACCTTTATTGTCCTGCCACATTTAGTGGCGCAGCCAGGGTTTTGGCGCCTGGGTGAGTAATTACAATGGTCACCCATGAAAGAAATGATGAATTTGAAACAATCACAAGCACTTATTGAGATTTCTTTTATTGGCTTATTAGGATACGTAGTAAATAGACAAGACAGCACAAACTACTGCAACTTTAATAGCGTTTATTTCTTAGAGCGTGTTATGTGGCTCCAAAAACGATACACGGAATTACGGATTTCAAGCTGTAGATATATTGTTGTATATCTTAATTCTGTTCTCCTTTTTCTTTCATTTTAAAAGTTCGTGCGTAACGCCACTAGATGTCAGATGCACGTAACACACAATGTGTCAAGTGGCGTCCTTTTAATGACCTTATGATGCCACAAAATAATACGCGGAGTTACATATTTTAAGTCACACTTGTATTGTGAAGTGTTACGCCACTAGATACATCGGAACGTGACAAGTTTTGTCATTTCATTTATTTTATGGCACAATGAAAAAACACAGGGATTTGCTGATTTTAAGTTGTAGATATATTGTAAAGTATTATATATTGTTTCAATTAGTTTTTCTTCTTAGTTAGTATTTTAAAATTTATACTTACGCCACTAGAAGTCAGAATAATGCAACACGTATTGTGCCAAGCATCACCATTTCATTCCATGCCTGGAGATACGAAGTATTTTGTCCCAGTATTAATTGTACTTTCCACGTGCAACACAGCACACACCACTGATGAACCTCTTCAACTGCGGAATACACAGGTTCTTCTTCTTCTTCTTCTTCTTCACACCTGAAGTTTTATGGGGAGACGTTTCAGCCCCTCGTCCAACCCCTAACCTGGAGGACCAGGGTAGCCCTTTTTGTCTGGGTCATCACCTTTTAGCTGCCCGGCATGGGAGACCCTACCAGTAGTTAAGCTACCCCTGGCATAGCTTTCAGGATCCTTTGATCACACAAACCCCACCACTGCGTCAAAGTAGCACTACCTTCGGGGAGAGTACACAGGTTACTGAAAGTAAAACTGAACTTGGATATGCAGAAGCCGAGTGATCAATTTCATGAAAGTGCCTACTGTTTAGTAAACAATTCATTGTAGATATTACGTAGCTGAAAGTTATTTTATTCGGAGAAATCTAAGAACATGTCATGGGCCAATATAACTTGACGTAGGAAAATATACTTTTTTTTTAATTTAAACGGAGTGCATTCCGTTGTGCCGTGACATAGTGATATTAGTATGCATATGTGTCGAGATATGTTGTTGCACACCACTAACAAGGGTAAACAGCGGGGCAATTTTCTCTGCTGTTTCCTGATCAAAATTTATTGCGCCTACTGACGGTTGAAAACTGTTTCCGTGCTACCAGAGAAGCCGCTCATTATCCTCTTGTTGATATGATATAGGCCTACATACATTGTAGCTATCTTTTTGTAATAGCCACCAGTGTTTAATGTAGTTAAGTGCATTTGTGATGACGATACGCAACAGTACATACTACCGGCACTTTTTCTTCTCAGGAAAGGAGAATAGGCTAAAGTGTGCTTAGTATAATCTATTTCGTTTCGTGAATGCTTCAAATTTCCTTCTATGAGAAAAGGATAGCGTGTAAATACAGTGTTTTAGTTACTTATAATGCACTTCTCATATGCACAAAGCTGCCTGATTCTGGTAACTGTATTCCAATGTCCTTACTCTAAAATTTAAGTTTCTGTGGACATTTAATTGAAAGCCATGCCTAGAACTTTCATAAATTAAGTCGGTAACAACATAAATGCAGTGCATGTCTTTAAGATCGAAGTGAGAACGAAGGAAATGTAGATTATTGTGCTGTATTTAATTCGCGTCTTAAGAACCTCGTACTATTACAGGCTTTTATCCAAGCAGACCTTCTTCCGTTTTCTCTAGTTAGTATCAGTCCACCTGTCCTCCAAACCGCTTATTTCATCTATCATCGATCCTGTTTATTGTCTTAGCAGATGAAAGCGTCGTTAAATTACGCGCTTTAAAATGGGGATACCGGTATTACGGGATATGACGCCGCGTCGCTAGGTAAGTGGTGCCCGACTTTTCAAAATAGCTAATTACGCCGATGTTAAAACTTCAAAACTCGCGCACTTAAATAAATTAAAATACGTTATCGCTGCATTTATTAATATAATTAATAACGTGTTTTGACGTCAGACGTTAATGGTTATCATTGAAGTTGGCAATTTAACTCACATGATGTGGGCTTCTTAATTTCGATTATTTTCTAGAGGACAGTCAGGTCAAACTGTAATTCTTTCGTGTGCGAACCGCTTAATAAGGGATCATTTCCTTTCGGCCGCCGGAGAGTTACGACCACACAATCAAATGCTATTAGGCCCCATGTGTGTGTCAAAGTCTGATTAGTTTATTTTGTACAGCAATATAACTTTTTTACAACGCAGTCGTGTATATTGCAAAGAAGAATTTTAGTTGCTTCAGAATACGATGTCAAAGGCTTCAGCATCAGGAACTTCGCCATCAGAAACGTCAACATCACAAACACCACTTCTCAGTTGTCTGAAAGCTGTAAAAAATTAATACTACTAAGAAAGAGGTAGAAATAACGAAGAATACAACAGTGGCAATAGTCAGTGTTTTACACTGGCTTGTTATGCATGATTTACATGTGTTCAAAACGCTGCAACGAATACAGTATAAATATTGTTTTATTTTCCAAAAATAAAAACCGCCATGATGTTGCGTGTACCCAGCAGGTTCCTCATCGAAAATGGAACAGCCGGCCATGCTGTGCTTACTGCTTTGTGAGTATTTGACTTGGATTATTCAGAAAATACGTGAAAATACAAGAAATGTTTGAGAACATATTAATTTTTGACAACTTACTCGTTGCTGTGTTCTGGCAGTTATAAACCGCCATCGTGCATGCGTTAGAGAAGGTTCTTGTGGTGATGCCGTCAGTGGCGCAGATTGGCGCGTATATCATGGTGCACATGATTGCACATTCTTCTGCAGCGGTCAGTGCAATGAACATCGTGATCACTGCTGAATATAACACGCATAGATCATGTCAAATATTTCTTATTTAGATTTCGTAATGGCATTTGTAGTTCTATTCTGTTAACATTACCAGATGTTTGACTCTTACTGCTGTAAATACGCACTGCACAATTAAGACGAAGACCGTAACAGGAATTAAATCTGCGTGTGTTCATGACCCTAATACAATGTAATGCATTAGTCAGTCAGTGGTATTCACGTTCGTTATACCTTAATTCCTACGGGAAGTATCCCAGCTGACCCACTAGGGTAACTACTGTTACTAAGTGCGCTTGCTTTCGTATGTAGCAATATTAGCGTTTTTCCCTTTTGAGGACGTCATTTAGATAAGTACTAAAATGTGTGTCTGACGAAGCACTTAGTCCTACGACGTTGATATTTTTTGTGTGAGCAAAAATTCATACGTTGCCTGCCAGATTTCTGTGTCTCGTCGTTCCAACGCTTCGTGAGTGAATGGAATCGTAAGGACGCACGAATGAGAAACTTTTGGTTTATGGTCTGTTGTGAATGCAGAGTAGAATCTTACAATTCCTGTAAAAGCAGTGGTCATTACGTTCTCTGAATGTGATGATTCGTGATCAAATTATTTGGCTGTCATTTTATATGATGTAACACTGCTTCAACAGACACAGCCAGAGGCCAATTACCCAAGATATATTTGATATAATAACAAAGTCACTGTGAGCTCGAAGACATGCATCCCAGTGGGATGAGCTTTTGACGGTACTCCCTAAGGTTTTGTCGTGTTCTGGTAAAATATGTATCACACAATTTCGAACTGCTCGGTGTCGTTGGGTGTTTTATTTAGAGTCACGTAAGTTCCAAATTATCGAATAGGAGGCTTTTTGTTTTTTTGTTGAATAGGGACCTGTTTGTGTCTTTTTCGGCAGACGTTTGAGCGTATATTTTCATTTGACGTGGGGGTCAGCGGGTACTTAGATTCCACGCTGCATTCTTCTGCTGTGTTAATAGCGGCGATACCAACACCTGTTGCCTATCTTCTGGCTGCCAGCCATCTTCTGATTCTGATACATGATAATTTCGCTCTGGCGGCTTTTTGTTGAACTTCCATGAATATGACGAACACGTGTCTTTCGCCAGGCATTATTTATTCCTCTACTAATAAACAGCTTTATAGAATAATAATATTTTTAGTATACTCACCGAGCGAGAGAAAGATGAAACACTTCATTTTTAGTGTCTGAAGAGGGTGCAGACGTGTAAATTAATCTCTTGCAGTAATACCTTAAATTTAAAAAAAAATTGTGCTGAAATCTGTAAGAGTAATCTGGAAGTTGTACTCATGTTGTAAACAGACATTCCATGTGTATGAGTTTGTTACAGAACGAATGACTATACACTCCTTATAAGAAGGCGAGGCAACATTTCGCACCTGTCAGTTCGCGTTTGTGCGTTGTTCTTTTACGATCTTGTTATTTTATAGCCTAGAAATAATAAATATAGTATTTTTACAATTTTTATATTTAGTATTGTTGCCCAAATTATAATGTACACTGAAACCCAAGAACACAGTGATTTAATATGCAAATGAAATTCGAGAACGGCATTAAACATTCAACATAGCTGCACGTTCTGCGGATTGAAATGACAGAGTCATTAATGCCTTGCCCACTGACGCCTTTCCGATTTCCTCTGGTTCTGTAAAGAGTGCCTTATTTACTCTAACTCCTTCGGTCACATTTATTTACGTTTTTGGTACTTATCAAAGTATTATGACAGCCGAGCCGTCCTTATATCCTCCTTCAGAAATTAAGGCACATTTTTTGGTAAAGACAGTTACCACGTCGCAGGACTGTGTTAATGGCATTTACTGTTAACGAAAAAAACACTCAATTAATTTGACACTTTAAAATATATTCTCCGAGAAGATTCAGATAAATTTAAGAATAAATTAACATTATTTATACTATGGCCTTCTCGATTATGATGCCGTATATTTCGTGATTGCCGAATTTTCGTCGGAATCTACTGCATTCGTCATCAGAGCACAAGTACCTGGTTTTTCAGGAACGTTGGTAACCAAATATAAAACCTCGCCATATCGTAATCCAGATGGTCATATTTTAGTTTCCACCGCGAAATCTCATCATACAAATATAATATTGGATTTTGAAGGTGTTTTAAGTACGTTTACTATTTATGGTGTTCTGGAAACGGATCTTGATCCTATATTAAGGAAACTGGTGACATTATGCTGTGAAATAAAAGTAAGTGGTATAGTTCAACCTAGAACAGGCCATGAAGGCCCAGAGCGGGAGTAAAGGTATTGCTCTGCTCTTGTGTTAACCTCGGCGCTAGATTGAGATGGGTGGTCAACGCCATGCCCCGGCCGCTTTATCGTTGAGAATAACCCGGTGCCCATTGTATGAATAATTTTCTGATTCGTACTTCGAGATATTTAATCGCAGTATTATTGGCAATGTTTGGTGTTTGAGTCTGTGACTGTTATGCGTACCGACGTGTTAGGAATTGTTACTTTCCAGCGTAATTACGGTATAATGAACCAATTAATGTCACAAAAGTTCAGTTAATGATTAGGGAACAGGAATTCACTTATTGCGTCTCGTTTTGATATTTAATCACTGTCAGTTATCCTTCGTGTTTTATTTTTCTACAATTATTCTTGAGCTTTAACTAAAATATCCTAGCGGATATGCACTCGGAATATGAGTCACAGATCTGTGTTCTGTTAACACTTGTTGCGTGTCCTTACCTTGTTGCGCCGACAGTGTTAACAAGAGAGTACTGCGTGCAAGGTGTATGTTATATAGTCTACCCATATGAAATGTACAGAAGAGGTGGCAGACAAATTACTCCAGATGCGAGGAAGCACACGTGTGACGAACACGCATAACAGACTAGATTTATCACAGTATATTAAAGGACACACGTTCATTGGCTGTGCCAAACTGTTTCTGTTTCCATGCAGCAGGAGCAAACACACAAATTGTCGCAATATGTGTTGTTACTCTTTTTTTTCTGTGTCAAGGTGATGAACGGCGACCTTTCGTGCATCCACGTAACTAACGGTATGGAGCACAGACGGTTTTTTTTGGAGGTGACAGTTGCTGTATTAGCGAGCTGGCTCCGTCGTTGCGTAACCCGAACGTTCTTGGTGGTCTTCAGAAGAACCAGTCACTGGATCACATCCCGAATCAGTTAAATCCTCTCTTGCTCCATCATGTGGGCCGGGATGGCTCAGTCGGTATAACGACTCGCTGCGGGCTGGACGGTCCGGAGAGCGAATCCCGGCAGGGGCGAGATTTTCCGAATCCGTTCAGGCCGGCTTTGGGGCCCACCCAGCCTCCTGTATAATGGGTACCTGGTCTTTTCCGAGGGTAAAGCGGCCGGGGCGTGGGGCTAGCCACCGCACCCCTTCAAACGCCGACGCTAATGAAAGGGTAAAGCTATACCTCTACTCCCCCTTGGGCCTTAGGCCTGTATAGGGATCCCTTTACCTTTTTACTCCATCATATCTTGTTTTTAAGATACATACCAATTCTAGGCCATGCCACACATCAACCAAGTGGTGCCTTCTTCTGGTTTGCTGAGATGATGTAACATATTGGCACACTGTGTATGTCTGTGTGGAAGTTACCAACTGTCCAGACGAACAAGAAAATAATTACAAGAAGGTATGTTTCAAAATCTGACAAATATATTTTATAATGTTATAACAATATTAGTCAATTATATTCAACGAATACTATGACTGTGGCGATGGTCACCCTTTCTGCTTCATGCTGCCACCCTGGAAGCAATGGGTAAGAGCTTCAGAGAGAGGAAATGCTTATTAGAAAAATAAGAGACAGGGGCTGTTGATCCAATATTCTGATAAAGGAATTGAAGAATTGTATTACGTTTGGTTTGTTTGAAAAACACTTTCTGGAGTAAATGTGAATTTAGCTTTGCTAAGAAAATGTAAAATTCTGGTGTGGAAATAATTTCAGAGTGGCAAAAGTAGATCCGGAAGCTATGGCAGAGGTTTTAAAAAGTTTTGTAAATGGCCACTTCAATTGTTTTAAACGTCATTTAACGTTGTTCTTATCAAATTAGAATTAGAATCTGTATCCAGAGCACGTACAGTAATAACCCCCCGGCTGAGAAATTCAAGGAATTTCGCTGTCATTACGATTACAATCCGAACACCTTCAACATCAGTAGACACTTTAGTTACAATTTTTCCGTAATTTAAAACTATAGTTTTTATTTAGGGCTATAGCACAGAGGGATGGTGACATGTAATCATTATTGTCAGGAAAACTATCGGTGTCAAAATGAACATTGTGGGTTTATCAGATATTTAAGACCTGTTCCAGTGAAGCTCAAAATGCCCTTGGTTTGTATAAATCAGCTGGAAAAATTGTAGGTTATTCGTCCATGCCCCTATGTTTCTTAAAATAAACGGTATGGAAACAAGAAATTTTCTTACGCATTATGAGGGTAACTGAGTGAAATAAGACAGTGTTTTTTGTATTGTGAACGGAGTGAGTGTTTGTGCTCACTGGACAACAAAAATGCATCCGTTTACGGAAAGAGCTAATAAACTGACATGGAATAATTAAATATCCGATTTAGGGCGGCAGCCTTGCATTTATATCCTCATTCACCGATGTTTTATTAATTATTGTTACTTGATGCGTTGAATTGTTGTTAAGCAACGAAAAACAAAGTTTTGTGTAACTTACAGGACATTTGTAATGGCATTTACGGTACATGTGTTCGTGTGGAATATCGAATGCCAGAAACGTAACATTTCGGAAACATCGTGTCCCTTGTGCCTTTGTGTATGTAACCCGTAGTATTTGAAACTGAATTAATATATATATATATATGATATAAATTACCGTAGTATAATGAAAGTATTTTCGAAGACATAACTTCTGGAAACATACGTGCATCTGGGTGCCTACAGTTGAATACGGCGATAAAACAAGAATTTCTAAAGATTATACTTTGGGTGCCGATAACTCAGGACACTTCTTTGACGTAGTCTGGGCACAAGTCAGGTCTCGGCGTTATAGTAGGTAGCCCAGCCGTTAGTCCAGTTAGTGCCAGTACCGCTGTGGAAAGAAGTATCCGCAGTTGCTGTCGTTAAATACTGTACCACCACCACCTCCACCACCCCCTTCACCACCACCACCTCCACCACCCCCTTCACCACCACCACCTCCACCACCCCC
>BLKM01000628.1:0-17244 GCA_013340265.1 Coptotermes formosanus
CACTGCCATCTAGTGGCTGGCCTGGCGTTCGTAGACTTCACGACTTCCGGCAATAAATTTCGACAGATGCGTGAATACCTCTCTCTGTAGCATATTCGCCCTTGGAGGGGTTTATAGCTAGTTTCCCAAAATGATATGTTGTTCATCTACCCGAAAACAAGTGTTTCTATTCATAAACGAGTCTAAAATTTACAGACAGAAACACGCCCATTTCTTTCTCGATTAAACGTTCACTTCCGTACAGGAAACAAGGAGTTGAGGCAGTACGTGGCTCCTGCATTACCAGATGGCAGGTAAACTAAACTATGAAAGCACACCAACCACATGACTCAGGAATGTGCAGCCTAACATGTGTTTATTAACGTAGAGAATACTTTGGTCAATGCATGCCCTTCGGCCTCGAATCATAAAGAGGGGCAAAGAAATCCGCCATGCATACGTCAAAGGCAAAAATTCATCTAAGTCCAAATGTGCTAAATGTTTGGGCCCTACGTGGCCATCACCAGGAACTCAAATTTAAAGAATACTGATAAAATCACGTACATAAAGATAAGACTGAGATCACACTATTTCAAAAAGTACATGGGTACATTTTAAAGGATTATTTACGATTTAATCACGTATACACAGCTTTATAACACATCGTACTGCACAGAGGACGATGCGCATTGGAATAGGCAGATTGGACCGATCCCGGTGTTCATTCAATACCGGGACTGTCCGCAACAGGAGCGGGTATCCCCTCCGACTCTGCAAAAGCAGTCCCGTATACTGTCCTCGTCGGATAACTTGATCTCTCTTAACGCGGTGATGAAGAGGCAAGCTTCTCGGGGGGGGGGGGGGGGGACAGCGCACGCAGCTCCAACAGTTTTCTCCCCGTTTCAAAAACATTTTCTGATAATTCGAAGAACTCTACAGAGTCCTTTCAGCACTGGAACGAACTGGACTGTCAGACATTTCTAACAAAGTAGTTCATAGCAAAGACAGACATGATTAGCAGCGTCATCGCGCGTTTCGATGAACAGACACAATGCACTCATATTCCCAACAGAGTAGATGTTTTTTGAACAGGTATAACACTGCCTGGCCGTGCCAATGTGGGCGAAGCAGCGGCCGGACCGTGCCGACTACAGCTGTGTGCAGTGTTTGGATGTTCAGGTATCAAGTTATCCCAATAGCAGTATAGTTGTCCTGCAATGCAGTAGACAGGCGGTTACACGCTTTGGTATAATTATCCTTGAAGATTTTGTCGCAGTCGCTGTTTACGAAGCTTACAAGACCGTGCCAAACATCGATATCACAATGCCCTGTGAGAATAGATACAATGCCTTCCAGGCAGCAAGACACAAGAAACAATAGAATAGTTGTATTTATAATTGTTCATAATTGTTTTTACATCTACTGTACTTTTTCAAACATATGCTAAATAGAAGTTTATGTGTTCTTACCAGTCTGGTATGTCCTGAATCACATGATCAGTGTATTAAACTGATTTTTGGAAGATATCGTACGGCTAGGAGCTTGCTCCACCTCTGTCACAGGTTGGTACGGTATTTCAGTCCTCTGTGATCGGCAGATATAATAGGCCTTCGTACAGCCAACGAAATATGTTTTGTGTCTTTTCGTATCGGACCGTCTGAGTAGTAACAGTTGCTTACAGCTACTGTTCAATTTGCATAGGATAAAATTAATATTTTTCATTTCAATACTTATATCAGTATGAAAATACTAATAGATACACGTGCATACAACGGCTATGAAGAGCCTGAAACCTGGAACAGTGCATAGAGTGTAGTGATGTTGCGAGTCAAACTGACACTAATGGGATCCACCTTATGTGACGATGCTGTGACTACTTATTCGTCCGTCCATTAACCTTTTAAAGCCTAGCGGTAATTTTACGTACCACTAGGTGTAACATTCGAAAATTCTACGTGGTGCCCACATTGCGTTTATGTGTTTTGCATGAATCTCAGAACAAACAGCAACTTTTGCCTTATACGACGGTAACAGATTGGTTTTTATAACTGTGGTGTTCACAGCGCGGTACGCACTGAATCCTTATATAAAACAGACACGCTTCGTCTTTAAAGGGTTAATGCATACTAGAGGGGTGATTGAACCATCCCTGTATTTATAACCTATTTACCCTAGCATTCGCTCACAACAGGGGAGTGTCATAGTACCCTTGCCCCGTTTATCCATTAAATTAGTGTAACCTTCATACTTTAGGGGTGGTAGAAATACCCTTGAACTCACTTTTGTTGTTACATGTATTGAATTGTGTAAACATTTGCTAAATATGAAGTTTAATCCGTTCTTATCAGCTTAACCCTTTAAAGACGAAGCGTATGTGTTTTATATAAGGACTCAGTGCGTACCGCGCTGTAAACACTCTCCACTTCGGTTATAAAAACCAATCTCTTAATGTTTTATAAGGCAAAAGTTGCTGTTTGTTCTGAGATCCGTACAAAACACATAAACGCAATGTGGTCACCACGTAGAATTTTTGAACGTTAAACCTGGTGGCACGTGAAGTTACCGCTAGGCTTTAAAAGGTTAATATCTGACACGTCCTGCATCGCAGGACCAGTATATTACACTGATTTTTGGAAAATGACGGAGTGCTAGGGGCTTGCTCCACCTCTGTCACGGGTTGGCCCGGTATTGCAGTATCTCCGGGATCGGCCCACCTTATCTGTACGATTGTGCTGTTTACAGAAGGACCTGGCCACCTACCTCTGCGGCAGCATGGACGGCAACTTTGCGAATGAATCCACAGACATAACGAATACGTGGCCGCGTTTCGCTAAGCGATGCGGCGTCTCAGGGCCAAGCTCAACCTGTCCTGGGGCAATGCCGACGATCTCGCGCTCACATCCGAGACCCCGCAGGATCTGCATACCATGCTAAACATAGCTGGTAAGATAGCCACACGGGCCGACCTCAAATTTAACCCACTGAAATGTGCCACGCTGCATGTGGACAGTAAGTGTCGCAAGGCCATCCCCACCCGATTTCAAATTCAGTATGGCGTGCCAGAACCTCTCGCTGAAATCGATGTCTACGAAAACCTCGGTGTCCCGACTGGATACCACGTGGCGAATTCCGCAGAAAGAGCCTTAGAAAACACGGAAAGCTGCAGAAAATTGGTGACTCCTTGCTAGAGCCCTGGAAAAAATTAGACGCCATAAATATCTTCGTCCTGCCCTGCATCTCCTTCCATCTAAAGAATGGCGTCGTTCAGAAGGGACGGCTGAATTCTCTTGATAATAAAACCACAACTGTTGCCAAGAAGAGCCTCACTTTGCCCCAGCAAGCCAGTGTCGAACCCCTGTATCTTCGTTTCTTAGTCCTTCCCTCTTCTACCTACTTGTTCACAGCAGGTGCATAGAGTTTTCATTTTCACTTGATCACACTCGAGCACACACCACAGTTGGTAGGACTCCAGACGACGGATCGGCCCGTAGCCCTATATCTTACGCTACCAAACGGGTGTGCTAAACCTGCCCCCAGTGAACCTTTTAGCGGATGCCAGCCAAATTGCATGCGCTCTGCGTTTACTAGTCTCCACACTTGGGACCGTTATCACTGGCGCTCCTAACAACTGTCGTCCAGAAGCGCATCATGCGGCCTCCGGGGCCACAGGAGCTGACCGACTTCCCCTCCGGCAATACGGACGGCAACCTTGCAAACAAGGCCACTGCCATCACAGACACGTAGACACGACTCCGTTCGGCAACGAGACGGCTAAGATCCAAAATTCATGTGGGCTGGTCCCTAGGTAACAATGAAATCACCCTCTACCATTATGGCTTCGTGATCGACAGCAGATCCAAGTAACAAACAACCCAACACGTCATTCGCAGCTACTGGCCAATCCAGACCAAGGCTGATTACTCCACGTCACCACTGCTACTACTCCCTCCAACTACTTCATGCGAAATGGCGACTTTACTCATTTTGCCGACTGGCGTTTCATCCACTTGACTGCGTTTCGCTGAATGGCAACAGACACTTCTTCGGTAACAAGGAACAGAGACGTCGCAAATGCGGATACATTAAAGAGACCCTAACCCACGTCCTTTGCCACTGCAAGCCCCACTTCACCGCGATAACCCGACGGCACAACGCCATCCTCGATCGAGTGGTGAAGGCATTCACAACTGTCCGGGTCAACCAGACTGTGCCTGGCTTTGACGGGGCCCTCCGTCCTGACAATGGCCACAGAATTAACGACGTATGAATTAAGTTCAGTGGGTGCACAACTGCTTTGATGGGACAGTTGAAGAACTTAATAATCCCACAATTATACTTTTTTCTATAGAAAAGTAAACGAAAATCATTGTTTATAGAGAGAAATTTTGTACATGAGAGTACATAATCAGTATTTAGGACAGTAACGTTTTTTAGGATAGGACATCAGGTATAGTGCTGAGAGGGCGCTGGTGTTATAGTCATGAATGCGCATGCACCAACACAGGATTAAAAGTGATGATACCAGGAGAAATTTGAGCTGATATCCAGTCACTTTCCTAAGGACCATGGTGTGCAGAAGATCCTAGACGAAAAGGCAGAAAACACATTTCATTCCATGGTGGCTTTAGACAGAGAAGTTCGCTCTACTGAAGCTGATAAGGTGAGCCGATCCCAAAGGTATTGCAACAGCTGGCCTAACCCGTAACTATTCCATTACTTGTCAGGAATATTATTGTGGGCTTATGCACACATTTTGAGGAACACAACTAGGGTGTAAAACAAGGGCATGGGTACATACTGCTGTGAATCTTGCTAGAGAGCCCTCCAAGCATGAACATGCTACACAGATGTTTACGCCGTTTATCTTAGTTACTGGATCCCGTCAAGTCTATGAATGCCTGTCCCATCACTAGATGGCAGCGAGCGTTAAAAGCTTTACAAAGGAAAATTTCAGAATTTTCAGTAGTAAATGCAACAGATTGAGTGATTTGTCTAAAAATGGAAATTGGACACTACCCCATGTTTCTTGCTTTATCTGACGCTTTGATTTATGACAGAAGTGAGATATGGTCTGGATATTACACATAACTGTTAATCGGGGCTGTGGAGTTGGTACACAAAATTTCCAACTCTGACTCCTCAATTTTTAAAACTCCGACTCCAAGTCCTTCATAAAAGCTCAATATCTATTAATAATGGTAAACCTATAAGACATTTCATCACCACCACGTCAATCATCAGGCTACTTTTTGGACTTATAAGCTATATTTAAGGACAAATCTAATGGTTATTGCAGCTATCACGGCTCTGGAGTTGGAGTATCTAGTTAAGATTTTACGTTGAGGTTGGAGTCAGAGTTGGTACATTTTTACCGACTCTGACTCCACCTAAAATTCCTTCCAAATCCGACTCCACAGCCCTGCTGTTAATACAAACAGCAAGCTTTGAAAATGATATGTAAGAGTCACAACAGCATCTCTTCTCAGCTTATAGCAGAAAATCTGAAGGTTTCACCAACTACTTCCACCACACAGGCATTCAATGTTTTCCTCTATGCCTTCCCAGTTGGAGGGGCTCAGGGGCTGGGATCCTGTCAATGAGAGGGCTATTGATCGGCTAAGACTTGGCCATAACTCCTGCCGCTCAATGAGAAAGTTGGTTCTTTACACAATAAGATGGAATCACAACATACGTCTAACATGTACCCAAGATATGACAATACGTTGACCCCGGGGCCTCCCACTAGGATCTACAGGAATCCCTAAGAAATGTGGTCACTAAACAGACTAGCAATAACACCTCCTCCATGGTGTATCTGAATAGGTACAAAGTATCCTTCAAATGCCGTTGTGGTTCTACACACTTGTTCAACAACAACAACAACAACAACAACAACAACAACAACAACAACAACAACAACAACAACAACAACAACAACAACATATGGTTGTGAATTATTAAAGGATGTACGATGTGCAGACATGGCAGACAACCATTAGCATGATTTCAACAACAATTCTGAGCATACACAAGTATAGTACAAAAACATGCCTGAGCAAGTACTTGTTTTATTCAAAAATAACTAATCCTGCTTATAATTGGCCTCTGGAAGCAATTATGTTTTTGTAACCTTTATTTTCTTGTCAGTTACATTATGCTCTACATGTAAGTGTCACGGGGCAACAATTTTTGCTATTTTAATTACTTACAACAACACCTTTATGTAAACATTTGCTGAACAGAAGTTTAATTTGTTGTTATCAGCTAAGCGCCGTCTGTATCCTCACTCCCATCAAGTGTTCAAAGCATACATCACAGATCCACCAAATACAGTCTGACACCATGAGCTTCTGCATAAGACGGCCAAGCGTTCTCTCCGACTCTCCGTTTGTTGACGACCCTCTCACTGGCTGGGTCCCAGCCTCCAGGCGCTCAGACAAAAAGGCATCAAGGTACACACTGCACCTCTTCTGATTTTAGCGCTCCACCAGTGCAGCGTACTTCTTTGCTTCTCATGTCTTGCTGCCTGCAAAGCATTTTATCTTTTATCAAACTGCATGGTGACATCAATGATTGCCACAGCCTTACTTGTCTCGTCAACTGCAACAAAATCCAGTCGAAGGGACTTATCCAGGCTCAGGACCGCCTGACCAAATCTAATGATGGGGGAGATAAGAGTGTGAAGCACCCTCACTAGTCTCTGTAGGATGGCACTGTGATGCCTGGTGACGGGGATAAAATTTGGCCTACAGTGGCACAGAACAAGGAAGAGGGTCTCCATTACATAGCAACACCTGAGGCACCCTCCGTTCCTGCTGCCAAAGCACGGACTTCCATTACAAGGGACACAGTCTAGTCATGCTCACTGGATGAAATGCCAGTCAGCAAACTGTGTGAATTCACCATTCTGCAAAAAGTTGTTTGGTTGGCTTATGGCATGGTACTGTCAAACACTTTGCCCTGGTATTTCGCCTTCGTAAACAGTCTACGTTCCATCTTGTAAGACTTCAATGTTACCACAACATATTTACATTTTAGTACACCAGACAAAGAATAAATATATAAATCCAATTAATATTTTTACAAACTAGACATAATGATTAGCAGTACCTTATCTCTTTGGTAGTTACCAATATCAGTTCTCTAGAAATGAAGCACTAATAAAGAAGACATTAATACAGCACTTAATTAAAAACTTACTAGAAAGTCTGATTAATCATCAAATAGAATTTTTTCACACTGTTATGAATAACACACAGCGATTAAAAACATGCCTCAACCAGTGGCAACATTGCCCTAGTGTATCTTACAGCTACCTACTATGACAAGTGGAGTGAGGAACTGCCGTTTTCTTTCTCATGACCCTTACCCCTTGTCCCTCTGAATGGGATGAAGAAAGGTTTCACAGGCAAAAATATTTCTGAAATACTATCTCACCAGCAGCAGCCATTTTACTCCATCATTACAGAGAGAAAGAAACGAAACTAACCAACACATAACACAGTGAAACAACACTAATCACAATGAATTAGGCAAGTAACATATACCTGGACTTCATGAGCCCCTTGTATTCAAAACTTCCTGTACGGCAACATACATTCACGCATGTAAATGGACATCCACATCTTCTGGCATTATTTCACCATTATGCCACATACAAGTGCTCTTTTGCCAAGTTTTATGCCAAACTGCTCTGTAACAAACCAAGACATCAATTGCACTTTGTCTAAGTTACCTCCACTACCCTAGTTCACTTACACATCACTCACTTTCCATCCTCTTACTCACAGTATGTCATTATCAGCTTTTAACATTCAAAGCACTGCATTCTATCAGTTTCATTCTTATTCAATGTCCTGATTTATATCTCTCATTCTTAATCAAATTACATATTTCTAACCGAATATGTTACTTCCTCAATGTTTTCTACAAAGCATTTCTACAGTTACATCTATATCTCTTTAACACTCACAATAAACAAGTCATAGAACTCAACCAAATCAATGAATATAGCAAAAGTAATCAAACAACCTCAAAGTTAATCACTGTTAATTAATTCTGTTAGGCCTTCTTCTTACCTCTATCGCTCATTAAAATACAATTCACATCTCTGTTTACTCTAACCTTTATCGAAATTCCCTACATTCTCCTGTCACTGTACAATTATTCAAATGATTACTAGTACAGTGTACAAAACTATTCACAAGATAGTAAATACAATTACAGTTTCTTTAAAGTACTCACTACTACTCATGTTTACCCACTATCAGTCTAACTACACTGATTTCACTAGGTATTTCCCACTAATCTCACCCACCCTTGCTCCCAGACTTCAAAACAGTCGGCACATGAAGGTGGTAAGGTTGTCAGCCCTACACACTGGCCGCCTTTACCACCCAGGAAAGATTCCTGGTACTCACTTCTGTTAGAAGCTGAGTCAACCCCAGGGCCATAGTGCGGCCGGAAGGATTATGTCAATGAAAAATTCCAATGACACCATCGGGAATCAAACCCGCGACCTTCCAGCTTGTAGCACGATGCCTCAACCACCTGTGCCACTGTGTGCCCCTTCACATCAGCTGTACCCTTCAAAATTTTTTCAAGTTTGTAAAAAACTGTCCACAACTGATACAGCTCATGCTCCTGTACAGTTCTAATAGCATAACAATGAGCTGAGTTTAGCTGCAACATTTAAAGCATACCATTTGTAAACAGCATCACCGTGTGCTTCTTAGCATAATTACTAATAATTTTAATTCAGTCTAACAATTAGTTAAAAATGCATGTGATGGGAAATCCACGCACTATTTGCTTGAAAATGTGTTGATTTTTGCCTCAGACAATACTAGATTTAACTGTGTTCTTTTCCACATAACAGTGCTGATTTAACCTCTAGAAGACCTGCACCTGCATATGCAAACACACGAAAAATCAACCCCCAAAAATTCATTTTATATATTTAGACATCAAAAAAATTTACTCCATTTTTACAACATGCTGCATAATCTCTCCTTTTATTTCCACAAAATGCTGTTTATTTCATAATTTTATCTTTAACTGTTCAAACAATACTAACATTTTTCATAAAACATACACTAAAATTTAAACACCAACCCAGGCAGATAAAGTTTAAAACTAGTTTTCACCATAACTATGCCTCCTGTCTTATTGAAACTAAAAGGCGGAAGTTCACAGTCAAAAATGGGAAATTGTGTACGTTTTATTATTTATGGACAATGAAATGTCTGGAAAATGCGCAGCATAGAACTATGGTTGCCATGGGCATCAGGAAGTACACAATACAGAAAATAAACAAGGTGACAAAAACAATTCTGAAGCCAGCACTTCCACCTCCCTTTCACATGCCAAACAAAACATGTAGGGTTGTTGTACTTCATAATTTCAATGTGTGTGTAATCTGATAGACTGAACATTCCTGCAACAGTGAGAAAGTTAATCTAGATCTTCAAGGTTATGGCATAATCTGTCAAGTTGCATACAACTGCATACAGCAGACTCTATGGTATTCTTAACCCTTTGAGGCTGAAATTAAATCCCCCGGCGCAGGGCCAACAGCTGGAGTTTTTTCCTACTGGCCATTTAAGTTTTACGCTTGCTCTTAGATAAAAAATCACATCTCATAGACTTTTCGTTCAAATTTAAAGCAGCAAAATTTTCCCGTGTGTTTATAAACCGCTTAATTCGGGAAAAAATATTAATTAATTTTTATAATAAATTTAGGCCCATGAATTGCATGCATTTTACAAAATGTGGTGTAAGTACTGTATTACCCACATAATTCTGGTTGCTGCAGAAGATCCGTGGCACCTTGCATCACTGTTCTATCACCACACACACATTATTAACACAAATTCACTTTTGTATGATATTCAGCGAAACAAGGCACCACACACAACCTGACATTGCACTGGGCACACTTGTACACTGTGCCTCTTCGCTGTCCACGAGCTGAACAAGCATGGCACCGGACTTTGTTTGACTTAGCTGGCCAGTGTTTCTTATAGCGACTGTCTAGTCTCGTAACATTTGTGTCAGTCGCACTTGGCCTTCCAACTAGACTGGGGGTGGGGCGATCTCCATTTCTTCCAGCTTCTTCGATCAAATTCCTCACCAGGAGGAGTCTGAAATCTCGGTGCATATATTTGGCCCCGCACGAAGATAACAGAATCCAACTGTTGAGTACTGTCAGATCCAGAAAGTGGAAAAATAATTTTGTGGTCCATTTGAAAGTACGCTGGCACATGGAATAGGTATTTGCCATGCGATCTGAATGGTCTAAATACCCCATGTGTCAGTTGTACCGTGCCACAATGTGAGGCTTCACAGGGTGTTTGTTTTCACAAAAATTCCCTTCTGGTGGTGGCGGGTCCATGTTAGTCAGCATGTAAACGTCTCGCCTGTCCTTCCAACTAATGCAGTCAAATTTGCCCTGGTCCTAACCCTTACGTCACCCCTTTTCAATTTTGGTTTTTTCAGTCCAAAGTCTGGGGGCATGTCTTTTCTGTCATGCCGTACTGTCCCGCATGAATTTATTTTACGCCTCTCTAAGTCGTCAAAAAGTTTCGGAGATGAAAAAAAATTGTCCATAAACAATTTCTGTCCTAAGCCTTCAACTCTGCGAGTCAAACGTCTGACAGTTGCGTGTGTTGCAGTCATGTCGTCAGTGGCGGAGCGTGAGTTTTTACCCAAGTAAACTCTCATGTCATATGTACACTCTGAGTCGTCACACAGTTTGTAAATTTTGATACTGAAACATTTCCTTTCTTTGCGAATGTACTGCCTGAAGATAACCCGACCCTTAAATTTTACGATCACCTCGTCTACAGCCAAATGTTCCGAGGGATTATAGAATTTAGCACAGGCCTGGTTCAGTGTGTCAAAAATGGTCTCTTATTTTCCACAGTCGGTCATATTCTTCGCCTTGGTCAGGTCTCTGTGCATTGTCTGCAAAGTGCAAAAAAACGCAGTATGTGTAGAAACCTGTCTCGTGTCATGGTCTCACTGTAAGAGGAGGTGTGTGTCTGTCTTAAGTCGAGACCAGCAGTCACGAAATGTGTCTTTCAAGTCATGTCCCATCTGCAGAGCCAAGGCAATGAAAGTCATCATGTCTGACATTGTAATGTCAGGCAGTTGGCGGCTAGGTCCGGCTTGTTTGTCCATGTGTTGCTGGTAGTACAGGTTGGTCTGTTCCACCAGCAGGTGAAAAATTTGTGAAAAAAAAAAACAGCATCAACACAGACAGTGGCAAACTGTCTTTGTCGATGTGTGAAGCCTCACTCCTATTTACACCTTTTGCTGGATCAACAAAAGGATGGACAGTGATGTTCCTTCCTTGAGGCGGTCCCCAGGTTGGAAATCCTCCGCCACTTGTTGCAGCTTGCGGCTCATCTTCTGGTACTGAGGCTGGTTGTTGTTGTTGTTGTGTTGTTGTTGTTGTTGTTGTTGTTGTTGTTGTTGTTGTTGTTCCTCTTCCTCTTCCTCTTCTGATTCATAAAATTTATCTTCAAACTCACCAGCCTCAGCACCTGATGAGGAGTCGGTATCGGCAACCAGGTATTCCCTGATGGCTTCATCATCCAATCTCCTTTTTCTACTGGCCATTGTAGGACGTAATATTCTACACGCGTCCAAAAGCACTGCTCACACACCAAGATTGTTCGTGTGGTCTGAGCACAGCTGGAGAAACCTAATGCAACTGCTGCTGTGAAATGTTACACGGATCTATTTTTAGAAAGGAATGTTGAGTTGCTCTCAGGACGAAAACCTCTGTCCCACATCCCTGCGGTGGGCCCTTTTTCTTTTTTTTGCCACTGCTCGCTGAACTTCTGGTCTATCTGCTACAAAGACTGTTCTGTATTGCTGTGCAGTGATAAACCTGATGCCCTAAGTAATGGGCAGCTTACACAATGAGAGCAAAACAGATCTAAGGCTGCAATGTGAATGTTTGTAGAATCCCTAGTATTCGAGGGTGCACAGGACTTTTTAGTATGTCTGACGGCTGTGTGTCGCACATTACTGCCCCCAAACCCCTACAGAGAGCCCCACAACTACAACAGGCATGTCTGTGAGACCTCGTGGACACACAAACATCCATTTTCGTGGATATCTCCAGCTTTTGTGTATTAGTTTGGTCTGAACAATACGTGTCACAGTATGCCACTGAAGACTGTTGCGCTGGCCAATTAGTGTTCGTTACATAGCCCACTGTTCATATTCAACACACACAACTCCAGTAACCTACAGCATGGAAGTGCTTTACTGTGCCTGGTGCAGGGATGAAACAAATTGTTTCCAAATTCGACACAACATTCATGGCCCTTATATGGGACATTCGGCAGATTTAAATGCCTACATGGTGTCCCCGATCGGGGACCTTCGGCATTTAAAGGCCAATGCCTGAGTTTTTATGTTAATCACATTCATTCTACTCACTATCACAGCAGCAGCTTGCTACATCCACCACGGATGTTCACTTCACTGTTCACAGTTTCATCATGTGGCTTGTCATCATCACAGTCAAAACTGGGGTATCCCACCAACATTTCATATACTATAACTCCCAGCAGCCACCAGTTCACCCCTTGTCCATACAGTAACTGTCACACCACCTACATATTCCAGATGATAAAATTAAACAATTACACAAACTCAAATTTCTACCTGTTCAATAAAGACAATCATTTTATAAGGGACAACAAAACCGACAATGAATGTACAACATAATAATGAGGTGGGTTCGTGTAACCATCATTACCGCGGGAAAGAAATAAGTATTACATATTCTGAATATGTGTCAGTATTCTTGCCTCAGTTATCCATTATGCAGTGCGCATGTGCCCTAGTTAATTGCCATCTGTGGCCTGTCTGGCTCTACCATATTTTTACACATTATACAATAAACAGCACAGTTTTCAGGGAAAAAATTACTGAACACAAAATGTGTCTTGATTTCCTCTACAAATTTTGTCTGAAACATTTCTCACTCTGAGAGGAATTCAGCGAGATATTATCATAAATTTAAATAGGTATTCATGTAAAGTGCCAGTTATTCTCACCAGATTTTAATGAAATCTGTATTTTCTTTACCCATTTCCAAAAAAAAATTCTCAAGTATCAAATTTCATGAACATCAGTCCAGTGTGAGCCAGGCAAAATTAAGTCACTTTTTTGCAATTTTGCAAATGTGTTTTAAAAATTTGCTTAATATCAGGATAACAATATTAACACAAATTTAAAATTGCTAAACATAATATAAACTGAAAACAATTAAATAAAATGTGATAATTACCTCGGGAGTCACACAACGTGGCATGCCACAGTACAGGTATATTCAGCCTCCACGAAACAGCCCTAATTTGATAACCCAAGGCCGGCCAACTTGCAGCGACTGTCACTGACAATTAAAATACTTTCCAGTTTGAGGTTCCTGACAATCAAAAAAATATACACACTGTAAATCACGAGAGTAGTTTTGCGTATTGCACTGCAGTTGAAACTATCAGGTAGTTACAATGAACTATGTCACTATATGTTTTCAGTGCAGAAAACAAATGTCTATAAACTACCACTATGTGATTTACCGCACTAATGAAACTTATAAGGACATGCAATCTGTATACCACAAAACAATATGCAACAACAATCTTGTTGCTACACACATGTACACAGCAAAGCAGACTTAACACATTTCTGCACTTCCTTTCAACAAATCGCATAAAGGGTGGATATTTTACAATTAAAAACCAACCACATGCACAAATTATAGTATACAATTTACATCAGTCTACTCTATAACTCTTACATGTTTCGGTGTATTCACCACCACTAGGGACATACACATCACATCATTACATAAAACACTAAATTATTAAAATGTGATGCTGGTACTGATGCTACAAATCTTGTAATACATCTTGTTGTCTTGAGTCGATAGTGACATGGTGATCTGTCGCTGTTACATGTTGGATGGTAAAACTACTCGGACGCTTGAATAAAATGGGTATAATATCCATTATAGTGTCTTCCCATCTCATTATGCACCTGAACACCTCACTGACAGACGTCATTCATACATACATATATCGTAACAGTGACGAAGATCACGATATTAACACTTCCTATCAGGGCTGTGAAGTCGGTGCACAAAACCTCTGACTCCTCAATCTTTAAATCTCCGACTCCTTCATAAGAGTTCCATATGTATTAATACTGGTAAACCTATTAAAATAGTAAATGGTATCACAAGACATTTCATCACCACCACACGAATCATCAGGCTACTTTTTAGACATATAACCTATATTTAAGTATAAGTCTAAGGGTTACTGCAGCTAGTATGTATTTAAGACTTTATATTGAGGTCAGAGTCAGAGCTGGTACATTTCTACTGACTCCAACTCCACCCAAAGTTCCTTCCAAGTCCTACTCCACAGCCCTGCTTCCCACAGCATAAGAAAATCGTTCCTTTCATGATAAAATACAGAACAAACCCAACACTGCAGTGCACAGCAAACCAAGTTCTACATATATTTGCTAAAAAATGGTTTAGATTTCAACGAAATCAAAAGCATTAAAACTTGAAATATAAAACATATTCAGACACTGACAGAAGGTCAGACTTTCACCTTTGCACGTCTTTGTGGTATACCTGAAAATGTTCATGAGACAGCACTTTTAATGAACTGGTATGAAGGTCAGTATTGGCTGTGGTGGCCAGCAACATGTGAAGAAAAGGTAAGTACCATGTACTGAGATAGGTACTGAAGGGCTAACAAATATTTATATCTGCAATAAATGAACATCTGTACTAACAAAGGATACAAGGCAGAACATACTGAAAACTATGACAAAATACAACTCATCATAAACATGCATCAAGAAAACTGAATTTGTATTTACCTTCTACCTTTAATTTATTTAAGATCCATAACAAGCGAATTCCCATGTACATTTATAAATGAGGAACGAAAAATACTGAAGAACATAAAAATTCTTCTGTACTGCAGTGCTGATATCATAAACATTATACTGCATATGAAACAATTCTTGTATAAACGATGAACATGCACAGCAAGCAATATTTTCATTAACCCAACTATAATGATGCATCGATGTCTATAAACCTTCAGGAATAAATAGTCTGAACTGTGCTCAGTCTCAGATGGCCTTGGGTTTTTATAGAGCAAAATGGTAAGGGCTGCAACCGTTCAGTAATTAATTAATTAATTAATTAATTAATACTTCTCTTAAACACTAAGATTAGACTACACTACACATAAAGATTCAGTTCTGCATCCCACAGAACACAATCTGTGCCCATTAGAAATACCAATCAGTTAATGCTGCATGCAGCTCAGCAACTGTATACTGCGAGAACCATATGGAACACATGTACACACTGTGCAGGCAAAGTGCAGATTTCTTAGTGTTCGATCTGGCGGTACGTATCCTTACCACTGATCTTTAAACCGCTAAAATGAAACATTCATGACCCCAGTGTACTGAGCAATTACAAAGTATGGTAAGAGACAAGTTCTTGTCTCTATGTACTATTTATAATCAACTGGAATTTTCTCGACCATGCTATGACGCTGCAAACAACCGTAAAATGCTGAAGACCAGGCCACAGCATTATCATAAAACAACTGAAGTGGGGCTAGAGTGCGACTTAGTTCTTAGAAATACAAGTTAAAAATCTCGCAATTAAGTAGGACAGAATGAACATTTTCACGTGCCAGCCTTGCACTTTAAAAAAAGAACAGATTCCAAGCCCAGATGGCCTGCATATTGTACAGCAATTATTACTCACTCAGACACGAGGGTCATTGTCTTACAGCCTACACAAAACAGTAAAAACTCTAGCCCATAACTTAATAATCATTGGGGTGACTTGAAGTTTTATGAAGCATGTGCAATTTTTCTGCAACAGGGCTTACACATGGATACGCAAATGCATCCTTCCCCAACCTTCAAACACCAGTGATTCATGCCACTAGTTTGTTTATTATTTGCAAATTACTGGCATCCCACCCCAGTCGCAACTACATCTGGTATCCTACGCAATATGGCAACCAGCTGCAGCAAGTCATCCATGCCGAAGATTAATCCATAGTGTTTCACTGGTGGCAAGAAACACCACTGAGTAACCTGCAGCGCGAATGACTTCCTGCTGTGGCCCATGTGCATTACCTGTTACCCAGCGACACCGTCCATGATGGTTGTTGATCAGCATTATGTCATGCAGCGCCAGCCCTGGGTTGGAGAGGGGACAGCCACTCCAGTCCATACTGGTGGCGAGGTAGATAAATTCTGCGAACTCATCTATGTGCTCAGGCCTGCACTGTGGTCCTGCACCTTGCCTCGCACACGTAATGCGCAAGGCGGTACTTGCAGTCCTCCTTCCTGTTGTAGGGGCTGAAGAATGCCTTCACATGGCGCCACATGCACTCGATGGTATCGGTATGAGCGCCAATACACTGATCAACCAAGCTGATGCTATGTTTGATGATGGAGTGCATGTAACCATGTGCTTCACGATCGTGGTATGCCACCCAGCAATCACTGATTATGGCAGTGCCAGGTTTGATCCAGTCACTAATAATGTTGATCAAGGCGTCAGCGGTTCTGTGCACAAGCAGAATGAGAAATGTTTTTCCAGACTCGCACTCAACACCGCCAAACACCCCCTGCCCCTTAACAGGGTGGCCCCTGTGATACTTGTCCCAAGCGTACTGGCTCTCATCGATTTTGACGGTCTTGTTAGGAGCACCGATCTTCTCAGATCAGCCCTCCAGGTACATCAACAGGCTTTCCCTGCAGAATTGGCCTCCATCAGCAATGGTACTGGCCCTAAAGTGATGCCCCCGTTGGGTAATATGGCCAGCACACGATGTCATAAGTGAGGAACATAACCTCCTGGAAAGAGAGGTTACTCTGCTGAAACCATAAACCTTGTCTGACAAAGAAGGAGAGCATCCAGAAGCAGGCGTCCTCCTCCGACACTGCCATCTGAAACAGTCCTTGTGTTTAGGTTCAGTGCACCAGCACATATCACAACTGCACGTGTAACACATCACCTTGCTGCAAAACAATCCCACGTCTTTCACAAAGCGAATGCCAACATCCTTGTCGCTGAAGACATACATGAGGAATAGCTTGTTCACATCACCATGATCTCCAAGTGCATATCTCTCTCTCTCTCTCTCTCTCTCTCTCTCTCTCTCTCTCTCTCTCTCTCTCTCTCTC